>ONZH01025650.1:0-539603 GCA_900303285.1 Rhinella marina | reverse complement strand
TGACGTACAGAAAGTGTCACCTGGAAAGAATATACGGTTTGGAGTGAGTGTGCTGAACTGTGACACACAGAAAGGTTACACGCAGCTATGTTGAAATGGATTTCTATCACTTAGCTAAAACAACAAAAAAACTAATTTTCTTGTTATATTTCGTTTTGGATTTTTGTTTTTTTGGGAACGTGACGTGCAGAAACTATCGTAGAGCTAACTGACACCCTACTGACGGTAGCTATTTAGACTGCGACCCAGACAAATGTCGCACAGAGATTTTTGGGATCAAGCCATACACGTGACAGGCAGCAAATGACTTGGTTTTATTCCGTGACATACAGAAAATGTCACCTGGACAGAAAATAGTGAGTGTACTGAACTGTGACACACAGAATGGTTCCACACTGCTGTGTGCAATGGATTTGTATCACTGAGATATAACATAAAAAAATAAAAGGGGGTTATACATGGCGATAGCTGCACTACTAGTTCCAGCCAGCCAAGTGACAAAAAAAAAAAAATGTCTTCTAGCCCTTAGAAGGGCTGTTGGGTTCTTTGTGGGTGATCCCTGCCTAACAGAGAACTAAATGCAGGCCCTAACACTGTCCCTTAAACGCAGCAGCTTTATCCCTAACGACATCCAGACGGCATCTGAGCCGAGCACCGTGGCCAGTCGGTAGTATATTCCAGGGTCACCTGATCAGGCCAGCCAACCCCTGCTATCGACATGTAAGGGCCCCACGTGATGCTGGGTGTACCGCAGAGTCTCCTTGCTTGTGATTGGCTGTGTTTTTAGGCGCCTAAAAAGCACGATGCGGAAGTTGCCATTTCCTCGAGCATGGCGAGATACTCGTCCGAGCAGCGAGCACTTACGAGTACCCTAATACTCGAACGAGCACCAAGCTCGGACGAGCATGCTCGCTCATCTCTAAATAATATGCTTTAAAGATATTTGTTTCAAGGTTCATGACACATTTATGTGCTTTATAATGTATTTCAAAAGCACTACTGGACTGAAGCTGATTGCATTTTATTACAAGTGAAAACGGAAAGAAATCAGGCTTAATTCAAACAAAATGGACTAAAAACAAATCAACAGAAACTTAGGCATTAAAAGAAAATGTCATCAGAAAATGACACCGTTTTTATCAGAATTCTTTTTTTTTTTAAATATCAATGCTTGAAATATTTTAATTTTTACACTGGCCATTGGAGCACACACAATAGGCTAAATAGTCCAGAAGAGAATGAGTGGTACACAGTACACATATACAGTATATCCCAATTAATGCATCTCCTCTATCCTCTGGAAGAGGGGACTGTGCTGCAGCACTTACTTAAGACCATGTTGGTCTATTAGCATTCCTTTGACAATTAACTACCATTATTTTTAGTTGTCGTAAAACACACACTCCCTGTTATACTGACTGCAGACAATAGAGGGATCAAGTGTTTGGCTCCAATATGACATTATATTTTTTAACCCTTTCAGCCCTGGAGGGTTTTTCGCTTTTGCTTTTTCATTTTTCACTCCCTGCTTTTCTGTGGCAATAACTTTTTATTTTTCTATTTATATAGCCATATGATGGCTATCATACAGCTATGTAAGCTATGTAAATGGAAGGGGTTAAGAGAGGGTGGTCATGTATTTGCTTACCTCCTGTAAATCTTCACAGTTTTTTTTTTCCATTTGGACTCTCCTGACCCAGTTTCTCCATGTAAACAGATCACTTTGGTTTGTTATATCCTGTATGTAGCACTTCTTGTTGCTGTATCCAACCAAACCCATGATGCACTCCTCCTTTCTATGAAACCGCTCTAGTACCGCCGCTAACAATGCTGGTGTGTAGCTCCTCCCACCCAGCTAGTTACATAGACACTCCTCTATCACCACCCCTAACACCACCCAACTAGTTTGTAGCTCCTCCCACACAGCTAGTTAGATAGACACTTCCCTATCACTGCCCCTGTGGCTGATTTGAAATGTTCATGGAAGCAACATCACAGGAAATAAGAGAGAGCTGCATGGACATGGTCATGTGACCATAGCCCAGAACGGAAGATAGGAGCAATAAAGGTAAAAGAAATACTGATAGCATAAATTATTATTTTAAAAGATGTTGATGCACACTGGAAAACCCTGTTAAAGCTGTTGTCTGGGATATTCGTTTTCATGGTGTGTTTTTTTGGCTTGTAAAAAAAAAACATTAAAATGTATGCATTTTTAAAAGTGTGTTTTGGGCGGTGTTTTTATTCTGTAATTTTACAGAATATTTTTACTTATAGAGGAAAAGAAAAACAGTCACAGAATGCTGTGATTTGAAAAAAAACACTACGAGAGAAAAAAAATCCAGGAAACTACAAGTATCTTAAAATGCCTCACAAACAAACTCAATGCATGTATGGAATCTTATATTTTATTGACCAACATGTAACATCTGGATATGGAGGTTTTTTGCTGCAAAAATGCACACAATAATGGAGCAAAACATGTTAAAAACTGCATTTTTGCAAACAAAAATACAACCACCTATCTCACTGATCCCCTAATAGGTTGTCACACAGGAAATGGCACTAGATACCTGCTCAGCCAATCACTGGCCACAGCAGTGACCCAGTTTAGGCCTCATGCAGACATCTGTGGAGCACGATCCATGAAAACCCGGACTGTGCTCCTGCTGATGAGTGCAGGAGCACACGACGTCATTGGTTGCTATGACACTGTGCGATTCGTGCCGCTGTCGTACTATACAGCGGCATGTCTGCATGAGGCCTTAGCCAGGATCTCCTGCCATTTCCTGTGTATAGTCTGGAACCAAGAAGCAGGGACCAAGTAAGCAATTGAAAGGCAGCAGCAGAGCATTGGTGCTGTGAGTACTTTTTTATTTTTTATTTATTAATGTATTTATCTTTACACCATCCTTCCAAACAACCCAATTAACCCTTCTCAAAAATAGAAGTCTAACCTAGAAGAAGACAAAACACAGGTCACAGATCAACAGGCTAACTAAGTCCAACTTGATATTGTTGCTGTTAAACATTTGCTCTGTATATATCTCTAAATGATATCTCTCTGGATATATGTCTAAATGATGTATCATGTATTACCCTTATAATTATAACCCTCAGTAAAAGGCATAGCTGAAAACCCATGAGCCCTCGATCGATGTTTGCCCCTCATCAGTACAGACTATGATTTAGGCCGGCTCAGTGCAATGCCTTGGAAGTCGCTTAGGCAAGGTGCTGAATCTCTTTAAAGAGACCAGCTCTGTATGGAGACTTACTGGAAGTACTCCATGGTATGGAAACTTATTGCCAATGCTCTGTGGGAAACAAATATGCGAAGAGGTATCTCCCAAGGCAGACAACCATCTCGCCAGTGGCATATATTGGAAGTAGCCCCCTAAAAGTGAAGACCCATACTGATGAGGGTCAAGCACCCCGAAACAGCTCCATTTGAATGGATATCTGGCTTGTCTTTCTTGTCAAATCCCAAGTTTTTTTGGTAAGTTCGGATTTTGACTTTTCGGGGGCTGTGCTCTGCTGTGCTACAGTCTTTTAGCAACTCACAGAGCTACATACTGTACAGGGGTGAAACCTCCTTCAACCTACCTTTTTATGTGTTTTAAGAGATTGTAGACCTAGTGATCATGACCAAGGGCAAGAAGTCAGAGACTCCCACTAAACTCCCATCATTCTTCCCAGCTGTGCCACATGGCCTAGATCAGCTACAACAAAGGAGTCTTTCCTATTACAACGTCTGCCTCCAGTGGTAACAAACATTTTCACAGCTCTCCACTAAATCTCCACTCATCTACTCTGGTTAATACCAATGGTCATCTACATTCAAAAGAGCAGACCCTGCACATTTAGTGTGAAAGAGTACTGAAGACAGCCACTCCTTAGGTGGAATGATAGGTGTACTTTCAGACTTGGAGGTAGCTACACCATCAAGTACTGTATAGACTACAAAAAAACAGACGTGTTTTGATCAAAATCTATTGGCTAAGAATCTCAGATTTTATCATATCAGACTGAGGTTTTAGTCTACATATAATTTTTGCATCTATTATGTGAGTGCAATTATTTTCAATGATTTCTCTTCTTTATTTGTAGCTATGTACATGTGCATATTTATTTATCATTTCATGCAGGAGGTTTTTATCTTTTCAGTGATTTTCTTAAAACAAAAAATGTAGTTTAGTGATTCAATAAAATATATCTGTATGGCACCTAATGCTGTTTGTTTTTTTCCTTCTTTATATCTTGTCCATCTGACTGAGGTGGTCGCACACGCTCAGTTTAAATCTCCAACTGCAATATCTACTGTTAGAAGCTGTGGGAGTTACAGAGACAGAGCTTCAGCAGAAAATATGCAACCCATGAAAAAGAACATACCCCGGAGCTGCCAACCTGAAAATAATGGGGAGATCTCTGGATCTTTGTGAGGTATAAGGCTGGTCCTAGGATTGCTAGAAAGAGATTGTCATGTACTATATGATGTCTGATTTTCATTTTTTACATCAATCATGGCATAATCCCTTTAAATGACTCCATATATAGAGAGTTCCACATTGCTGTTTTCTTCCTTCATAGTGAATTAGTTGACATTGGTGAACGCACAGCACACCTACAACAAAAAATGGAGGAATTTACAAACAGCACACAATTGTCTTGTTTAGGGATGGGCAAATCGACTTCGGATGAAACATCCAAAGTCGATTCACATAAAACTTTGTTCCAATACTGTACGAAGCAGGAGCTCTGTACAGTATTAGAATGTATTGGCTCAGATGAGCCGAAGTTATTGCTAAGAGATACAAATACATGTATAAAGTTATATAACTTCGACTCATCGGAGCCAATACATTCTAATACTGTTCCGTACAGTAATTTGAAATGAAGCTTTATGCGAATCGACTTCGGATGTTTCATCCAAAGTCGATTCTCTCATCCCTACTCTTGAAGTTGCTGATGACATCTCTTCTTTCATAATTAGATTGCAAGCCTAGAAGATCAATCCAGGAGAATTAATATCTGCTTCAGAAATATTCCAGAATCTATCTCTGGAGATGAGCTATATGATTTCACGATTGATTTATTTACAGCCATTTTGCCTCGAACCCCTGATAGCAACTTATTAATTAATCGTGTTCATAGGGTGCCTTAACCCAAAAGCCTACCCATATCCACATCACAGGATGTATTGCCGCATCTCAATTTAAAGATGCACTGCTGAAAGCCATGCCTAAAAAACACTTCAAACAAATCTCACTGTGCAAACTTGTCTCCAGCTCAACTACCTCACAGCAGAGCATTTTCAAAATATACCCAGGTGTTAAGAAAGAATGGTGTTAAAGGGGTTATCCCATAATTAATGTAAAAATGAATAACAGAAATCATATGGTACATGACAGGGATGCTCAATCTGTTATAAAGCTACAACTCCCAGCATAACCTAATAGCTGTAGCCTGTCAAGGCAGATTGGGAATTATATTTTCGCAACAACTGGAGGTCCACAGGTTGGGCATCCCTAGTACATGACAACCTATTTCTAACAAAGCCAGAACCAGCCCTGTACCTCACATGGATCCAGAGATCTCCCCATTAATTACTAAATGTTAGATTTATATCAAGCTGAAAGCTCAAGGGGAGTGTCTTCTCTGCTGCAGTTAAGGGGACGTGTCCTTGCTCTCCCTATCATAACTCAATAGGCAGTTGAGGGATGAAACTGAGCATGTTTGGCCATCTCAGTGAGCAGGACAAAGAAATAAGAAGAAAAAAAGCAGGTGGCGCTATACAGGTATATACTATTGAATAACTCAGTGACTATAATAAATGTCACCTACACGATAAACTCTATGAGGAGGCATGATCTATTCTCCACATAATGGAAAATTGTTTCCTTTGTCTTTCCTTGTCTTTGTATTTTCACACCTAAATTACGGAATATTTCCAGATTATCAGGTCCAGAGATTTACCAGATTTGGCCTTTTACACATGTAGCTATCACCCAGAGATGTTTCTTGTTGGGTGTGTTCTCACTACAGAGGATATGTTCCAGGTGCACAAGGATGATGGAACGCTATTCCAATCCCTTGTCCTCATACAAATTCATGGTTTCAGAGCAGCAGATTGCTGTTTAGACCACATGACCTGCTGCCCAGAAATTATGATCAGTGGTGCCTGCATGAACGACAGGCTCTCCTGATCAACAAGCATTTTGCTTGTTCATCGGCTGATCAGCAGCACATTTACATGGCCAGATTGTTGGGAACGATTGTTCAAAGAAACGGTCGTTTCCGATTATCTGGACGATATTGGCTTGTGTAAATGCAGCTTAATTCCTAGCTACCTCCACGGTGTTATGGAAGGATGCTAAGTACCTTCTGTTATCTCCAAACAATGTATTGGACTGTTGCAGTGGACTTTCTTTTGCTACTTCCTAACATGTCATTGTGCTACCATTTTTCCCATTATGTCTTTACTATATTTCAGATCTTCTGTACTCTGTTTTTGTATTACGGCATATTCAGCCATCAATGTTATATTTATATTGTCGTGGTACCTGTACACTAAGCTTAAGGGAAATGTGTTACCAAAAATTTTTCTGCCAATAAAAACCACATATCCTTTTTTTCCTAATGTTTTTTATTTTTTGACTACAAGTTTTTGTATTCTGTTCTCCTGTTCTATTCTGTATTCCTGACTGAGCATGACTATGGGGACTGCCATGTTTCCTGAGGTGTCCTTAACAGCATTTACTCAGCATTAAGAAAAATGGGCCATAGACAGTATGGTCAGGAGGGAACCTTATTGACTTCTATGGGAAAGTTTTCTAGGCATGCTCTTTGACCTGTGCAGAGGTCATCATACAAGGAAACAATAGATAAACTTTGACAATCACCTATTGAATTGTGAATGATGATCCTGTATTATCTATACACAGAGGTGATATAATTACAGGCAGGATTAGAATGACAGATAAGCAGGTAACTGCAGTAAAATGATCTGTACAGACCAAGAGGTGGGACCTATTATTAGGCTTAGTGGGCAGTGTGAAAATTGCAGGATTTTATGGTTTTTGTTTGAATATGGATATTGAGATGGAAAATGAAAAATAACTTTAAAAAGTCTTTAAAAATATGTTAAATAGAGATGAGCGAATCATCCAAAATTTGCTTCACCGAATATTCGTCAAACTTTTCAAAAGATTCGTACCTCATACGAATCTATTCGGGGAAGCTGCGTACAAATCATACGTTATTATGTGGTGTTTTGCGAACATTCGCGCACTAATAACGAACGTACAGTTATTAAAGGTACGCAACTTATGTGAACACGTACGCATGAGTGTACAAAGTGCATACGAAAATGACGGGCTTTGCTAGAGCGGAATGGTGGAGCAGGAGGAAAGCTCTGAGTCTGACCCCTGGCTACATGATACTGTATCAGCAGATGACAGCAGATCATCCGGCTGTGATTGAGATGAGTGTGCTATCCACTCCACTACCTCATCCACTTTCTCCTCCACTACAATTTTGCGCCTTGGTGGGTTAGCCTGGTGGAACAGTGGCCAACTATTGCAAATTCTACAAGTAGAAGCTCCGGCTACAGGTCCTTTGGCACTGCTGCCCTGTGCCACCTTCTCCTTTTTTTGGAGCTCGTGGTCTGGCTGGAACCCTTTTGCTTTTCCATGCCAGACATTTTTCACTTGACTGTGGCCCTGCAGCTGGTCTTTGTCTCTCTCCCTGTCTCTATTCCTATCTCTCTCCCTGTCTCTCTCCCTGCCTGATTAATTACTGGCCCTGCACTTGCCCTGCACTGGCCATGCAGTATCCCTGATATGTGCAATATGGATTCCCAAAACAATTACACCCCAATTTTAACAAAACAGTTCTCTGTCTCTCAGAACTTCACAGACAGTGCTTCTGCTCATCTCAGCCGTTGCAGCACAACTGATGCGTCACTGGCTTACTGAGCCTGAGCCAATCAGAGAAAGCCCTTCCCACTAGGTCAGGTGACCACTTTCTTCCCGGGCTTTATGCCGCACGAATAACGAACAGTAAAAGTTTGCTAATTAAATGAATTTGTACGCATCAGCGTATAAAGTAACTTATACGTAACATAAGCATACAATTTATCGGACAATACAATACAATAAACCTGCACTAAGTTCTCAACATTGCAAATGTTTAAATGTTCTCTTCTGAGGAAAAAGGCAGAGAGATTACATTGCAATATTGTTTGAATAAAACTGAGAGTCACAGGATCCACCATAAAGACTTTCCCATATCTAGTCTGTCGCTGTTTTTTTTTTTTTTTAAAAAAAAGGGGTGGGGTGTTCTTAAACTCTTCAACTCTTGGAGAGTTCTCCATGCCTCAGAACATAATTACACATTTTTTCAAATCCCCACAGTGTTTATTCTTGCATAGACTTGGTGTTAGTGGATAAACGTCTTGTACAAAATATCAATCAATCTGTGATTGATTTTATCACTTGTTCAGACCATGCTGGTATCAATCCTTGTTAAAGAAAGATATAACCTCACACATTCATCCCCTTGGAGACTCAATAATTACATTTTAACCAAGAGTAATATGGGGCTCATATCAATCAAAGCCTTCAGAAATATTTCCAAATTATTGACTCCCCAAATATTTCAGCCAGTACAACCTCATGTGGACATAAACAGGCGATCAGAGGACATTTTTGAAATTTTCAGGCGTATAAAAAAAGAGATTATTTGAAACAATCTCCTTCATAGAATAAAAGTTTTAGAAGACCTAAGTAACGCATGTCCTATCTCTTCTTTCTCTGATTTATTTAAAGGGTATCTGTCAGCAGATTTGTACCTATGAATCTGGCTGACCTGTTGCATGTGCACTTGGCAGCTGGCGGCATCTGTGTTGGTCCCATGTTCATATGTGGCCACATTGCTGAGAAAAATTGTGTTTTAATAAATGTAAATGAGCTTCTAGGAACAAACAGGGGCATTGAAGTTACACCTAGAGGCTCCACTTTCTAAGCAACTGCCGCACCCTCTGCACTTTGACAGGGACAGTTGTGATTGCGTTTTCATTGCCTGCACCTGTCAATCAGCAGAGGGTGTGGCAGTTGCAGAGACAGCAGAGTTTCTGTTTGTAAAGGCAATGCCCTACCCTCTATTGCTCCTAGAGGCTCATTTTCTAGTTTAACTAATGAGTGCTTCCATTGTGGAAGCGCTAATTAGTACAGGAGGCCCAGGGAATGGTAAGTATGGTGCTACTAGCGTTAGAAGTACTCATCGTTCCCTAGTCTACATCTTGTCTGGGAGCCCACAATGCACAGTTCCCTTCAAGGGTACAGCATGAGGACATAGTGCACATAACCTCGCACTCTACATTATCAAGTGAGTAATTATTTTCTGATTTTATCTGATCTGAGGTCTGCTGGGCATGGTGGGAAGGGCATGTAAGGGGAAAATGGTTTGAGGGTGTTATTAGTCACTGTCAAAAGTTGAAAGTACAGAGATTAAGCCACAGGGTGAAAATATGCTTTCTGGCATATAATATGGAAACTGTCAATCTTCTCACTGTCTTGCATCATCAGATTGAGCACCATGCTCAGACATAGGAGGCAGCATAAGAGCAAACCATTGTCCACAGGGTTAAAGGGGTTGTCCCACGAAAAATATTCTACAGTTTTCAAACAAGCACCTGGACCTGAATACTTTTTGTAATTGCATGTAATTAAACATTTAGTATAGCTACTGAGTTATTCAATACAATGTATCTGTATAGCGCCACCTGCTGTTTTTTTCTTAGCTCTTTGTCCTGCTCACTGAGATGGCCGCACATGCTCAGTTTCATCCTTCAAATGCCTCCTGAGCTGTGATAGGGAGAGAGCTCCAGCAGAGAAGACACTCCCCTTGAGCTACCAGCTTGATATAAATCTAGCAAAGCAATGAAATGAGATCTTTGGATACAGGGCTGGTTCTAGCTTTTGGTAGATGTCTGATTTTCATTTTTTACATTAATAGGATAACCCCTTTAATGTTCTGCCTTACTGCCCTGCATCGGTTGACAGGTTAACTTCTCTAAGTACTGCCTCCGATGTCTGAGCATGGTGCTGTGTCTGATGTAGGACAGTGAGATAGACACACCATATTATACAGAGAGAAATGGCTTTTAACCTCCTGGATTACTGTCCGTCCTGTAGGAAGTGGTAGAGACTCCAAGGGCAGATCAAGGTTTGCCAAGAGTTCCCTGGCAGAAGATGCCCCAAAGGTGAGTGGCATTCTAATAACAGGGGACGGGGCAGAGGACTCTCACTGACCGTCCCATGTAAGGGTGGTGGATGATCCAGCCGATGCTTGACTCCTCGTTTGGGAGCTTTGGGTGGTGGAACTGGAGGATTGGGTAAGCCAATCTAGAACCGCTGGCTGTGTGGTTCTTACATGACCAGTGGGCGTCAGGGGTAGCTGCACCCTGCTGCCACGCCTGTTACCCCGGCTGCCACCGGGCCTGGTGCTGCCACTTCTCCTACCCTCACCGCCTGCTGTTGCACTCCTTGCCTGGGAAGTGCTGGAAGTAGGACGCTTGGACATATTTTTATTTGGGTGGGGGAAAATGAAATGAAGTATTTTTTTTTAATACTTTTTTAAACTTTTTTTTTTTTTTAAACTTTTTTTTATAACTTTTATTTTTTACTTTTTTTTTAACTTTGTTTGTTGCGGCTAAACGGGGTTGACGGCACCCAGCAGAGCAGCAACGTGTAGCGTGTACTATCGGTCACGGGACAGGAATGCTACCTGTCCTGACTCTTTTCTCACTTTTCTTTCCCTATTTCTTTTTTTATCTCCCTATCTCTCCCTAGATCTCACAATTTTTTTATTTAGATGCCTATCTCTCCCTATCTCTACCTATCTCTTGATTTCTCAGCCTCTTTCCCTATCTATCACCTTATCTTCTATATCTAGCTTTCTCTTCCTCTCTCCTGCTTCTCTCACTAACCCTTTCTATTCCTTCTCTATCTCTTCCTGTATCTATCTACTTGTTTGGCTATCTATCTATCTATCTATCTATCTATCTATCTATCTATATATCTATATATCTATATATCTATATATCTATATCTTTTCTCTCTCTATCTGATGCTAAGCTCCTCTCTCTCTGATGTCTGGCGACGTACTGACAAGATGTCGGCGCGCTCAGGCACTTCAGGGGCTGTGGGGTGACGTCACACATTTTTTTTTTCACAGAAAACCAGGATACAAGGGATTATAGGAGTAATAATCCCTTGTATCCTGGTCTATTCTGTGAAAAAAGTACAGTTTTGCATCGCCGTTTTTTTTAAACCAGATTCATTACAAACGTTTTCAAAGTTCGTAACGAGTTTCGTTACGGTTCGGTTCGCTCATCCCTAGTGTCCAACCATTAATGTTTAAAAAAATATATACATTTCCACAAGGCAAGCCTGAGGTGGTTTATCATGGATTGCTGTGGTAATGATCTTCACCTATACTTGCTTATCAACTGCAGAAATCTGTCGTGACCCCCAAAAAACGAATTAGCACATCCCAATACTCAGTTGCCCGTTGCCATAGCTGAAAATACAAAACCAAATGCAATGCGCCAGCACTATGCAAACACAAAACATACAAACCAATGCAATACTCACTATAAAAATATACTAGTACTAATACTATGCTCATTATATAAATGTGAGCTTCTTGGCAAATATATTTTGATCAAAATAATTTGTGCCTGTCCACCTCGGCAAGGAACCTATGCTAAATGCTACCTTTTATGGTGCCCACCGACCTCCAATAAATTTAGGGAAGGCAGGTTCCACATATATACAGAATGGGCTTCGTATATATGTGGAACCTGCTTTCCATAAATTTATTGGAGGCTTTTTGGCACCAAAAGAGGTAGAATTTAGTGTAGCTTTCTGTCTGAATTAGATTACCTTGCCAAGGTGGACGGGTACAAATTATTTTGATCACAATATATTTCCCAAGAATCTCATATTTATATGATGAGCATAGCATTAGTACTACTGGTATTTTTTATAGTGAGTGTGGCATTGGTTCGTATGTTTTGTGTTTACAGAGTGCAGTTGCATTGTATTTGACCTCCTGCACTTTTGCTATACAGCTTTTGGACACACAGCACACTTTTTCCCAATGCTAACCATGCTGTTTTTTTTTTTGCATTTTCTATCATTGCAAAAATTGACATAGAAATTAACATTTTGTCTCCAGTATAAAAATTCATGCAAAGACGTGTAGGAAACAAAATCATATAATATGCTGCAACAGGTATCAGGAGTGAGATGTCAAGAATATTGGAGGAGGAGGGGAGCAGCCAACTCTGTAATAGGACGTGACAAGAGCTAAGAAGATGGATCTGGCTGGCACATGCTGCTAATGGCCCTGGGTCTCCCTGGGGTTCGGTGTCTAAGGACCCCAGGCTTTGGGGCTCAGGGCTGATAATATAATACTGTGCTGTTTTGAAAATTGAGTCTCTTATAGCCTTTTTGTTAGTTATGTAACTTTGAAGCAACTATTTAGTCTACTGACAGTATGGTCATTCTTCTTTTTAACATCCAGTAATTATATGTTGGTATGTTAAAAAAAAATAATAATAATAATAATACTTAACCTCTGACCCCCAGTAGCTTTTCTCCAAACCCATTGCTGCTGAATGGAGAGGACAGATAGACATTCATCAATTACATCATTAGCCTGTGCCTGCATTTAGGGTGTTGCTACATGTTCAGTTTTTTTATGCAGTTTTGGAAGCCCTTAATACTTTCCTTTTTTATTATCCACACTTGATTTTGGCTTCAAAAACTGCATCAAAAACCTGAATGTGTGGCAGTACCTGTAGACTGTGCTGTAGCCCAATTACAGATGTCAGATTGCCACTGGAAAGAAGCAGAACTTAGAAAACAGGGATATCCGAGTTGAATCTAGTTATTTAGCCCTACCATTATATCCAAAGTGACTGTCTGATTAGTCTATGGAAATTATTGACATGGAGAAAACCAATTATCCATATATCATTAGTAATAAGTGAGAGCAACTGGACTTGCAACTAGAGATGAGCGAATCATCCAAAATTCGCTTCGCCGAATGTTCATCGAACTTTTCAAAATATTCGCACCTCATACGAATCTATTCGGCGAAGCTGCGTACAAATCATACGTTATTATGTGGTGTTTTGCGAACATTCGCGCACTAATAACGAACATACAGTTGTTAAAGGTACGCAACTTATGTGAATGCGTACGCATAAGCGTACAAATTGTGTACGAATCCTCAGCGTACTATTGTCTAGCGATTGCGTAATACGCAGGCACACACGACACTAGGCTTTGCTGGAGTGGAATGGTGGAGCAGGAGGAACGCTTTGCGTCTGAGCCCTGGCTACATGATACTGTATCAGCAGATGACAGCAGATTATCCGGCTGTGATTGAGATGAGTGTGCCATCCACTCCACTACCTCATTCACTTTCCCCTCCACTACAATTTTGCGCCTTGGTGGGTTAGCCTGGTGGAACAGTGGCCAACTATTGTGAATTCTACAAGTAGAAGCTCCGGCTACAGGTCCTTTGGCACTGCTGCCCTGTGCCACCTTCTCCTTTTTTTTGGAGCTCGAGGTCTGGCTGGAACCCTTTTGCTTTTCCATGCCAGACATTTTCACTTGACTGTAGCCCTGCAGCTGGTCTTTGTCTCTCTCCCTGTCTCTCTCCATGTCTCTCTCCCTGCCTGATTCATTACTAGCCCTGCACTGGACCTGCACTTGCCCTGCACTGGCCATGCAGTATCCCTGATATGTGTAATATGGATTCCCAGAACAATTACACCCCAATTTTAACACAAGAGTTCACTGTCTCTCAGAACTTCACAGACATTGCTTCTGCTCGTCTCAGCAGTCGCAGCACAACTGATGCATCACTGGCTTACCGAGCCTGTGAGCCAATCAGAGCAAGCCCTTCCCACTAGGTCAGGTGACCGCTTTCTTCCCAGGCTTTTTGTGAATAACGAACTAACAGTAAAAGTTTGCTAATCAACTGAATTTGTACGCATCAGCGTATAAAGTAACTTATACGTAGCATTAGCGCACAATTTATCGGACAAGTACGTAGCGAATGCATAGAAAGCTTTAAGAACATTTTAGAATCTAATGGATCGAATCTCAAAAAATCCGGATTCGCTTCGCAGTGGAAAATTTCCAAGATTCGTATCGAAGCGGCGAATAGATTCGCTCATATCTACTTGCAACATGAGGTGAAGGATCTTGATGTTGATTGTAATTTACATGAATGAAAGTATTAGTTATGAAGTTTTGAGGCTATTAACTTCCAATTTTTGGGATAAGTAGAGGGTCCCAGCAGTAGAATTCTCACCTATCTTATAGTTATCTACTATTCTGTGGATAAGGCATAACTTGTTACAACTGGAATACCCCTTTCAGGAGTAACCAATGTACATTTTTTACAGGGCGTTGACTCGTTGTATTCAGGAAATGGTTGCCTTTGCACGTGTTAAAAGTGTCATGACTAGACAAGATAATCAACCCAGCTTCATTCTTCATTAAATGTATACGAGCTTCATTGCTGCTGCTGTGTTGAGCTGCATTTCAATTAATATATCCTGAGTGAAAGCTCTAATATTAATTATTTAGGTATTTAATGAGAAATGTCCTACCCTGGTGTCAACATGTTATGGAATATAGGCTTGGACCATCTGTAGTAAGTTTAGCCCGGCAGTCATTTTAGTACATTGCAGTGCAGGTTGCATTTACATTTAACCATACAATAAATGTTAAAATTGCCAATTATGAAGCCTATTAGAAATATATGTTAGATTTCTCATTCAGGTAATATAGAGGACATGCAACTGGCAGAGGGGCACTATTGTTACCATTCCTCAATAGATTCCTAGAGCAAGTAGCATCCAACAGCATCATAGAATCCTCGTGATATACAGGCTGGAACAATCAACACATGGATTTAAAGAACAACCACCACCCCCCAAACAAATGTTCGTGTTACATGTGGAACGTTGTATAGTTGTCTAAGCATGAAAACAGTATTAGAAAACCTCACAGACCCCAATCGCGTGCTCAGGAGACCAATGCATAAAAGGTACTGTCAGGAGTAAACTGAGTGATGCAGCAGATTAAAAAGTTAATCTCTACCCTATAAGGCAGGGGTAGGGAACCTCCGGCTCTCCAGCTGTTGTGAAACTACAATTCCCAGCATGCTTCATTCATTTCTATGAGAGTTCTTAGAAGAGCAGAGCGAGTATGCTTGCTGGGAGTTGTAGTTTCACAACAGCTGGAGAGCCGGAGGTTCCCTACCCCTGCTATAAGGCATCCCTTTCATATGGTCAATAGGAAACTTGTCCATGTTCAGGTCGTAAACTCAGACTTGTCTTAAAATGGACCACACATGGATAGAGTTTGTGTATTGTTGCAATGTTATCATTTGCCCATGCAGATGATCACGCATCTGCATGTATCCATTCAGTTGAAAGGGTCAGTGATCGGTCTGTGTGCAATCCATTCTAAACTCGGACAGTACCTAGGCCAAACTCCTTTCATCTAATAGGGTCCTCAACAGGCTTAACTATTCTAGTTAAAACTGTGGAGTGTGTTGAAGAAAGGCTGGGACAAAGATATATATAAAAAAAATAGCGGAGAAATGTCTGTTAATGTACACAGAAGTTTAGAATCCTATACTGAAGTATACATGAAGTAAATCTATAAAGGATGCATGAGGCATGGAGGGTTTTGCAATCGGGTGCAGATAGATACAAACATGCAAGTTGTCCCTGACTTTCTCAGTCAAAACTTATTGATATGTCACCCCAATGTACAGTAAAACCAGTTCTAGTGCTGATGTGATTCTTGGACCATTTTAGACCTAAAAATGTCTCATTGAAGTGAATGAGTTTTTAGCAGTTCTCATCCACACACTGCAGAAAAAAATTCACTGCACAAAACGACCTGTGGTACAAGTCTGCAGCATGTCAATTGATTTGATTTTCATTGTGGATTCAACTCTTTGTAATGTACAAAAAGATATCTCCTAAGGCTACTTTCACATTAGCGTCAGCGGGTGAACAGCCTGCCGAATCTGCGCTGCCGCTAATGCACGTCTGCAGCCAGAACTACGCTCTGGCCCCATTCACTATAATGGGGGTGGGCCGGAGTTCTGTCTGCAGCAGGACAAACATGCGGAGAGGCGGCCGGACTAAACTTACAACTGTAGTGAATGGGGCCGGAGCTTAGTTCCAGCCACACCCATGCACTAGCAGCAGCACGGATCTGGCAGGCTGTTCACCCAAAAGAACAGCCTGTTGGAGAACCATGCCACTAGTGTGAAACTAGCCTTATACTGTACATTTGATAATCCCATGACACTTATACTTTGCCAGCGCATGGTGTTACTATTTATGCACTGTAATGTAATATTATGTGCTGTAACACTACTGTATAAACTCCGTAAAACCATGTAATTTGATTGCTCTAAGTCAGTTTTAGGTAGATATTGTATGGCTCTTTCATCTGGGTACTTTATGAAAGTATTATTTTGGCTCTGCATGCAGTGATGTACCTTCAATGAAGACAGACCATGCAACTGCTATAAGGGGCTATGTGGGGAGGGGGCTCCAGGCACTGAATATCATCTTCTTTTCCTGACAACAGAAAACTGCCTTTTCAAGCTGCCGCGACTAGGGGGAGCTCAATGCAAAGATATTTGAGCTTCAAGTCCAGTAAGTCGTAACTGTATAAATTCCTATGCAATGAGCTCCCCCTAGTGGTGGCTGGAGGCAGCTAGCTTTGTAATAAAACTGTAAAAAAAATCTACTTGTTTTACATGTATGGATTAGCGTTGAGCGAATCAAAGTATTTGAAGTGGAATTCAATCCGAATTCCAGGAAAAATGTGATTCGCCGCAAAGCCAAAGCGCTTCTTGGTAACAAATTAATTTTCCCTGAAATGGCGGAGAAAAAAAATCTCGCTCGTGATTATGATGTTACCATGCCGGCCAGCGTGATGATGTCATTACATCAGCACGAGAGATTTTGCACGGTGTATTCAATCAAGATGGCCGCGTTGGCCTCTACGCGATCAAATGGATAAGGTGAGTATTTTTTATTTTGCTTTTTTTTCAACTGGATTAACCCCTAAAAGCCCTCAATGTTAATCCCAGATGCTGCGATCAGGAATGAATGCGGCATCTGAGGGGTTCAATGACCGGGGGCAGCATGATCGCCATTCCCCATCATTGCATTCACTACATACAAAGAAGTGCGCTTTGTGACAAAGTAATTAGTCACAAAGCTAATTTCTTTATTAAAATTGGCGAAGCATCCTTATCAAATTTTTCATAACTTTGCTCATCTCTAATATGGATGTATGGACTACAGTCTACCTGTGCTCTCTACCTATACCAGGATCAGATGTTACTTTGGTCACAAGGTAATGGGAACCATTTTATAATGTCGATACTGAAACCTGATGAAGCTGCCCTTTCCTAACATAGAGAGTGTTTTTTTCAGCTTCGAGCAGTGCTTTCATATGTATGGACTTGCTGTATCTGCAGTAAGTGCTTATTTGTCTCACAAAGTCAATCTCTTTGCAAACAGAAGCCAGCCAAGCAGTCAGCTAATCGACGTGGCTCCGGCTTCACAAGGTTGGCCACACACATAAGAAAACTGAAACGTTCAGCCGACAGCTATCTTTCCTGACCCCACCATACACATGCATGCTATGCTTCAGAGGAGTGCCAGGAAGCCACATACATGCACATACAGAACGTTTAATGTGTAAGGCCAGTATCATCCTGTTATTGTGGGGTAAAGTCAATCATGGCCATATAAATGAACGTCAGACCATGTAATACAGGGATGGACTCATATGGGCCAATTCATAAGGTTAGTTCCAAGTGGGGGACCTCCTTCTATGACATGAATTCTGCCCCAAAAAGGCATATGGAAAGATGTTGTCTTCAGGGGGCCATATTCTGTACTTTTTTTTCTTATTTGGGGTTGACATTTTTTGAAACTATAATCTCAAGTTAAAAACTTTTCTTACATTACAATAGTCGTGCTGGAAAAATAATATTATAATCTAAGGGAAGACTGTAAAGGAACCTACACTATACTATAAAATTTCATTCACATTAAATTTATTTAGTCTTGAGAAGAGACGTCTAAGGGGGGACATGATTAACCTATATAAATGGGCCATACAAAAAATACAGTGAAAAACTGTTCTATGTCAAAAGCCCTCAAAAGACAAGGGGGCACTGCCTCCGACTGGGGAAGAAAAAGTTCAGTCTCCAGAAGCATCAAAGCTTCTTTACTGTAAACACTGTGAATCTGTGGAATAGACTTCTTCAGGACGTGGTCACAGCAGGAACAGTGGACAGTTTTAAAACGGGTTTAGATGAATTCCTAATAGTAAATGACATTAATGCTTATGAAAATGTGTAGAAATAATTTCCATCTGTGATTCGCGTCCCCACCTATCCCTTGGTTGAACTTGATGGACTTATGTCTTTTTCCAACCGTTTTAACTCTGTAACTATGTAACTATGTAACATGTTACATTAACTTAATGGGCAGCAAGTTTTTTTTTTTTTGGGCGGCATTTGTAAACAAATTCAGACCAACATTTTATTCTAATAGGAAGCCATAAGAAGACACTTCTGTGGTTTTGCTATTGGATCTCTTCCCTTTTGTGAGTCAGAAGTATGGTAAGGACTGCTACACTATTAGCCTTATCTACCATGCATATATCTCTATATTCAACATCTCCTGCTTTATATTTAAATTTCCGATCATTGTGAGCGTCTATTATAATCTGCCATAGGAAATGAAAAGCAGGAAATATGTTATCTCATTATCCCCTAACTTCTGCCTTTTAGTACAAAGGTAACATCACATTGAGTTGGAATATGATGCTTTAAAATGAGAGATTGATATTAATGTGTTAATCGTTCCCCAAATCCCAATGAGATATCTACGAATCCCTGCAAATCTTTTCTTAGAACAAGCTAATTATGTTCCTAGCACTTCATAAAAATACCATTGAGACCTAGGATTGTATGGAACGACGACGCAATAAATGGGTTGGATAAGGCTTGTCTGTGCTTCAAAATGGATACTCCCTAACTGGTGTTCTGTAAATTAATAGCTTGTGACCCTGCCTGCTTTACACATACCCACACACACACTCATACGCCAATGTAAGTTACATGCAAATCTACAGAGCTGTGTGGATGTTATTAACCCTTCCAATAGCCGCACTCCACTGCTTTATAAACAGAATGCTGGAGGTTGTACTCCTCAGGTCCTCAGACATGAAACTGCCTCCAATCTCTGTAAATGATATATGTCATGCACATAAGTATACAAATAATATATCAATCCCTGCAGTCTATGGTATATAACATAGATCAAGACATTGTACATCAATGCTGTTCGCTCAAGCGCAGTCCATCTCTGAGAAGGAACAGTTAATGAACCTTTAACTCCTTAATTATGGTCTTGAAATAAATTTGTACATTTGCCGTAATACCCACCCCCCTTCCCTCACATACACACACACAACAGAAGATGTGAGTGACTAATGGTGCTGTTTGACTATGCCAGAGAATGTAAATCATTGCCTGCTTGTCATAACACATCATCTATTCACGTGTCCCCAATGGAATACTGGACTGGAACGGGTTAATCAGCATTTTAACTCATTCTGTTGGCAGGGACATGAGCGCATTTTGCTCAGAATATCATGTGACCGTGCCTGCTAAGGGGTTAATCGCTTCATCACCCTCCTTTCTCTGCCTGATCCTGGTGAGCATGGGAGGTCTGCTCATCCAGCAGTTGATCTGTATCACAGCATCACCTCTGAGATATAGGACAGTGTAAGAACCTAAAAATAGCTCCACACACAAAAAAGCAACCTTGAAGTCATCAGCAAGGGAAGGCAAAAAAAAAAAATCAGTAAGGCTTGTCTCCTCTACAGTGTGTGGACCTGTTACATGCTTGTGCTGAATGCAATGTAGGAAGAGCAGGAATCTGCTTCTCCAAGCAGCATGTGAGGAAATATTAGGTCTACATTCAGCTAGAGAGCAGGGCGCCACCTGCCTTTTAATCCATATCATTCTCTGCAGGAGTAAAGCTATAGAGAGCAGGGGGGGAAAGATGAGAATTCTTCAACCTGCATGCTCAGGAGGTGATGCTGGCTGGACCATGTCACTTCTACTCAGTGATCAGGACACGGATGTTCCTCAGAGGTTTCCCAATCCCATCCTGCTGCCCAGAAATGCTTCCTATTCTACATGATTCTTTCAGGATCCCCACTCTAAACAACCAGGAACTAGAAGATCCAAAATACTAAGACTTCTTCACAAGGTAAGGACACAACGTCTCCAAATAAGGGAATAACATGTTTATGACTGCTTCTCATTACCTTTGACAGATGAGACCTGACATTTCCTATCTCCACATGAAAGATTGCTTAGTTGGGAAGCCTCAAACTGATAGCTCCTCTCTTTGACGTGCAGCTTCCATTTCTTAACATGTGAAACCGAATGAGAGAAAGGAACATGCTTTAGTAGGACAAGACTGACTCTGGGGAAATTCTTGTTTTAAAATAAGAACTTTGCAAATCACAATGTAAAGCATCAGTGGAAGAGGAGGGGGTTGCTAATGAAATGGTCCTGTGGTGCTCTAAATGCGGGAGATCAAAAGCCTTTTAATACCTTTCATAGTGATTCTCAAGCCCCTCATCTTGTTGAGGATGGAATAAAATGAGCAGCACTGTGGGTAACTTTTCAGCAAGCTTCCCAGTGCTGAGCCCCATTAGCATGCAGTGTCAGATGTGTTGTGTGTTTAATGATTTCATTTGCTGGTGTGCCTCATAGCTCACATCTCTCTGTTGTTTTACAGCACAGGGGCTGCAAGCAAGAGAGAAGCAGACTTTCAGCTTCAGCTCACCAAGGCTGGGTACCATTTCCAGCAGCGTCAAGGGGTTCTAAGATCCTAGTTGGATTTGATAAGATCAACCTCCCAAGTACTGTGTACACAGTGGACATCAGTATACTGAGCTGCTGGAGGTGTGGCACCTCTGCTTTCTACTTTTTCTCTTGCTGATTTCGCCTTCTTATTACTTCTGTCTGATTTTTTTTCTATGATTCTGCAAAGGAAAGAGGGATAAAGACAGCTCTACATTGCATGCATTTTGCTTCTGATTTCTGAAGGGGTTTCCACAAGTGATGCCTGCGTTATGCTTAAGGTAAGCCATAGCGTACAATTATCTTTTTATTCTCTGACTACCAGTTGACTGTACATGTGGGGGAAGTTTTAACTCTGTGTATACCTAGCCTGTTGCTGATCACAATCACACTGTGATTTACTATTGAGATTTACTAAGCAATCACTGGCAATCTGGAAGCATATTTACTGTTTGCTAATCTGAGAAGCATGAGATTTAAAGGGAAAAAGTGATGTGCAGAATAAAATGGCTGATTCGGAAAACAAGCTGAGGTTGTGGGAAAAGTGTTAAAAGGTAACAGGGTAGGCACAGTAATGCAACAAGCGGCAGATCTTCTGTTTCCTGCATTGTGACTGATGACCTGTGTGGCACAGGGGCTTTCTGGTGCAGTGATGGTTAATCTGGAAGAGATTACTTGGATGTCTTGGTTTGTTTTTTTTTCTTGGAGGGGGGATTTTATGTTTCATTAAGGATTTGCAGAGATTGAGAACAAAAGACATCAAAAGCCTCTTTTCTGATAAAAGAGCATTAATAGCCATCTAATAAGATTGTCATCGGGTGTAGAAGTTAATGGCATGGAAATCATTGTGCATTCTAGACTGGGTGCTTCATCTTCTGCATAGAGCCCTGTGTCAGGGGAAGTCATTGAATCAATGTGGCGCTGAATACAAAAGTGTACAAATAAAAAATGACACAATCATACCATAAGTGGCATTAGATAGAGTATGTTTTGTATGTATCCTTGGGGTAATGCATGCTGATACCTGTATAGTCTTATACTACTAATCACTACTAGTATAAAATGATCCTACAAAGACTGATGACAATAAATAATTGGCCTGTCAAAGACCCCGGTCCGCATCTTCTTCCATATCCATTTCTATTAGTGAGAGTCATACCATTGTAAAGTGAAGAGATCGAGATTTGGGAGTCTCTAAATTCTAATTAACTGATGTTCCAAACCATAATTAAGACTGTGAAGTCTTCCTCTTTCTCCTCCTCTTCCCCTTCCATTGCAGTTCATCACCATGACTTCATCTGCAACTCTCAGATGTCATGTGTGATGTCACCAGAATCATCAGACCAGAATAATTACAATTCACTGAAAGCCAAAACTGTCTCGCTTGCAGAATTTACATCATGGCAAAAGAAATATTAACCTTTTCAGAGGGCACTGTGTCCTAAAGCTTTTGGATATAAGAACAATTTTTTGGAAGTACCTCAATAGTTTGTGTATATATTCGTGGGGTTTTGAAACCTGTCACATGTATAAGCACCGCTACTTCAAGTTTGCTGAGGGTTTTCTACACAAGGAGTAGTGTTATTGTATCTTTAAGAAAATGTCAGTTTACCAGTTGGACTGTTAACGTGCCATTTTGCTTAGTAAGTAACCCTTTCACTGTTTGTTACAAACAGTACGTGTTAGGAATAGAAGTGTCAAGGAATTATTCTGTGGATATAACAGATATTTATTTCCAGGCAAAACTAACACTGAAACATGTAATAATGTAATATCTCAGCATTTGAATGATATTTCTTCCCAGTTAAGAAAAAAAACTCCCTTTCTGTTCGTTCTGCATAGTCTTGACGGGCCCCTTCCTGCTATCATATAAACATTGTCACGTCATTTGGAAGTAAATCATCTTTCTTTTCAAAGCTTTCATGTACCTTGTTCAGTAAAGGTCAATTGCCCATGTTATAAAGGAGTCTGGTTTCCATTCCCATATATTTTATGCAGTACTATAAGGTGATGTAGCGGACAATGCATTTAACAGTTTAGAAGCTGCTTGTTGAGTTACCCATTCTTCTATGTGAAAGATTAATTAATAATAATAACCATCAATGTCCCCTGTACCATTAGGAACCATCTATGCTTTAGTGATGGATATGTACTGCTTATAAAACATTGTGGAGACTGTCTACAAAAAATTATTTTTTGCTTATTCTTGTATGTTCAAAATGTTCCCCCTATTCATAACAGGTCAAAAAATAACCCAAGCCTAACTCAAAATCTCATAATAATCTCATAATAAAAGTAATAGCAGCAAGAGAGCTGTAGAATCTCTAAAAAATGCAGGACAACATGTAACCAATGGTCCTCAGGAAGCTACCATGGTAGACGGCAATGTTTTGTATTGGAAATAGACTGGGAGCTCTGCTACAAATATCAGCTGCATTAACCAATATTCTCTTCTTCCACTAGCTTCTATTGATTGCGTTGATGTTGAGGAATAGCCACTTTAATGTCATTTCGGAGACAAAATCTGAAGATAATCTGTAAGATTGCTAGGGAACTGTATTATCTGTCTACATATCAAATAAATGTTTTGTTTCGGAGGCCCACCCAGTGTCTGGGCCATGGCATACCACTTCCAGTAAAAGATCCCAGGGAGATAAGAGTCCTGCAGTCAGTGAGTTGAAAGAAGAACTTGAAGCTTGAGGAGTAACTGAGGTTCATCATTTTTCTTCAGTGAATCTCTAGATGTCCGTGTCAGACTGAGGTTCCTTGGGCCCACCAGAGGTAACTATTCTCAGGGCCCAACCGTTATATCATCAATACAGTCTAATAAAGTTTGAATCAAAGAAATAATAGACCCTAGTGACAGGTGATTAGCTCTAAACTCAGCTCAATTTTTTTTTCTCCTGGACCTTTGGGGCCCACATTGGTATAAAAGTCTGGGCTCATTGGAGGTGTTGGTTGGTCAGTCCGACCCTGTTAAATGTAGCTTGAAATTAAATTTACTATTCTAATTTCTAGCTAGCTTTTTTTTTCTTCAAGACTCTTAATTTTAGTAAAATCACTAAAAAAGTTAACTTCATAGTATAGTACAACATAACATATAGAGAGCAGAGTTGTTGGTATACCTGAACATTTTCCCTAGGTGCAATACCAAATACAGCCCAAGAGTGTCACTGTTTCTGGGAAACATGTTGACCCTGTGTTGTTATCCCAGACAACCCGTTTTAAAGGAGGTTCAAACATTTGTAATGCATTTTGTTCTGGAAATGGAAAGATAAATAGATTGGTCCACCTCCATCCATCTAGTCTTTCCTTATATCATTTCCTTATTATTTTTCTCTTAAGATAGATTTCTGTAGATTTTCTGCTGAAAGTTTCTTACAGGCATCTACTAATATTTTATGGCATTGCTTCTGATTTCCCCCAAAATAATTTCACATTGTGCCTCCTTGTTCTTATGTTGAGTTGTATTTAACCTTTTAACATATTTAAATGTCTCAATCATGTTCCTCCCTTTCCCGTTTTTCCTCAAGGCTATGCAAATTATGTTCTTTAGGTCTTTTTTATCATAGGCGGTTTGGGGGTCATTTATCAAGCTTAAATATGCCTGTGACTTCTCCCCGCTCACGCCAGGTCTGTTTCAGGCATAGAAAAGGGTCAAAATGTAAGACAGCTAGGAAGCTGTCTTACATTCAGGACTTGCGGAGGATCCGCTGAAGTTATGAAGAGGCCTCTTCATAACTTCAGCAGAACCACCGCTAGCATAGGGGTTTAGACTCCGGTGTTAATAAATTTGCCCCTTTTATGTTTACTGAACACTTATTTGCCTCCTCTTGGAGCAATCTACTGTATTGTACATACATCTGTCTCAGCCAGAGGTTGGGCCATGAATATAGTGACCATAAATATATAGAGGCAGCACCATTAATTTGGCCTGCAAGCTAAGTGTAAAAAAAAATTAGAACTACTTTAAAGGAAGTAGTTTATAGCTAAATATAGCCTATAACTATGATTGTTTTTACAGTCATATTAAAAAGTGCTTCTATCCCCAGATATTACTGGAAGTATAGCACCACCTACTGTTTCTATTCAACAGCCCTTCTGCGTCCACTTCAATAGATGTGCACAGGTAGACAAACATGCTCAGTTTTGCCATCTCTGTTCCTTCAGGTATGCAGAGGGATCTCTGGTGTAGTGAGCCAGCTGCAAGCTGCACTGTCTTTCTAAGAGGAGATCTTGAGCAAGTGATAAGTGAGACTATGGTCCCTTTACACTGCTCATTTGAGCAGAAAATTGTCGGGAAGGATGTGTTCCTTCACTGCAATTGTGTGCTCCTCAGTGAAGGAGACTACTGCATTTACATGCAGCGATTTCTTCCACAGCATGGGGAGGAGCGATCGGTAATGTTATTGCTCGTCGCCATACTAAATAATTGTTTCCCAGCAGCAAATAAAGCAGAGTGCTTTTTAGATGGCACAATCTACTGCCGGCAACCGATAATTTAGGTGTCCACATGAGTGGTTTGCTCGTTCATCGGGTAATCGGCTGCACATTCAAACCACCAGATCATCGCTAACGACAATTTTTAAGAATACCTGTTAGCGATGATTTGCCCGATGCTCAAGAGGCTATTAGACATTTACTGTTATTGCACTTGTTTAGTATCTCCTCCGAAGCAGCCAGCTAATTTCTCACACACCCAAATTGAGAAGGAAAACTGAGTATGTGTGTCCACCTCTACACATTTACTGAGGTGGACACAGAAAAGTTGTTTTATAGAAACAGGAGGTAGTGCTATGCTAACACAATGGGCTAGATTTAACTCTAAACAATACATTTCTTGGGACAACTCATTTAAGTATTTTCACATACATACATTTCCACACTAGACTCATAAGAACCTGAAACTTATATATTGATTCAAGAGTATTGGTCAACTGTGTACTGTTCTTCCTTCCAAACAACCATATATTCAAGATCAGTGCTGGCTAAAATTTATTCTGGCCAATCGAGCAGGCAACAAGACCAACTGACAATCCTACTAACATCATTCACATCAATCAGGCAGATCAATAGAAGATAAGACACAATAATGGAACTTTACATACGGTCTGTGGAAAGTGAGGTGACAACATTAATAGATATAAGTGGTTGTCACTCCACATCTATTACCTGTTTAGGAGACAATGTCTCTGATCAAGATAATGGAAAAACAGTGGAGGAGAAAGACTCAGTAATTACTTCATCAGGTGGAAATGGCCTTTATCTTAGTATATTCATTCATATTAGATAATTTCCATCTCCTACCATCAGTTTTACAAGGCATACGTATCTATGGGGGAGTTGAGAGGGATACAGTAATTACTGGATGAACAGTCATTAGACTGACATAATGTAAGTGGCGGCCAGTGAAAAACATATTTGCGATTTTTCATATTTGATATTTCAGATTCTATTTTGATGGTTTTGGAGTGCTGCCTTTTACTCTTTAGCAGTATAATATATGTTTGAGCCTGCCTGGTAATGGTGGTAACAGCTCTCAAGAGAAAAAACTAGATTTTTTTGCTATTCTTGAGATAAGAAATTTATAAGAAGGTCAGAAATGTATGGTTTGGGGATAATTGACACACATGGACTCAGCAGAGTTTAACTTGAACAGTATTTTACCCAGATTGAGGCAATGAGCATGTGGATACAGTCTGTCAGAGAGGGCATAAACTTGTTGGTTACGCACAATATTGTGGCACAGGCTTGACATGTAACAATAGAAATAGAGAAGTCTCTATATGTAGTTTGCAAAACAGCTGTATAAGTGATTGCCACTGGTAGCAGGACAGTTTCTATATTCTCACAGGCAGATGCCAAAAGTTATTGGAAGGTCTCTGTTCTCAGTATACAGTTTACTTATCCTAGGCAATTGCCCCTAACAAGCGGACATCCTTTTACACAGGCTACAATGTAGCATAAGCGCAACATACACAGTATAAGTGACAGTGGCCTGTTCATAGTCTGAGGTCCTTGAAGCCATGGCAGTTGGCTGTGTCTTCTCAATGTACAGTTTCTAGACTCACTCCAACAGGCCCCCTCAACAACAGAATTACAGAACAAGTCCACAGTGTGGGCAGCGATCTAAAACGAGAGATTCAGCGTTTCTACTCTGAGCAGGGCCAACTCCAATCTTGGATCTTCCTCACTGCATTTGAAGTCAGGAAGGTGCACATACAGTGCCTTGCGAAAGTATTCGGCCCCCTGGAACTTTTCAACCTTTTGCCACATTTCAGGCTTCAAACAAAAAGATATAACATTTTAAATTTTTGGTGAAGAATCAACAACAAGTGGGTCACAATTGTGAAGTGGAATGAAATTTATTGGATCATTTAAACTTTTTTTGTAATAATAAAACTGAAAAGTGGGGCGTGCAAAATTATTCGGCCCCCTTGCATTAATACGCCACCTTTTGCTGCGATTACAGCTGCAAGTTGCTTGGGGTATGTCTCTATTAGTTTTGCACATCTAGAGACTGAAATTCCTGCCCATTCTTCCTTGCACATCAGCTCGAGCTCTTTGAGGTTGGATGGAGAGCGTTTGTGAACAGCAGTTTTCAGCTCTTTCCACATATTCTCAATTGGATTCAGGTCTGGACTTTGACTTGGCCATTCTAAGACCTGGATACGTTTATTTTTGAACCATTCCATTGTAGATTTTGCTTTATGTTTGGGATTATTGTCTTGTTGGAAAATAAATCTCCATCCTAGTCTCAGGTCTTTTGCAGACTCCAATAGGTTTTCATCCAGACTGGTCCTGTATTTGGCTCCATCCATCTTCCCATCAATTTTAACCATCTTCCCTGTCCCTGCTGATAAAAAGCAGGCCCAAACCATGATGCTGCCACCACCATGTTTGACAGTGGGGATGGTGTGTTCAGGGTGATGAGCTGTGTTGCTTTTACGCCAAACATATCGTTTTGCATTGCTTCCAAAAAGTTGGATTTTGGTTTCATCTGACCAGAGCACCTTCTTCCACATGTTTGGTGTGTCTCCCAGGTGGCTTGTGGCAAACTGAGAAAAGGCTTTCTTCTTGCCACTCTTCCTTAAAGGCCAGATTTGTGAAGTGTTTGACTGATTGTTGTCCTATGGTCAGACTCTCCCACCTAAGCTGTAGATCTCTGCAGTTCATCCAGAGTGATCATGGACCTCTTGGCTGCATCTCTGATCAGTCTTCTCCTTGTTTGAGATGAAAGTTTAGAGTGACGGCTGGGTCTTGGTAGATTTGCAGTGGTCTGATACTCCTTCCATTTCAATATGTTCGCTTGCACAGTGCTCCTTGGGATGTTTAAAGCTTGGGAAATCTTTTGGTATCCAAATCCGGCTTTAAACTTGTCCACAACAGTATCACGGACCAGCCTGGTGTGTTCCTTGGACTTCATGATGCTCTCTGTGCTTTAAACAGAACCCTGAGACTATCACAGAGCAGGTGCATTTATACGGAGACTTGATTACACACAGGTGGATTCTATTTATCTTCATCAGTCATTTAGGACAACATTGGATCATTCAGAGATCCTCAATGAACTTCTGGAGTGAGTTTTCTGAACTTAAAGTAAATGGGCCAAATAATTTTGCATGCCCCACTTTTCAGTTTTAATATTACAAAAAAAGTTTAAATGATCCAATAAATTTTGTCCCACTTCACAATTGTGACCCACTTGTTGTTGATTCTTCACCAAAAATTTAAAATTTTATATCTTTCTGTTTGAAGCCTGAAATGTGGCAATAGGTTGAAAAGTTCCAGGGGGCCGAATACTTTCGCAAGGCACTGTATCTCTGCAGAAATCTACCTGATACATTCTCTCACTGATGAACTACAAGGTTCCCCAAGTGCCTTCTTATATCATTAGGCCCATCTCACTTACCAGCAACTCAACATCTCTGCTTCCTCTTTGTATATGCATGCAGGCACTGGTCTCACTCTGTTCCTGTAGCTCAATTCCATCCTGGGGTGGACTGGAAACTTACAGAGGCCCTGGAAAAAACCTAAAAGAGGCCCCTTGTTATAGATGGGTCCAAATTGACAGAAGGCTGGACAACAGAAGTAGGAAGGGCCATAAATACTGTAGAGCAGAAAAAATACTGTCCCAGCAGAACCGAAAAACCATAGTGCATAACAAAATACTGCCTCAGCAGAACCAAATACCACAGTACTGCACAAAATACTGCCTTTGCAAAACTAAAGAATACAGTGCGGCACAAAATACTGTTGCTCATGCCACAGCATGAAACTGTATCAATATCCTGAGGTCAGCAATACAGTTGAATTCAGAAGGGCACCTGTGGTCGCTGTCCGGGTGCATAAGTGCCTGAGGTTCCTACATTCATTAATGCTGAGGGCTTCTGATCTTTATGTACCTGGCTGGCAGCCAAGAGGAGGGCTTGGGAGTCCCTCTGGGCATTGGCCCACTAGTATATTTCTCTGTAGGGTAAATGGCCAGTCCATCCATGATTCCATCTATCAGACACAGGCAATTCAGCAGCTCTGCATCCAGTGTCCTCATCTCCTTGCTCAACAGCAGCTCACTAGAACCCTACTGCTTCTCTCACTTGGTATAGCTCTCTTAGATATATGTGTACATACATTCGACCCCTGGCATCACCTCACAGACACATGCCCAAACACTCATACCATGTGTCTTCAGCTACATAACCTTCTTTTCTCTTTCTAAAGCCGTAATATAATTGCCAAACAGTGACAGCATTAGGAATAAGTAAACAATAATACAGCAATAACTGAATTGCATGTACACAGGTGGGGCATTGCTTGACATCACATTATACAATTAAAAGTATCACATTTAAAGATGTAATATCTGCAATAAAATGCAAGTAAACAGCAAATAACAGTATGCATAAAATGATACATGTCACAACATAATGAGGCATTGGGTGCCAGTTACTTCATTGGCAGTTTAAAGTGCAAGGATACATTCACAAAAAGAGGGTAGTTGAGTGTTCTGTCCTCATAAAATATTGTCATTTAAACTGAATACCATAAGGGCTAGTCATGTGTATTCATGCATGCGACTAGGACTTTTGGTCCTGTCGGTCAGGAAGATGGCTGCTGGAAAATCTTCTTGCCATAGCTTTTCTTTTAATGCATAACATATAACATTTTGAACAGTAAATGCTCCCTAAGTTAGTTTTAGGGACCATAACTTTAAAGGGGCTTTACCATCTTGGACAATGGGGGCATATTGCTAGCGATATGCCCCCATTGTCCAAGATGGTAAAACCCCTTTAAGTTCCTTCTCAGTCGCAAAAGTCATAACAATGATGTTTCCTCCACATGCTATCAAGGACAAGTTTATAACTTTGTGTCTATTAGTAGGGATGAGCGAACTTCTGTTTTAGGGTGGGTTCACATCAGCGTTATGGTTTCTGTTTGTGTTTTCCGTTATAACATGGTCATAACGGAAAATAATGGAATCCATAAGACGGAAGTTAAAACGGAAGCCTTTAGAGGCATTCCGTTTTGATCAGTCATAATAGAAGTCTATGGGAATCATAACGGATCCGTCTGGTTCCCGTTATGCAAGACGGAAAACAAATTCCTGTCGACAGGACTTTTTTTCCGTTCTGCATAACGGGAACCAGACGGTTCTCATAGACTTCTATTATGATGGATCAAAACGGAATGCCTCTAAAGGCTTCCGTTGTGACTTCTGTCTTATGGATTCTGTTACAACCATGTTATAACGGAAAACACAAACGGAAACCATAACGCTGATGTGAACCCACCCTTACAAGTTCGAGTTCAGGGTTCGGGCTTTATTACAATTCTGATATGCATCCCGTTACCACGTGCCATAACAGAATTCTATGATGGAATGCATAACGGAATGATTTACAAAATGTAGCCATTACCACACTCTCCTGCCAGTGAGTTTCCTTCTCTCATAGTGGGCAGAAAGATTTGTGTAATTCACAGTCTTGGAGCTATAGGGGATTTAGAAATGCAAATAACACAGTTAAAATTGGTGTGAGCAAAATCAGTGGCAGATCATTAGGCTGACTGACCTCTGAGAACAGTGTGTTTATGGTTGCAGAAACACTGCCAAAAACATACCAGGTTCCGCTATTTTAGCCTTTTCCCATATAGTACTTCAATAGCAAATGCAGCTAAAATGTGCTTAGACTGTGTAACCTGCTACTTCTCATGTGGATTTGAAATCAGTGGTTGGAAAAACGCAACCATGTACACATGGCTGCATTTTTTTACATCTTAAGTGTGGATCATGCAGCTGATGAAGTTAGTTTTCCTCTATAAAATCAGCAACAGATTTTGCCCATGTGAGGATTTTCCTATAAGGCATTTTAGCTTGTTGGTTCCTGGGATTTCTTAATCCTTCCTTAAGAGATCTTCCAAAAAAAGTTTAATGTTTGATATACAGTAAATAAAGCTAAAAGTCATTTTTGTGTATTTAGTCATTTTACTTAACATTTTATGACTGCTTACTGTCAGCAGATTAAACCATTTTAGAAGCTAAAAAGAACCCTATAAACTAGCCCTGCTCATAGGGACATAATCTTATCATTTTTTTTGCAAAATAGGCTTTATTCACGCCAGTATAATGGCTTTGTTTTCAGTGTAGCCAGGACATTTATCCCAGGTTCATTCTTGAGCTAAAAAAAAATTCTGACTGACTCTGTTGACTCATAATGGGTCAGTTTTTAATCAGTTTTATACATGAGTCTGTGACAGAAAGGGCTCTGCTAATCCTTTAGCCAAAATATATAAAACCACCAACATAATACCAAAAAGCCATTGTGAATGGAGCCTTAGACTCAGCGTAGATTCCAGGATTATATGTTTCGGATTGCCCTGCCTTGATAAAATTGCAGTCGACCATCAACCCTATAACACATTATTTATGTGCAGTTTTCAACCTTTGTATTTAGGTAAAATTGTTCTTATTCAAGGATACCAATAGAGTAATTAAAATGGTCATGAACTGAAATACAAAGTATATAAGAGAGTTTAATATCTCAATTATACTCAATGATTAAGTTTCATTAACATAAAACCTTCATAAAAAGTGCAAACAATAAATTGTAGTGTAAAGAATTATTATAAAAGAAACTTCATCTAGTTACCATTGTATTTGCCATTGCCATTGTAGAGACATTTCTTCTCCTTACATCAGCTCTTGGCCTACATAAATAGTAATTTTGGTGCATTTTAGGACTCCATTTAGCCATGCTCATTTTCTAATGTGTTTAGTAAGTTGTAAAAAGTTTCTAAAACACATAATAAATCTGACACACAACATGTATGCCAATTCCTGCCCAGTTTTCCTTCCATTTAAGATGTAACCAATTGCATCCTAGTTTTGTTTATTTTAGATAAAGTGGAAAAGCAAATTAAGTCTTGTGATAGGTAAGTTGGACCGTCTCTACTATTTGTATAAGAATATTTTAATGACCACATAATGGGAAGGAAATTATGCCAAATTACTGGTGCTAAATCAGTTCATGGTATAGTCTATGAGGCCCAGTGATTGCTGCTCCTCATATCTTGTCATATCTGGACATATCTTCATATCTGGTAGTGTTGCTCTATTGGCATCATATAGTCAGTGATCCTTCCCCTAACACCTCAAAAGCTGGGCATACACATTTGATTTATGTTGGCTGAACCTGATTATTTCAGAAGGTTAGGGAAGAGAAGATTCAGGGAATACAGTAGAAGAACCGAGCATGTTTGACAGCATGGCTAATCCTTTTGTTCCCATGTGGATTAGCCACATGTAAAGGTGTCAGGCAGTGGCTTTCTTCCCTATCCCATTAACAGATAATGCATACTTGGCCAGGTACTTAAGATAGAGTCCTGTGAAACTTAGCATAGTGGAAGGGGCCAACCTGACCTACAGCACCCACTTCCCTGGGGCTGAGGAGTTCCATATGAGTTGTCTTGATGATACATATGGCTTTGTGTACAGTGAAAACCATAGATTTATCACATACCATAAGATGGTCCTGTGACGCCCACGCCGAGGGTACTTCTGATAAGGAGTCGGGGCCGCCTCACGGACACTCTAAAAAGGGGAAAGGGTATTTGGGAATAGTTTGTGACACCAGTCAAGGTGTTCAGCCTAGATAGGGCCGAGCGCTGACACAGGCCCCTGGGAGATGGATGTTGTGGGTAAGCGCTGATGTTACACCCCTCTTGACTAGAGCTGACTCCCAGGGTTAGAGATCGTGGGGCAATCACTTGCCTTTGTCTTGGAGACTTGTGTGATAGAAGGGAGGCACATCGGTGGCAGAAAGGATGACTCAGAGACAGCAGGGAAAACTGGAACATTCAGGTCACCGGTCGCTTTGGCCTATCTTCCTCCTGCACTATCAATCTGCTTGGTCACTAGCTCCTTCAGGAACTCTCCTAACTGCCCTCTGAAGACTTTCTTCTTCAGTCTCCTCACACAGACTCTCTGTGTGGACTGCTTCTGCTGGAGACTACTAGCTCACTCTCCTTCTGCAGACTCTCTCCTGCAGACTATTATCTCTCCTGCTGCAGGCGGTCATGTCTCCTGCTGCAGACTGCTATCTCTCCTGCAGACTGCTATATCTCCTACTGCAGACTGACTGCTATATCTCCTGCAGACTGCTATATCTCCTGCTGAGCTCATAAGCTCCTCCCACTTCCTCTCCCTAGGCTCTGGGGTTGCCTAGGCGACTGGCCTCCTGGTTTATATTAACACTATATACAGAAACACATACAGGCTGTAACAACTGACCACCACGCAGGGTGGAGGGCGCTACAGTCCTATTAGATCTCATACAGAAAGATGAGTCTAAAATCTATTCCTTTCTGGAGCCACCAGGACATGAATGAAAATAAAACACACCTTAGATAAGTCTTTAATGAATACCATGGAAGGCTGAATGATCAAGTAGAAGATAATGGACAGTGTTTAAAGTGATTGTTTAAGTTATGTAAAAAAAATAAAGCATTGCAAATCTGATGGTTAGCAATATATACTCAAGCGAAGCAAGTTTTAGGCAAAAAATATATATTTACTCATTTATCTAGTTCTGTTCTGGCCCTTTGTCAACATGCAGATGAAGAGCTGTGTGGGGGGAAGGGGTGTAATGACAATCTCTGAGGTTTTCCTCATGAATATTTGTGAGTGTCAACAAAGACTTCCCTATGGTCTGCAAAGGGAGTGAATAAAATTGCTGCCCTGTCTGCAGTCTGACTGCTGGGGTGCTCATGTTGTATGTGTGGGACTATAATTTCCAGCTGTACAGTATAATGATATTGCTCATACACACAGGATCTTCCCCCTACCTGTTCTTGTGCAATGCTCTGTAGACACATCTTCACAGCCAGCAGAAGAGGTCAGAGGAGAGAACTCCTCCGGTCTTTGACAGCTCTGTGTCTGCAGGGTGAGGAGGGAGGGAAGATCCTGTGCACAACATTTGTCTCTTTAGCGCCTGGAGAAGAGGTAACCCTATAGCTGCTCATTAACTGAGGCAGAGTCTCCAACTCTGAGTCTGTGCTGCTGATGGTTAAAGAAAGAATCCTGTGGGAGGGGAAACACAGGGCAGACAGCTCAGCCAACAGATTGGGCAGTGCATGGGGTGTGGCTTGTTGCTCCAACCAGCACAGCCTTCACAGTGACGTTCCGTGCACAGAGGCAGAGCTGCTCCTCCTGCTCCCACAGGCTTGTGTATGGAACGTCATCAGAGCAGGGAAAGAAGCTGACATCGCAGGTTATGTGACGCTCAGCTAACTAGGAGAATGGGGCCCCTGCAGATGAAGTAAGTGAATTGAAAACCCCTTACATTTGCTTAGTTAGAAGCATACAAAGAACAAAAATAACATGGACAACCCCTTTAATGTTTTATTACATTTTATTACACATACTATCCCAAAAGTAATATAAACTCAGTAATATTGAGCTTGAACCAGGTGGTTTTCTTCAACAAATGTAATATTTTATAGATATAACTTTTCTTCTCCTAGTATTGCAGATTTAGATTTGTGTCACCGTGGCCAACACTTTTCCAAAATGTCTCTTTTAAACTGACAGTGATTAAGATGTCCTTCTCCGCTATAATATTACAAGGTTTATGACTTTTTTATTCCTTGGTGTAGCGTATAGGGCAGAATGGATTCTGAATAGGTGAGAACATTGCTTAGGAATGTGTGCAGAATAATATAAATGGAGCAAAATAGCGATTGAGTATTCAGTGCTATTTCCCAAGTACTTCTGACAAGTCATGCTTGCTGGGCATAATATTTAATGTGATATAAAGTTTTTCAAATCGACGAATTACATGTTCTTGCAAATTCTGACAAACCATCTGTCCAAGACTGAGCTGAATTTAAAGTACCTTGTAGCAAGGGCTCTTTTTTATATGTAGGACAAAAGATTAGCAGGTGTACAGGTACGTTAGATTGAAAAGAGTATTACAGCAACCCAAAAATTGTATTGTCTACTCACCGCTAAATGGCACATGCCCACATGTCAGTTTTTTTCTGTTTGATGGTTTCATTTGATGATTTTGCACAATATATTTCAACAATGGCGTACAGTGGCTGATTCAGTCACCGAGGATATCTCAGCTTTGTAGTTACTGCTAATAATGTAACAGAAATGTTCATGAACTCAACTGGCATTTGATAATATACAAATATAATACCTAAAGAGCAATGCTCTTCAAACGTGAAATGTAGACTGTCTGATAGTATAATTATAAATCAGTATAGTTTAACTACAAGGATAAAATATCCCCAAAATGCATCTCAGAATTAGAATTTCTTCCATTCCAACTGGGAATGTTTTCATACTGGGGCAGAGGAAATATATATTACTTATAGCTTCCATGTCAATCCAACAGCAAACTCATTTGGTTCTATGAAAGCTTTGTCTAGTAAAGAAAAAACAGAATACATGTTGCTGAAAATGGATGAATTCTGCTGACTGATTTGCAGGACGAACCATGAGGGAGTTGGATGACCTACAGACTGGGTAGTATGCTTTGAATAAAAGCATAGTAAGAGTTGAGGCTGAAAAAAACATATGTCCATCCATTTCAGCCTACATCCTACAAAGTTGATCCAAGGGAAGGCCACAAACTCTTATGAGGTGGAAGCCGAATCACCTCAGCTTTGGGGGACAATTTCCTCGTTACTGGTACACTGTATGACAAAAAACCTTACGGATAATACAGACAGTGCACCACCCAATATAAGGACCTGTTAGAAAAAAAAACATGCATTGGAGATGTTTGAAAGGTATTGTAGTGTAATGCCAGGTTGATGAATTATGCTTTTGCACCTGGAACAGATTCCAAAGAGATGAAGGTAAATCCAAACCAGGTTTTCAACCAAAAAAAAAAAACAGAACCCGTTTTTAAATAAGGTTTTTTTTTAATATAAATAATTTTACAGTACAGAAATAATGCAAGAAGAAAGTCACTCTTCCATTGTCCATAGACATCCCTGACTACACAGTGGAGTGGAGATGCCCCCACCTTTAATTATTGGGCCCCAGAGCAGCTGCTATGCCTGCTACCCTGTTAGTTACACCCATGCCCCTAGGATCAATAAATGAACTTGAGAACAGAACACTGTTATGTAACTGAATTTAACGCAAAAGTGTTCCAGCAAAATCTGTATTTTGCAGAGTAGCTTAAAATACATTTCCTTGATTTTATGCAATGCTGTCTCACCTCTACTTTTTAACGGCAGCTTTGTAAGTTCTCCTCAGCAGGATGGTGTAATTGATAGCAAGTCGGCAAAATGAATTTACACATAATGGTTCAGTTCGTTCTCACAACACTGTGTTAAACCAATAAACACATTTTTAAGCACACAGTGACGACAGACGTGAATGCAGTGCAGAAGGAATGGATCAGCTCCTGATGTTAATATTAACATAGGTAATGAATGGATAAACAAATGGAACCAGCGCAATAAAGCATAAGCGCTACTCCATAAATGATGCAGTAACATAAATAACCTGGCACTAGGAAATAATACATAGGTACACAGGCATTGTCTTTTTATTGTAACATTACTTTCATTGCTGTCAGAGTGCCATGTGATATGATTGATGGACTTTTTAAATATTCATACAATAATAAACTGTACAAAAGACACACAGTTTTCCCTTGTTCCCCTTTGTTTCCATCATGGGTTAAATAAATAACCTCTAGTGGGTGCATATGTACAGCTCTATTATCCCAATATCACATTTTATAGGGCCACATTCAATGGGAGTTCTGCATATTGTCATAAAGCCCTTAGACATAATACTAGCATTCAGTGGAAGGCGTGGAAGGAGAGTAAGATTACACTTAAAGTGAATGGTTTGCTTTGAACCAATATTTAAAAGGTCACTTAGTTTTTATAAAATGTTTGATATGTCATAGAGGCATCAAAGGTTTTGATTGGTGGGCACCTGAGTGCTGAGACCCCCAGCAATTGTTAAAACGAGTGAGAAAAGTGCTCACATATCATGCTTTCTCTGCTCGCTGCAGGGTATGGAATCTAGACAGGTCCATAGATTTTGTATTGAGTCTCTCCTGTAAAGAGGAGAGAAAGCACAATATACAGGTTTTTCTCTTTCCTCCTTCTAGTGATCATTGGGAGTTTCTGCACACAACGCTGAACAAACCTTTAATATGCTTCTATAATGTATCAAAAGTTTTATATAAAATCATTGACCCTTTCATTTCAGATATGGCTAGTCTCTTTTAGGGTCCTTGAAAACAAGTGCAAGGGTTTTCTTTGGGTGCTTGGATTTCTTCACACACTGCAAAAACATACTAATAGGTAAATTGACTTGCTATGAAATTGACCCTAGTGTGTCTGAGAAACAAAAATTAGATTGTGAAGGGCTGGAACGATGGTGAATGGAATAAGTTGGTCTGTATAAGCGATAGAAATAAATAACATAGGATGCATAAGGAAAGTCTTCAGACGCTTTCACTTTTTCACATTTTGTTATGTTGTGGTCGAGTTCTAAAATAAAAAATAAATCTACTTTTCCACCATCAATTTGCTCTCAGTAGTCCATAATGAGAATGTGAAATAGAATTTTAGATTTTATTTTAACATTTATTAACAGGAAAAACTAAAATTTTGTACGAACATAAGTATTCAAACCCTTTGCTATGACACTTTAAATTTAGCTCTGGGGCCTCCCATTCCTCTTCATCATCTTTGAGATGTTTCTACACTGTGATTGGAGTCCATCTGTATTAAATTCAATTGACTGGACATAATTTGGAAACACACACCCCTGTCTATGTTAGGTATTACAGCAGACAATTCATATCAAAACAAAAAACAACCAAGAGGAAGAAAGAACTGTCTGTAGATCTCAGAAACAGGATTGTGTGGAGTCACAGATTTGGAGAAGGGTACAAAAATGCTCTGCTGCAGTGCATACTGACCTTCATAATTTGTAAATGGAAGACGTTTGGAAAAAGCAGGACTCTTCCTAGAGCTGCCCACCTCAGAAAACTAAATATTCAGGGGAGACTGGCCTTAGTGAGGTGAGAGGTGACAAAAAAATCCAATGGATACTAATGTTAAGCTCCAAAGATCCTGTGTGCAGATGGGAGTAACTTCCAGAAGGTCAAACATCACGGCAGCATTCCACAAATTTAGGCCTTATGACAGAGTGGCCAGAAAGAAACTTCTTCTCAGTAAAAGATGCATGAAAGCCCTCCTGGAGTTTGCAAAAAAAAACAAACCCTAAAGGACTATTAGACTGTGAGAAACAAGATTATCTGGTCTGATAAAACCAAGATTGAACTTTTTGACTCAAATCAAGTGTCATGTCTGGAGGAAAGCATGTACTGCTCATCACCTGCCCAATACTATCCGTATAGTAAAGCATGGTGTTAGCAACATCATGCTGTGCAAGTGATTTCAGTGGGTGAGACATGGAGAGTGGCTTAGGTACAACTCAAGGAATGTCCTTGAGTGGCCCAGCCAGAGCCCTGCCTTGAACCCAACGGAACATCTTTAGAGAGACCTGAAATTGGCTGTCCACTGACATTCCCCATCCAACCTCTCAGAGCTTGACAGGATCTGCAGAGAAGAATGGCAGATACTCAAATCCAGATATGCAAATCTTGCAGCATCATACCCAAGAATACTGAAGCCTTTAATCGTTGCCAAAGATGCTTCAACTAAGTACTGAGTAAAGGATCTGAATACTTATGTCAGTGCAAGTCAGTTATCACTTTGTCATTATGGGGTACTGAGTGAAGAATGATGGGGAAAAACTTTTTTATTTTATTTTTTTTTAGCACGAGGCCACAATATAAAATGTGAAAAAAGTTAAAGTGTCTGAAGACTTTCTAAATGCATTGTATAATGAATATTGTAGGGTAAATCTTATTTACTATATGTATTAAAATCATGCTCTAAGTTTGGACGAAATACATTCCACCTTGTACCCCATCAATCAGGACATAGCGTGCAACCCAATATTATTTCATACTAATTTTACATTTTGATATTCAGAACAAGTGATACAACCCTTCAATAAGACTCCAAAGACTTGTGTCAATAAATCCATGATCTATACATTTAGCGTAGAAAAAGGGAACACAAATATCAATTTCCAAGATTCAGGTTGCCCAAAGAGGTATATTTGAGATTATGGGCTCAATAACACAACTCAAAGTTTACCTTTTATCTCAGGTGACCTTTCAGAGTATGATGTGATCCGTATATATGAATAACATCATATCAGGTCCCTAGATGACTTGTATTCTGCATTTTTCACCAGTTTTCTTATAGTGGGTCAAGACTAGCTGGTATGATGTCTCCCATACACTGCACACAGAGAAGAGGAGATCATGCTCTCCTGTCTCCCAGTAGTGTATCCTTAGAAACAGCAGCAGCGTGAAGGACATTATACAGCAGTAATGGACAGTGTAACTTTAAAGCTAGCACTGGGTTGAGATAAAAGAACACTTGTAATAATGAGGGACTGGATGCCAACAGCCATCTCACAAGTCAACAGGGAAGGCCTGAGGTTTAGGACTTAGGTGGTGGTTGGATGAGATAGGTGCAGCACAATCGAGTGTTTCTCCACACTCTGCTTAAAATCTCTGGTTGCCACAGAGGCTGTTCTACTTAAACATGATTCCTCCAACCATGACTTAGCCGCTGATGCAGTGGCTCAGCTCCTGCAAGGCTGGGGAGGGCCACACTTAGCTTCTCTGTGTGTCCGCTGCCAGAACAGAGATATGTGTTGCAATAATCCTCCCAGGTGGCTCACAAAATCACATGACCTGAATGCCCACACTGGTATGCCAGAGCAGTGCCTCCTCCCCACCCTTAACCATACACACTATACTTTTTGTATTGAAGTAGTGCAAAGAATATCATTACACAAGAACAATATTGTACTACTTATTATATATGAGTAAAGGTTGAGGGGGGGTAGAAGATAGGTATGAGGGGAGGATGGAAGGTGTGGGTGGAAAAGACAAGGGAATGTAGAAGGGTAAAAGGGAAGAAAACAACACATTACAATTATATCTCCAGAGGTTATCTGTACATACATTAGCAAATGAGAGAAGCCATTGGTGATTCACATTAAAGGGAGTCTGTCACCTCCATATGCCCCTATAAATCACTGACATAGCCCCACAGCACACCTAATCACAAATCTAATGGTACCTGTGGCGCTTTTTTGTGACTTGTAAAAGGTGCAAAAACGTAGTTTAAACCATATGTAAATTAGCCGTTGGAAGTGCCTGGAGGCGGCGTCCACTGCTGTGGAGCCTGGGCTCCTGTGCTTTTTTTTCATGCTTTCCCCGCCCCAGCCATTGCCTCTGCCCGCTCTCTTCTTCACTTCGGTCCTCCGTCTGTTGCGGCAAGATCCCGCCCCTGTGCAGTCTCTTGCCGGGCCGGGGCATGCGCACTGCATTGCCCATTGTGAGCACGGCATCGCCGTAGCCAGTGCGCATGCACCGGCCCAGCGAGTGACTGGAACAGACGGAGGACGCAAGAGAAGATGAGGGCGGGCAGAGGCAATGGCTGGGGCGGGGAAAGCATGAAAAAAAAGCACAGGAGCCCGGGCTCCACGGCAGCGGACACCGCCTCCGGGCACTTCCAACGGCTAATTTACATATGGTTTAAACTACGTTTTTGCAGCTTCTACAAGTCACAAGAAAGCGCCACAGGTACGATTAGATTTGTGATTAGGTGTGCTGTGGGGCTATGTCAGTGCTTTATAGGGGCATATGGAGGTGACAGACTCCCTTTAAATAGCACTTAACATAGCCCATTATACAGAGGTTTCGTTTTGGCCAGTTATATAGGCCCAGGTCAACGGCGTTGAACAGAAGTGTGACAGAAAAAATTCTGGCAATGGCTTGTGAGGGAGGAAGAAGGCTACCCCATACGCTACCATGGAGTTAAATTTCATAACTCCTTTCTGGCTTCTCTCCATGGACCCCATATGGAAAGGAATTTTGCATGTTTCCTTAACTCCCATCCTACCAATTCCTCCATAGGGCATATTTGGTCTACCCTTTCCTTCCATTCAGAAATTGAAGGTGGGTCAGTGCCCAACCACTTTAAGGGGATTAGTAACCTAGCCGCTTGAACCCGCAAAGTCGGAAGATTTGTCCTGGAAGGGGTCCAGTGTTTTGATGGGAGCCATAATAACACTGATTCTGGAAGCAGTTTGATGGATGACTTACAGATATCAATTATTTGATTTTCAATCTACTTCCAGAATGTTTGGATAATAGGGCATGATCACATAATATGTAATAGGGTGCCCTCTCCCTCTCTGCACCTCCAACACAAATTGGATGTAGCAAGTCCCATAATATACATCTTTTGAGGGTCCTTGTACCACCTTGTCATTGTTTTGTACGAATGCTCTTGGATTGTAACACATTTTGAGAAACCATGTATCTGTGTTATTTCTGCCTCAGTGAAGACCTTGCCCAGATCCTTCTCCCAACACCTGATGTATGCAGGTGTCCCTTTACATTGGAGAGACAAAACATATTTGTAAAATACAAAAATGGTATGTTTTAAAGAGATAGGTCCTGCTATGAACTTTTCCCACCATGTTTCTGTTTTGGGTGTTGGGCATTTTTCTACCAGTATTTTACGAGTTCTCATGAACTCATATTTCCCAATGAAGTCTCCTTCTGTAATATATGAAGAGTATAAGGATTCCAATTCACTATCTGAACTGGCCTTGTCCAAGATATCCGCTACGCTTAGTGAGCTAAGCCTTTGCCATGGCCAACGAGTCCTGTTTTATATTGGGATGTACTAAGTAGGGTACCAAGTTCGCAGGCATCAACTTAGATGGACTGGAAAATAATGTAGAGGTGTGAAGGAGTGTAGAAAGACCTGATATTATTCCTTTTGTGGGGCCCTCAATCTGAGGAGAGGTATTCTCTACTCCCCATAGCTTTATCAGTTGGAAGTTGGTAATTTTAGCTCTTTCAATATCTGTGGCCAGTACTTGATATTTTGGGTGGCATAGGTGAAGCCACCTTTTCAACTGAATCGCCTTATAGTAGGCATATAGATACGGTAAACCAAACCCACCTTTCTCTCTAGTCATGGCCAATCTGTCATACGACAGCCTCGGTCTCCTTCCTTTCCATAAGAAGGTTGTGAAAAGTGATCTGACTTGTCTGAAAAAGGACATAGATAGTGGTATCATTTGGAGAAGGTACAGTAGTTTAGGAAGAATATAGGATTGTAACATATTCTTTCTACCCATCCAAGAAACATATGGCGGTACCAACGATTGCAATTGTGTTCTTAGACTGCTCAACAACATTAGGTGGTTCAATTTAAAAAGCTTATCTACTGTGGGAGTTATTTTTATGCCCAGATATGTCAGGTGCGATGACTGCCATCTAAATGGAAAATTAGCTTTAAGGTATTCCACCTCCTTCCTTTTTAACGTAATATTAAGGGCTTCGGATTTATGATAATTAATTTTGAAATTAGAGATCTCTCCGAAAATCTCGAATGTTTTCAAGATTCTAGGGAACGCTTTTTTAGGGTCAGATAGTAGGAGTAGCAGATCATCTGCAAAAGCTGCACACATGTGAATGTGTGAGTTAATGCATAGTCCTTCAATATCCTTATCTTCTCTAATGCTCTGTAGTAATGTCTCCATTACCAAAATGAAAAGAGTCGGGGACAATGGGCACCCTTGCCTAGTGCCGTTCCCAATAAAGAATGGGTCCGACAAAACACCATTTACTCTAATTCGGGCGCTAGGGTTGTGGTATAGTGACATAATGTCAGTTATGAAAGAATCTGGGACTCCAAAAATATCCAAAACTTGCTTCATATAGCCCCAACTGATCCTATAAAATGCCTTCTCGGCATCATTGACGAGAAGGACTAATGGTGCACTTTTTTTGTGGGCATAGTGAATGGCGTGTATGACCCTACTAGAGTTCATATTCCCCTCTCTACCTGCCACAAACCCAGCCTGATCCTGGCCTATCAGTAATGGCGTCAACTGATTGAGTCTTTGGGCCAATATTTTGGCCCAAGTCTTTATGTCTACATTTAATAAAGAAATGGACCTGTAACTGCCACATTCCTGAAGATCTTTTCCTTCCTTTGGCAAGATTGTAATAGTGGCCTCCAACGCTTGTTCTGGCAATTGGACACCACTCATCAAAGCCCTGCACCAGTCCGTGAAATGAGGCAGGAGTGTAGGGAGCAGCTTCTTATAATATCCCGCTGGCAGGCCATCTGGACCTGGGGCCTTTCCAGATGGGATGGAGCATATAGTCTTCCTAACTTCCTCTTCTGAAATAGGGGCTAACAGTTTTGTGCATTCTGCTTCTAAAAGTTTTGGCAACTTTAAGGTTGAGAGAAAGTCTCTCATTTTGGAAGTTAGATACTGGTTTGAAACTGCTTCCTCAGGTCTCAGATTATATAAGTCCTGATAAAAGTCACAAAAAGCAGTTGCTATATCTGGGGTGTGGGACACTAATTGTCTTTTTTTATTATGAATGCTTTTAATAAATAGCACATCTGCCTGTTTTTTAATCAGATGGGACATTCATTTGTTGCCTTTGTCTCCATGAGCGTATTGCTTAAATTTGGCGTGTTGATACGCTTTGGCACATCTGATATTGAGAAGATCCTTTAGTTGCTGCCTCAGTTCCGTTAACTCTTTTTGTGATGCTTCCTTAAAAGATCTCTTTTGTATTGTCTCTATGGCTGCTATTTGAGCGATTAGAGAGTTCATAGTTTTCTGTCTGTCTCTTTTTACTTTTGTGCCTAACGCTATGAACTCCCCTCTGATAAAGGCCTTATGGGCCTCCCATGTTATAGTTGGCGAGGTGTCGGACGCAGGATTTTCTTTGAAAATAGCTGCACTTTATTGGAGATAGAGGAGATATGGAAACTGGAGTCTAGAAGCGTTTCATTTAAACGCCATCTCCAATCTTTTGCTGGAAGATCTGCCAAGAACACCGTAGCCGTCACTGTAGCGTGGCCTGATACAGTGATAGGGCCAATGTGAATCTCCTTTATGATGGGTAGATGAGCATCAGATACTAGTATATAATCCAGTCTCTGAAATGACTGGTGTACTGTGGAGAAAAATGTGTAGTCTTTTTCTGAAGCATTCCTTACCCTCCAAGCATCCACCAAATGCATTCCTCTCAGTGTGCTATGTACCCTGCTCAAAGTTAGCCTTGAGTGCACTGAAGTGCCCGTAGATGTATCTAGGGATGGATCTAATGCAATGTTCAGATCACCTCCCACTATCAAAATACCTTCTGTAAATGCTTTGAGCTTGGTCATAGTGGATTGGAGCCAGCGTGGTTGGTGCTTGTTAGGTGCATAGAGACCTGTCAGTGTAAGCATAGTTTTCCCCACCACCCTTTGACAAACTCATATCTGCCGTTCGGGTCAGATTGGGAAACCATGAGATCAAATGGTACATTTTTTGCTAACCCAATGTTCACCCCTCTAGCTGCCTTAGAGTGTGTACTGTGGAACCATTTAGTATATAAAGACTTTGATAGATAAGGGACCTTATCTGCCTTAAAATGTGTCTCTTGTAAGATACATATATTTGTCCTCTCCTTTCTGAGCAATGCCAATATCTGTGACCTTTTTTGGGGGGTATTGAGCCCCCTTACATTAAATGAGGTTACTACTAACTGTGCCATAAGTGTATATGAATATAAGTAAGGCTAAGCTTACTGTGGCTTCCGTAGTTTTCACTTTCAAATCTCTGGTAGAGCAAAGAGTAAACTGAACATAAAAATAGGGAAAATAACTTAACTCCAGTATTAAATCTGCACAAGGTAGTGTGTTGAGTTGTAGACAAATACAAACAGACTATCATATATAGCACACTCAACTCTAATGGGGTGGTGTTTTTGTGCCCGCGTCCCGCACTGTTATAAGATGTGCGCCTATGCCTGATACATAATAAATGCAGAAAATAACCAATATATATGTTTCTAAGTTAAAGCTGAACAAACATGAGAGTAACACCTCTCTAAAAAATGTTCATTACTCAAACTTGAGATCTTGCAACCCAGAACAACGTATGCTTATGAAACAGTCTCACCCATCCTGGGGACTCAGTTTTAAGGTCCTCTGAGATTTGCTGTATCTTCAATCCCGATCTTGGACTTTGCATATCAGAGATATTCCATACAGACATCTCTTGCCCTTTGGAGATTTATGTTTGGTCACCACCGACCACGGTTCCAAACTGGGAAGTTGAGGAAGCGTTTCTCTTGGCAATGGCAGCGGCATCCAGGATTCCACTTGTAGGGGTGCTGTATCCAAGATGGACCACTCGTCGGCCAAATCCTCCGGGGTTTTGATCACACATCTTTTGCCCCCATTACTGAATGTAAGGCCAAACGGAAAAAGCCATTTAAACAAGATTTTCCTCTCTTTCAGGTGGTCTGTTAGAGGTTTCATTGCCCTTCTCTTGGCTAAGGTGGAGGGTGCTAGGTCTTGGTATAGGTGCATAGTAGCTGCTTCAAACTGCATGTCTTTCTTCTCTCTGGCCGCTAGCAAGATGGCGGCTGTATCCTGATAATTCAGTAGGCCGCATATTACATCTCTTGGTGGCTCATTAGCTTTCGGCTGTGGCCTCAGGGATCTATGAATCCTCTCAATTGTAATATTCCGCGCTTTTTGTTGCATCAGAGATGCAAATATTTTTATAGCGGTTTCAGGGAGGGCCGCGGCCATTATTGATTCGGGGAGACCCTTAAATCTGATATTTTTTTGCCTACTCCGATTTTCCTGATCTTCTAGCATCATGTAGGCTTGGTTCAAGGATTTGCAGTGGGATTCCAGGGTCTTGGACACTGCTTTGTTGTGTGCAGTGAGTAACGTTTAGTTGTTCTCTAATGATTCCACTCTGTGGCCCATCGAGCGCAGCTCGCCTTTGATTTCCCCCAGCTCCTTCATTACTGGTGCAAGGGCCTGTGTTAGTGTGTCTTGAAAAAAGTATTTAGTCAATGGAGAATCGTCTCCCTGATTTTGCCTCAGGTCATAGTCAATATGGTCTCCCGCCTCGGTGCCCTCACCTTCATCAGACTCGTGCGCATCTGCTGGCGGTGCCATCTTGTGCGTCCGCGGTGGAGAGAGCATCAGCTTGTTCCTCCAGAATTTATTCATCTCCGTCTGACTCTTTTTCCTTCTTGGCGTGTCTGCAGGGTCTCTGGACTTATCCCTTCCAATCTTGACCATTTTGGAGATCCGGGGATTTCTATATTAAGGTGAACGCAGGCTGATGTGGAGAAAGCTCTGATCTAAGCTTCCTCCATGCGCGGCAGTCAGGCTCTGCCCCATACGCCCTATACTTTAACTGCTTCTTTGGCTATGCTGAATAGGTCCATGCCACTATTACAAACAATAAACATAACAATAGTTTAACATTTTCTGCCAAACAGAGCTTGTGCTTTTTCACACCCTTATATACCTGATAAAAGGAGAGCAGCATATCCGTGTGTGTGTCTGTGCCTCTGGCACTCCCCAACAGCCCGTTCCCCCTCCACATCCTTCCCTCCTTATAGAATTCTATGTAAAGCATGTAACCTGATCCCTCAGTTAACTTATAGCCTCTGGAAGCACGAATTAAGGGTAACAGAATAGTGCAGGAGATGGTAATAAAAGAAGTGGACAGAGAGACATTTTTCTATAATAATATATATTATAAAGTTTCATATAGTCTCTTGTACTATTGTGTTATGCATAGTTTGTTCCTATTTGAGATGTGTTTGTCCATCTTTATGTATTTTTGTAAGATCTATGAAAAACTTTTGTATATTTTAGCACACTTATCAAACACTTCAAATGTGACACCTTTACAAGTGTAGTTACAAGTGTTTTAACATATGCAGATGCAATAAATGTGCGACAAAATACTTAACAAAATGTTCAGTTGCTATTATATGCATTGGATGGGAAAAAGAGATTTGGTGAAAGAATTGGACATAGAGGAGGGCATAGTTACAGAGTAACCCCAAAAGAATAGGCAAGGTAGGGATGCTCCAGAGAATGCGACTAAAGATGAATTGTCAGTGAGCTTTTCGGACAGATTTGACAGTGTGTGACAAATAGTAGCTTGCAGTATACAGGAGTACATGCAAGCTGCAGAAGAAAAAACTGTTGAATAGTTTTAATTAAAGGGGTTTGCGAGTTATATATATTGATGACCTATCCTCAGGATAGGTCATCAATATCAGATCGGCGGGGGTCCGACACCCGGCACCCCCACCGATCAGCTGTTTGAAGAGGAGGCGCACGCAGTATCAGTCAGCATGTAAACAATGAAGAGGAGGCAGCGTTGATACGGCGCGCGCCTCCTCTTCAAACACCTGATTGGTGGAGGTGCCGGGTGTCGGACCCCCGCCAATCTGATATTGATGACCTATCATGAGGATAGGTCATCAATATATATAACTCGGAAAACCCCTTTAAATCTAAATACAAAAATATTTTTTATCACACAATAGAGAGAATCCAGTAATAATTAAATACATTGTTATTTAGGCGAATAGCCTTTAAATATGAAATATATGAAGTCAGTCTACATATGGAGGGAGATATGTATTTTTTTGTTTTAACCCCTGATTAACCACCTGAATGTGATCAGCATTGAACATGACATCTGAGGGGTTAAATGATGGGGCCAGTGTGATCGCTGTTCCCAGTCATTGTGCCCACTCCATACAACGGGATGCAAATTGTTACAAAGTAATTTGCAACTAATCAAACTTCTTGTTGAAGCTCGGCAAACCAGCTGAATTGAATTTTTGAAATCTTCACTAATCACTAGTATAGAGATCCTCTCCGGACTCTTTGCAGTCTTCATCTAACTTTAGCTACTCTTCCTGTTAAGTTTATTCTTTCTGCAAAGTTGGATGGAGGAACGAGGTGAATCAGACTATGTATGCTGAATGAAAATGAGAATGGAAATTTCACAGCAAATGGCACCGATGAATTGTAGGGCCAAACCTGAATGGAAGAGAATGTTCTGGTTTACGACCCTGATGACATATACTTAGGCTATACGGTTATATAATGAAATGAATCAACTTTTTACTCTTTCTTGTGCATGGGGGGGGTGGATTAGAGGTGGAGGAGAGTTACTGATCAAGATTCTGGACAATATTTAATAAAGAAAGGATCATTAAGAAAATGCTGTAAACATAATACTATTGAAATATAGCATTTCTGTTTATAAGGAAATATAAGGATGTAGGTTAGCTCTCCAGGATAAGGTATCAAGATTTAATAAAATCTCAAATAAATAAAATAAAATTAAAACATCATTAGTGGTGATGCAAAAAAGTATTCTTATATCTTATGTAATAAGCAGGATTATTGTCCCATTACTGTGCATTCATATGATGATCTGTTGATATACATTTAAGATACGCATCATCTGGCAGGTTTTAATTCGGACTGGAGGACTAGAGATGAGCAAAAGGATTTGAAAATTAAATTTGGCTGCTTTGTCACGAAGCGTGTTTCTTTGTAAGTAGTGGGTGCAATGACAGGGAGAAGTGATTGTGCCGTCATTGCACCCCTCAGATGCTACATTTATCGCTGATCGTGATGTCTGACATTAAAATTAAAGTGTAAAATTAAAAAAGAAAAGAAATCATACTTACCTCATTCATTTGATCACGAAGAGCTGGCCGCAGCCATCATGATTAAAGATCTAGCGCAAAATCACATGCAGCCCGTGATGATGTCACATTGGCCAGTGTGGTGATGTAATCACATCGGCTGACGTAGTGACATCATACATCACTGTGCACGGGATTTCAATCAAGATGGCACAGACGGTTCTTCACGATCAAATGGATAAAGTAAGTATGATTTTTTTTTTTTTATTTTAACACAATTTCAGGGAAAATCGATTTGCTACCATGAAGCACAAGGAAATTCAGCTTTGTGGTGAATAGAATTTTCCCTGAAATTCGGATAGGTCCACTTCATGGACTTTGATTCGCTCATCACTAATGTGGAGCATAGTGAATAGTAAATGGACAACTCAAGTTCCATTCAAGAGCCTGCACAGGACCATTGTCTTTTAAATCAAGCTGGTCCTTCACATAGACACTTTGGGCAGATGGACAGGGAGTAACCAGGTCTGCCACCGCTATAGTGTGTGATATATCCATGCTACACTATTTCAGCTATTAAAGCTTACCTCAACGGAACACATTTTTACTACAACTATATAAGCTGCCAGCAGATATACTGTTTTAATCGAATAGTGATGATGACTATAGTCCCATGACTATAATCAGCCTTTGGACGCTGCACAAATAGCAGTTTAATTTTGTATTATCTGAAATATAATACTTTTTTGTGGCCACATAACATCAGCATCATCTTTAATGTGTATTGATAGACAGATTATCATATGAATGCACAGTATATCAATGGGATAATAATCCTGCTTGTTATCATACAAAACATGCGCAAAATATGCACATCTTTGTTACAGTATAACACCACTGATATTTTAATAATACTTTTTTTATTTGTAATTTTATTAAATCTCTTCATACCTTATCAGCATGAGAGCAAACCTAATTTCCTCTCTCTCTCTCTCTCTCTCTCTCTCTCTCTCTCTATATATATATATATATATATATATATATATATACAATTACAAAAAATGGACAGCACCTCCTGCAGGTGAGAGTCAGGTGCAAGCTACCTGCTGGCTAATTAAATACTAAACAGAAAATGGTAACAGCACTAGATAAGCCATGACATAAATGAGCATATGAAAAGGTAAAAAAGCATTACAGCTATGTAGACTATGTAAAAGTGATACATGCCATGGTAATCCTGCCTGTAATGATAATGCAATGGCTAATGAAAAATAACCTTTAATACAAAAGGAAGTCTTCTTGACATATTATTAGTCCTAGTGGCCAGTTTGAAAACTGCACAATTTTAGTTATATTTTTCAAATACAGACAGTGAAATGGAAAAATAAAGTTATCAAAAATTCTAAAAAAAAATATGTTTAACACAAAAATATTTTAACAATAGCACATTTTCTTATAACACATTCCCTTTCAATAATAATACAGGCTTCTATAAGATATGTTTATAACAGTGCATCATTAGATGTTACTTTGGCCAGGATTTTTGGATCAAGACAGTTTATTTCTAAAATAGTTTTGTATACACCCAATCCACCAGGATCCCTGGCAGCACTGTGTCAGTCATTAGCTGTTGAAGATGATAGTACGATAGTAACTGCATAGAAAATTCCAACTGCAAAATTTCACTATGCAGACAGTACCACCTCTAAATAACGGCAATTAACTGATTGCTCAATATTATGATGTGGTTTCGCAATGTTACATATAGATAAATAGACAGATAGATATAAAACAGATACATAGATGATAGATAGATAGATAGATAGATAGATAGATAGATAGATAGATAATACACAGATAATTGATAGATGATAGATAGATAGATAGATAGATAGATAGATAGATAGATAGATAGATAATAGATAGATAGTGAGTTGGTTTTTGATCCCTAAAGTGCCTGACCTGGTGGGCTGTTCCGGCATAAATGCTGGCTGTAGGCTGAATACCACCTGACCTCAATATAGTCAATAGTTATCCGGTGGTGATCAGTAGAATCTGGCAATGCCTTCTGGTGAACTCCAGCAGGCTTTTCTCTGCCAGAATGTTCAACGGACTAGATGTGTCAACACAGCCTATATATATATACTAGCTGAAGGACCTGGCTTCGCCCGGGTATATTTAAAGAGGACCTTTCACCACTCCTGACATGCCTGTTTTAATCACTTCATGCATTCCCCATGTAATAACAAGTCTGGAACATCTATTCTTATGTCTGTATGTTGTGCTATTCCTTTATTATTTGCACTAGAACTTATGAATGAATTGCTATTTGTCTTCAGTAAGGGAACAGAGGGGAGGTAACAAGTTGGGAGTGTGTACCTGCACAGTCTGAACATGGCAGCACTGATTGGCTAGAGTCAGTCTGTGCAGGTACACACCCCCAGCTGGTCACCTCCCCTCTGTTCCTTCACTGAAGGCAAATAGCAATTCATTCATAACTTCTAGTGCAAATAATAAAGGAATGGCACAACATAGAGACATAAGAATAGATGTTCCAGAATTGTTAGTACGTGGGGAATGCATGGAGCTATTAAAACAGGCATGTCAGGAGTGGTGATAGGTCCTCTTTAATCTATTTCATTTAAGGTTTGTGTGTGTCATTAAAAGATATCGAGAGTGACCTCTACAGTGCCCGCTCCTTTAACAGTGACCTCCAAAGCAGCCCGCCCCTTAACAGAAACATCCACAGTGCCCCCCCTTTAACTGTGACCTCCACAGCAGCTAGGGTGGCCGCTGTCTTCAGCCCAGAAAGCTGAACCTCACTGGCCATTCCCCCAAATGTGAAACAGCGCCCCCAGTCCCCATGAAGCCACACCACTAAACATGAGGCCAGGCCCCCTGGCTCTGTGAAGACACGGAGGAGAAGCTGTCTGAGCGTGAGCTACTGAAAGGGTGGACATCCCTACGTCCATCAAGGCACTGCACAGGACAGAGGACAGGGAGCCAGAAAACTGGACACAGGGGGTGTGGCCTCTTGTTTAGGGGTGTGGCTTCATGGGGACTGGTGGCACAGCTTCACATTGGGGGTAGGATGGACATTCTGGCTTTCAGACTCCCTGTCCTCTGTCATGCGCAGGGCCTGGATGGACACAGGGGGTGTGGCCTCGTGTTTAGGGGTGTGGCTTCATGGGGAACGGTGGCACAGTTTCACATTGGGGGAATGCTGGACATTATGGCTTTAAAGGGGCATGCTCAAACTGCACAGTGCTGCTGTCTGAGAGTGAGCTGTTCAAAAGGACATCCGCGTGTCCATCCAGGCCCTGCGCATGACAGAGGACAGGGAGTCTGAAAGCCAGACTGTCCAGCCTAAAACAAGACCTCTGGCCACCCTAGGGCCAGGCTGATGTTAGGGTGGCCAGATGTCCGGCTTTAGGCTGGACAGTCCAGTTTTCTGGCTACCTGTTCTCCGACCGACGCAGTGCCTGGACAGACACAGGAATGTCCACCCTTTCAGCTTCTCCTCCATGTCTTCACGGAGCCAGGGGGCGTGGCCTCATGTTTAGTGGTGTGTCTTCAAGGGAACTGGGGGCGCTGGGGGGAATGGCCGGTGAGGTCGGGCTTTCTGGGGTGAAGACAGTGGCCACTCTAGCTGCTGTGGAGGTCACAGTTAAAGGGGTGGGCTGCTGTAGAGGTCACTGTTAAAGGGGTGGGATGCTGTAGAGGTCACTGTTAAAGGGGTGGAATGCTGTAGAGGTCACTGTTAAAGGGGCGGGCACTGTAGAGGTCACTCTCGGTATCTTTTAACAACACTCACACACAAACAGTAAATGAAATAAATTAAATATACCCGGGCAAAGCCGGGTCCTTCAGCTAGTATAATATATAATAATTTTCTTGTTAAACCACTGTCTATCACTCACATGACCTGCTTGACTCTTTGTAATAAAAAGTGGTTACATCTGCCTTGGCCTTACCAGTAGTGCATTACCGTCATAAAGGAATATATATGGCAAGTTATACTCCGGGTCCCTATATCAAAATTGTGTGGTTTACCACAGTTTATACAGCAATGTACAATCGATCACAAGGATGTCAAACATATTTAAAATGAGAAGAAATCTCCAAGGAGAAAGCCTTACCCATTGCCACTTGCTTTTTGAAATATAGGCCAGATCTCAGTCTTTAGATCAGATGTTACTTTTTAAATCTTAGCACCTTGAACAAGCGTTGATTAAACATGGCGTTACTATATTATATTGTACAATTTCAGTCTATGTGATATCTGTAACTATTGGAACTTCTGTGTTCACAATGCATATTATTCCATTATCTTCTGGAGATTGAAATCAATAGCAGATTATTTAATAGCAAGATGTATTGGCTTTCTGTGATTCTTAGAAATGAATAAAATAAATCTATATGTTAGGGTCATCTACAAAAATATTCTTGTGCATATATTAAGAGCTAGTGATTTTGAAGGTTAAAGGGGAATAATGATTACCTAGTTATGCTAGTTATGCTCCGGTTCTTTATGTGTTTGGATATTCCCTTGGTAGACAAATCAAAGAATTTCAATGTAGGAGTTTAAATTTCTATATGGTGCTTATTGAGATGATATTGACTTTATTAATTTTTTTGCAGATGCCGTTGATCTGAAATCAAGTTGGTATTAAAAGTACTCAAGTAGCCCATCGGACCTGGCGCCCTCATGGCTTCCGGTGTTGCAGCATGGCTGCCCTTTGCAAGGGCTGCTGCCATTGGATGGATGCCAGTGGCCAACTGCCCCATGCCATTGGCACCAACTGACAAAAACAAAAGACAAGATGAGCTTATAATACTCAATGTTAGTGGGAGGAGGTTCCAAACCTGGCGAACAACTTTGGAAAGGTACCCAGACACCCTACTTGGAAGCACAGAGAAGGATTTCTTCTTTAATGAAGAGACCAAGGAATACTTTTTTGACCGTGACCCTGAAGTGTTCAGGTCTATTCTAAACTTTTACAGAACTGGCAAGCTGCACTACCCTAGGTATGAATGCATCTCTGCCTATGATGAAGAACTGGCTTTCTATGGCATATTACCTGAAATTATTGGTGACTGCTGCTATGAAGAATATAAAGACAGAAAAAGAGAGAATGCAGAAAGGTTGATGGATGACAATGAATTTGAGAACAATCAAGAAGCCATGCCCTCCCTTTCTGTACGCCAGACTATGTGGCGAGCCTTTGAAAATCCACACACCAGCACTTTAGCCTTAGTCTTCTACTATGTGACTGGCTTCTTTATTGCAGTGTCCGTGATCACCAATGTGGTTGAGACTGTTCCCTGTGGCACTGTGCCTGGAAATAAGGAGCTTCCTTGTGGTGAAAGATATGATGTAGCCTTCTTTTGCCTGGACACTGCATGTGTCATGATTTTCACAGTTGAGTATCTCTTGAGACTTTTTGCAGCCCCAAGTCGATACAGATTCATGAGAAGTGTCATGAGTATCATTGATGTGGTAGCCATTATGCCATACTACATAGGCTTAGTCATGACCAACAATGAGGATGTGAGTGGCGCTTTTGTCACCCTGCGGGTTTTCCGGGTCTTCAGAATTTTCAAGTTCTCACGACACTCCCAGGGTTTACGGATCCTTGGGTATACCCTGAAGAGCTGCGCCTCTGAACTGGGATTCCTCCTTTTCTCACTGACAATGGCAATCATTATCTTTGCAACTGTGATGTTTTACGCGGAAAAAGGGTCATCGTCCAGCAAGTTCACTAGCATCCCCGCTTCGTTTTGGTATACCATTGTTACCATGACAACGTTGGGGTAAGTTTTCTACTTATTATATTCATTCAGTACATAATAAGAACGTTCCTATGGCCGTGAAACCCTTCATTTATTTCCTTCAGGTAGAATACCGTTCATGTACAATGACATTTAATGACACTCCATTGGGATTTCAAATGCATTTTCCTTTTTCGCTAAGCTGCTTACACAGACACACAAAATCAATTAGAGGAGATGGGGCTGAGGTAAAACAACAGATTATAATTATGCTTATTCTTTGTGTGCACTTTACATCTACCTGCTTTCTTGATTAGCTGGCTGTTGATGAGATGAAGGTGACTTTTTATAGGACGTCTTGGGAGTCAGGGAGGTCTATGTATACATTAAACACTATGTCATTAACTTGAATGAGAGGAACAACTGGCATGATTGAGATTATCCCATTAACCTTATATGCACAGACATTAAAATGTAACAGGAAAAATGCAGCTTTGCTGTCTGTCCCTGTGATTGGGGCTGTCTGTAGCTATGAATAATCCTTTTATGAGCAAGAAATGCTTTCAAACCCTTGATTTCGGCTTACAATTTCTGGCCTCCCTTTTTCATACTGTATTGCATCTGAGTAACACCACTTGTACACTGGAGTAGCTCAAGGGTATCTGATCCTATTTTCAATGCTTAGATTCACAATAAAAGTACATAATAAGGGGGAGGGTATGGCTAACATGTATCCTGTTGTTTTCAAGAATTTGGAATGTGAAGGTACTGTAGAAGGTCTCTCATAATGCCTGTTATATCACAATTACAGTACCATTCATCAGTGAAATAGAATTTAAATCAGAAGTTTGGTCCTCTACGTGAACAAAAAAAAAAAAAAAAATAGTAACACCATTCAACCAAAGCTCTCTGACATAGCATTCATTGGCATGAAGATCTTCACCTCTTTGAAAAGACCACCTCTTTATCAAGAACAGATTTTCTGTGACCGATTTTCTGTGATTCGTTTATATCCTATTTTATGTAGACTGGCCTATTCTTTGAGAGAATCCCTCCTCTTGTAAGACCATTTTTTTTAATTGCAGTTGTGGGTGGTTCTTTCAAAGATGTTTCATTTTAGGAGGAACTGACCTTACAAAAACCTGAAGCCTGACTGAACTCATTAAAGTGAGACTATACGTTCATTCTTATGAGTCCAATGATGTAATGGAAGATCTCATACATTGCCAGTTAGTATTGAATATGTTGAATAATATTGGCTCTATTTTCTGTATTCATCAAATGTGTCCTCCATCTATACTACCTCAGATGGAGGAAATATAAAAAATATATGACAAATGTGTATGATGCTATATTCTCTAAATCGAGGTTTACCAAACAGATTAGTAGTAAATCAAACAAAACTAAGGGCACTTCTGGGGTGTTCAGGTTTATTACAGATGTATTGTACGTCTCATGGAATGGTGCCTTAACATTTTTAAAAACATTAAACATGTCATAATTTTTATCAGTGGGAATCCAGGGGCTGAAATCCACACCTATAAAATGAATGAGAAAAAGTTTTCAGCTGACCTCTGTGACCAGCTTTGCATGGATCTTTTCCAGGAGCTGAGTGAGCAGTGCATAGATCCATAGAAAGTTAAGAGAAAGAGCAAAGTGAGTGCAGTACAAATCCATGAAAAGTCAATAGACTTTCTTTGGATCCATACACTGCTCATTCAGCTCTCCCAGGACAGTCAAACAGAGCCAAGCAGAAATAAAGGAGAAAAGCACTCATCTAAGAACTTCAGCCCCTTCATATTAGCAACTGTGGGGGAGGTCTCATCACACAAAACCCTACCAATCAAAAGTTCAATCGTGTCAAAAGTTTTTAAAGATCATAGGTACTTTGCTAGACTCCTGGTCAGTATGTATCACACTTCACTGGTGGCAGTGATGCATCTGACTTGTGAGCTGCTTTGCATTCATTCATCAAGTTTATATCTGAATTGTGTGTCCTGCCTTCTTAGCAATAGTAATATTCTAGGTTGTGTACTAAGATGTGTTGGTTTAAATATTTGGCATTACAAGGTAGTAGGATAGGTTAACTGTGAAAGGAGATGTCAATGTAAGGCATCTTACATTGAATACTAAGTCTTAGGCACATCTGAAATTCCTTGCTACAAGGTGTTTTTCTGGTCTTCAAGTGTTGCTATGCTTACATGCTATACTAATGAGTGCTATTTCTGGCTGCCAAGGTTGCTTCTCAACTGTCTTCAACATGTGACTTCAGGAGATGGTAGAATAGGTTAGCTTTGCAAGATAGGTCAGGTTTGCAACAAATGGAGAGGTCAAAAATTCCTACTCTGAACACCAAGTCTAGAGCATGTGGAAAATCAGTTGTTACAAGGTGCTTTAGTTGACTGCAAGTGTTGCTATGCTATACTAATGAGAGCTATTCTTGGCTGTCACGGCTGCTTCTGTACCGATGTTGAAAGGAAAATGTAATGGGCAGATTTGGATTTGTGTGATCATTTTAAGCACAATTTTCTTAATTAAGGAAGGTAGTAATTACTTATTCCTTTATATTTTTGAAATGCATTGTATTAAGTAGAGCATGCCCTAGGGGTTGATTGCTATCTGATCAATAGAGATTGGTTTTATTCTGTGATATCACACAGTTTGTTTCAAAGATCATTTCTTAAAATTAAAATAGGGCAATGGAAAATTTGCCAACATATTCCTCGGAAAACTGTAGAGAAAGGCTGAGCAATACATTTTGTTATGTGACATTTGGGCTGCTCATTTCTCTTGTGCCTTCCTACCTTAGGTAGAAAGTATTCAGATGACTGATAAGATTTCTGAAAGTACATGGTGTTAGGTCTCATTTTTTCTCTCTAATGAAATCCTTTATTCTTACAGATTCCAGTTCATAGCCCACTGCTGTTCAACAGGAAGTATTGTAATGGTTTACTCTACAAAAGCAGGACTTTTATATCTCCAAAAATAAGATATCATGAACAAAATACAGTCAAAGGTTTAACTAAAGGTTTTTTTTGCTTTTTTTTTCATATCAGTTTGATATAAGATATTGCAAACTATCTAATTAGACTCAGGAAGAAGAGGATATTTTCCAAGGTTTTGATCCAGTGAAATTGTGGACCACAGTTTGACATCCTAACGGCTTCTCTGAGATTCTCATGCTAATAACCTACTCAGGAATCAGGATAGGTCATCAATATCAGATCAGCGGGGATCCAACTCCTGGCATCCTCATCAATCAACTGTTTGAAGAGGCCATGGTGCTCTTCTTAGACTAGAGACGTCACATTCATCGGTCACACTGCCTAGGCGCAGATTAGTTCCATTTAATTGAATGAGACTGAGATACAGTATCAAGCACAGCTGCTATCCAGTGGACAGCTCTGTGCTTGGAAAGCTGGAAGGAGGCAGCAGTGTTCACTGGACCATCGCAGCCTCTTCAAACAGATGATGGAAAAAGGTGCCCCCATCGAACACATACTAATGACCTAACCTGAGGATAGGTCAATCAGTATGAAACACTCAGAAAACCCTTTTAAAAACCCTGAGGAAGTAATGTTTGGGGACATTCCCCACATGGCCAAGTAGGTCTGGCTTTTGTCTGAAACGTTTATGTTATTGAGTCTAGGTTTATAGTCACTTAGCAGTATGTACTAGCTGGCTTTACTCTGGTTCTGGGTTTCGACTAGTGTAAGTACAAAGAGAAAGATTTGTCTGATTTTGGGAATATATGTCATAGCCACCCTTTTCCTAATAACTAATCATCAAGGAGAACCTATATGATATAGGATTGTAAAAAAACAAAGTTGCAATCATGTGGTTGGGGCCATTTCAAGGAATAGTCACACAGTTTAGGCTGAAGTAATGTCTCCTTGGCATTCACACTAAAGCAAGGTTGGTTTCATGTGCACACTGCACATGCACTAGTCTCCTCAACTAAGTCTTGCGTCACCTATTGAATGTTTGGTCTAAAGAAGGACCTGAAGTGAGTACATTTTTGCTTCACTGTGCATACTGTGGACTACAGGACCCAGAAAGATTATGAAAATTAGGGTTATTCAGTTTAGAAAAGACGACTAAGGTGAGACCTAATTAACATGTATGAATATATCAGGGATCAGTACAGAGATCTTTCCCATCATCTATTTATTCCCAGGAATTTGACTGTGATGAGGGGTCATCCTCTGAATCTAGATGAAAGAAGGTCTCTACACTAACAAGATGATTCTTTACTGTAAGAGCCGTGAGACTATGGAACTCTCTGCCTGAGGAGGTGGTGATGGTTAATTCACTAAAAGTGTTCAAGAGGGGCCTCGATGTATTTCTGGAGGGTAATAATATTATAGGTTATAGTTATTAGATTTCTAGAGAAAGGTCATTGATCCAGGGAGTATTCTGACTGCTTGATTGGAGTCAGGAAGGAATGAGGAAAATTGGCTTCTACCTCACAAGTTTTTTTATGCCTTTCTCTGGATCACATTTTAGGATAACAGGCTAAGCTAGATGGACAGAGGTCTTTTTTCAGCCTTACAAGCTATGTTACTATATCACCCATGAGACATGGCTTCAGCCTGTATAGCATGACTATTCCCTAAAAGGCCACCTCCAAGATGACTAAAATCATGTATTCGAGTACAACACAGATAACATTTATAACATTTATATTATGTAGTTTATGTAAAAGCATGATGCTAAAGCTAATAAAAAGTCCAGTTGTAACGTCTACCTTTGGGCCTCTATAGTTATGCCTCTGATCCTTTATTGGTTGAAGAAAAGTCTTTGATTTCAAAAGAATAACTAAGAATAACTGAAACAACATAGAGCTGTGAATATATCAATAGTAATTACGTTGGCACACAAAGTAGCTTCAGCATCACTATGTAGGTCTAGAAAATTGGGAAAATTATCCATGAAGACATTGACTTGTTTTATCTGACCATATTACATAGAAGATATCGTAGCATCTTAGATTATATTGAGCAAGCATTAAGGGTGTGCAGTGATCAGTGCATATGTGCAAATACTCAAGAGATTTACTTACAGGTGTATTCATTGCACACAATCCATTTGACCAAATGTGCATCTTCCTAACGGCTGAGAGAGTGTTATGGTTCTTATGGGAATTGTCAGAAATGATGTCCATGTTCAGCACATCTCATGCACTGGATATTATATAGGAGTTATGCTATGAAAATGTCACAATTTTACTCCATAATGAGTTCCATTATAGAATCTTTTATATACACTCACCGGCCACTTTATTAGGTACACCTGTCCAACTGCTCGTTAACACTTAATTTCTAATCAGCCAATCACATGGCGGCAACTCAGTGCATTTAGGCATGTAGACATGGTCAAGACAATCTCCTGCAGTTCAAACCGAGCATCAGTATGGGGAAGAAAGGTGATTTGAGTGCCTTTGAACGTGGCATGGTTGTTGGTGCCAGAAGGGCTGGTCTGAGTATTTCAGAAACTGCTGATCTACTGGGATTTTCACGCACAACCATCTCTAGGGTTTACAGAGAATGGTCCGAAAAAGAAAAAACATCCAGTGAGCGGCAGTTCTGTGGGCGGAAATGCCTTGTTGATGCCAGAGGTCAGAGGAGAATGGGCAGACTGGTTCGAGCTGATAGAAAGGCAACAGTGACTCAAATTGCCACCCGTTACAACCAAGGTAGGCAGAAGAGCATCTCTGAACGCACAGTACGTCGAACTTTGAGGCAGATGGGCTACAGCAGCAGAAGACCACACCAGGTGCCACTCCTTTCAGCTAAGAACAGGAAACTGAGGCTACAATTTGCACAAGCTCATCGAAATTGGACAGTAGAAGATTGGAAAAACGTTGCCTGGTCTGATGAGTCTCGATTTCTGCTGCGACATTCGGATGGTAGGGTCAGAATTTGGCGTCAACAACATGAAAGCATGGATCCATCCTGCCTTGTATCAACGGTTCAAGCTGGTGGTGGTGGTGTCATGGTGTGGGGAATATTTTCTTGGCACTCTTTGGGCCCCTTGGTACCAATTGAGCATCGTTGCAACGCCACAGCCTACCTGAGTATTGTTGCTGACCATGTCCATCCCTTTATGACCACAATGTACCCAACATCTGATGGCTACTTTCAGCAGGATAATGCGCCATGTCATAAATCTGGAATCATCTCAGACTGGTTTCTTGAACATGACAATGAGTTCACTGTACTCAAATGGCCTCCACAGTCACCAGATCTCAATCCAATAGAGCATCTTTGGGATGTGGTGGAACGGGAGATTCGCATCATGGATGTGCAGCCGACAAATCTGCGATGCCATCATGTCAATATGGACCAAAATCTCTGAGGAATGCTTCCAGCACCTTGTTGAATCTATGCCACGAAGAATTGAGGCAGTTCTGAAGGCAAAAGGGGGTCCAACCCGTTACTAGCATGGTGTACCTAATAAAGTGGCCGGTGAGTGTAGTTGGATCCATTGTAGATGGGAGCTCAGTCATATATTTGTTGATAGATGAATGGAGTAGCATATTCCCAAACTGTAGAAGAAAACACATGGATCACACACCCACATGCTATGCATTGATCTATTGCTGCTAAGTATAATGTATAAGCATGTTCAGGAGGCACCTAGTATGTGTTCTGGTCCTACTGTAATTTGGCACAGGATCTATAATACAGCATCTACAGACTTGAGACCCAGCATACCAACAACACCTCTGCTGTCAGGCTAAGCAACCATGGCACACGGCACACCAACCCACAGCACCTCAACAACAACAGCACCATGTGAACAGATCTTAAAAGCTCACCCTTCCATATGGTCTCTAAAACCAGACTGAGACCAGGTAGGTCTCTGAAACTCTTATGCAATCTGCTGCTGGGGTGAACAGAAAGAAAGCTGATACCATGAAAAAAATAAAGGGGACAGAATGCAAATATGCCAAAATGTAGAGAAAAAAAAACAAGACTCACACAATTATGTGCTGTCACTGATCTATTGCTGCTAAGCATGATTTATAGACATGTACATAAGGTACATTGTATACACTTTGATCTACATCAAGGTGGCCACTTTTGAGTACATGCAGTGTAGTGTCGGTACCCACTTAAAAGACGCCACCTTGATGTGGTAAATGGGCTTATGTATTTTGATCAAAATGTATACAAAGTGCCTATAAATTATGCTTAGCAGCAGTAGATCAATGTATAATATGTGGATGTGCAATCCATGTATTTTTCCTGCAGTCTGACATATCCCCACGTGCATTAAAATCATGATTTGATGGCTCAGTGCTTCTATTAAAGGGGTTGCCCGGGTTCAGACAGCCCCCTGATGTGAGCTTCAGAGCCCTGATGCTCTCCCTTGCCCTGCGCTGTATCGCACAGGACAATTTTTTTTTGTTTACATTTTTACACTTCTAGGCAGAGGCTTGCACCCAGCAGTGTTGCTGGTTATGTCACCGGCTCTAATGGGTGGGCTTTTAGCGTTGCCCTAGCCTGTTTTACAGGCTAGGGCACCTCTAAAGCCCACCCATTAGTGCCGGTGACGACATCGGAAACACTGCTTGGTGGAAGCCTCCACCTAGCAGAGACCCGGTATGTCACTGGATCTACCGAAAAAGCTCTTGACCTCCGCAATTCAACGCAGGTCAAGAGAGAGCATCGGAGCATGGAATGCTCCAATTCTCATCTCAGTGGGGCTGCCTAGGTAAAGAAGGGGATATGTCCCCTTTAGTTTCATTGTTCTGCTTCTATAACAGAGCAGTACAATGTGATTTGCTGCACTGTTGTAAAACTAGCCTAACCCCAAGTTTGGACATGCATTACAGACATTTTGGTACTTTTTTATTGACAGAGGGAACGTAATAATAATCATCATGATGCATTGGTTATATGTGGACTAGTAGGTAATTGAAACTGTGTATTGATTGAATGTATTTAAAGGAACACACCAGACAAATGTATACACTAGGTTATGCCTGGTGCAGAACCTAAGGAATTGGTTCATGACACAGTAATCATGCAGATGGAAGCCATACACCAGACCCTGCTATAGACATAACACAGTGTATATAACATATGTTTTTAATAGAAAGGAAAACGTGCTCTTACATTGACTGCATATGGACAATACAGTGGAACAGCCTGCAATGAAAGAATTGGTATTTTATAGTGATTTGATAGGTAAACTTTTTTTTATTTTTATTTATAACAGTGTATGTTACCATATTTTTTGGTGTTGTTTTGATCCTCATGTGCAACTGAGTAGATATCACCTAATCTTCATGGGTTTTCTTCATTTCCAGATTCATTCAGCATGTTCATTTTTAAGCAAAAACAACTTGCAAATTTTATGTCTGTTTACAGTATCAAAACTACTATTCAGAAAACATTTAATAATTCATAAGTAAAAATTCACGCTTGCTCTTGTTTTCTGCTCCCTTTGCCTATGTGAAATCCTTTGACATGTTTTAATTTAGAGCTCTGTTGACATGAAAATGGAGGGGCTCCCTTCACCTTTGTGATTGTTTTTGCCTAGAAGACATTCACGCACCTATAATCCATATGATTTACTGTGGAAAAGGTTTTTTACCTTACTGACAGCATGTGTTCGAGCATAATGAATGCTTTTGAACCCCACCCTCAATGGTAGTGGCTGTCCGGACAACTACAGCCAAGTCATACAAGTAACATGTATGTAAATATTATTAATCATGGATATAGCAGAGACACACAGAGTCCCTACAGCTATGTACAGTTATGAGTGCTGCCATATGGTTCCTTGATATGTCACCGTTCTATGAGGAAATGCTTCTAGGGCAGAATATCTCTACAATACTGAGTGCGATTGAGTATGTCCTGATATGGAGCATGCCACTGGTCATACAAACTTATGATATGACTTCATACACTTTAATGGGCACTGTATTATGGTTTTGTACAAAAAAAGACAATACAGTTGTGTGCATGAGTCCCTAGAGCACAGATTGAGATTCTTGAGAGGCTTGAGTAAGAGAAAAGGCTACCTCACCACAGATTAAGGCCCCATTCACACGACCGACAATATTGTGGAATAGATGCGGCCCCATTCACCTCTATGGAGCGGGGAGCCGCCGCACGGAGCTAGCTTCATGCCGAGGCTCCGATGAAGCATGTCCTATACTTGTCCGCACGCATGGACAAGTATAAGCATTTTGAATGGGGCCGCCCGGCATGTGTTCTGAGCGGTGCGGAACACACGCCGGGTGGCCCCCGTATTATTGCGGGTCCGCAATAATGCGGACCTTCAAAAATACGGTTGTGTGAATGGGGCCTAAGTCAGTTGCTGAAATTTCTCAAAACCTAATGTACCTCTGGACATCTTACTTAAAAGGGTTTTCTGATATTTTAATACTGATGACCTATCCACTGGACAGGTCATCAGTATTTGATTGGTGGGGGTCCAACGCCCGACACCCCCACAAATCAACTATTTCGGAGTGCATCTGCACTCCAGTGAGCATCTTGGTCTTCTCCATGATTACTAAGCACAGCTCTGTGCATGGTATAGTGGCTGTGCTAGGTATCGCCTCAGCCCCATTCAGGTCTATAGGGCTGAGCTTCGCCTAGGCCACATGATCAATGAACGTGTCGCTACTGGCCTAGGGAAAGCTAGAGAAGTTGCGGTGCTACTGCGAGTGCCACTGCCTTCTTGCACATCTTATCAGAAGGGTCCCAGTTGTAGGACCCCACTGATCAGATACTAATGACCTCTCCAGAGGACAGGTCATCAGTAGGCGGCTTCTGAGATTAAAAATGAGGGCTTTCAGGGGTTAACCAGTTACAATAATAATAATAATACTCACCTTATCCATTTGAGCATGAAGAGGCTGCCGCAACATTTAGGATCCCACACAAAATCTTGCTTGGTGTGTGATGACATCATCACTCTGGCAGGCGTGGTGACATAATAGATCACCGCGCACAAGATTTTGCAGGGGATCTTCAATTAAGATGGCCTCTTTGCACTCAAATGCACTTGATGAGGTATTTGTTTTTTTTGTTTTGACACCATTTCAGGGAAAATTTATTCATTACCACGAAGCACAAGGAAATTCGACTTCCCTGAAATTTTTTGGATACTTTGATTCGCTCAACCGTACCCCCAACCAATCAGTTTTATGGCATGTCAGAAATATAATAAGCAAAAAAGCCCTTGAAATATTTGTAAGGGTTGACCTGGCTATAACAATATCTAAAATGTTCTAACAATCTAGTGCTAATTATCTAATACTGAAGATGACTCATAAAAAAAGCTTCATATTTTCTACATAATTTATTTGTTGCACTACAGTGCAGAATTGTGTAATTGCATTACTTTGTTTCATTCATTACACATATCTATATATAGTGTCCAACGGTCCAATCAACTTATTTATCATCCAGATTGAAACGTTGAAAATCATGAAAACCATATCTAACCTTTGGGCAAAGTGCCATTTGTTGTAGACGCCAGTTCAGTATGTGAGAAAGCAGTGATGGCTTTCCACCAGGCTATACTCTTAAACCACTGAATCCAAAAGAGAAACCATATTAATTTTTGCTGGATTCTGATCTCTTGAATCAACAGCTGTAGAACCTAGATAAGTGGAATGAAACATGGATATTCAGTTTCTGACTCTGAGCATCGTTCTGTGCTCTGCATCCAGTAATTGCCTTATCTCCATAAAGTCATTCCAGTCAAGTAAAGGGCTAAAATCTGCGTAAAGAATATTACAGTACCTTATCATATTAGAGCCTTTAGGAAAGAAGAAATGGCTTAATAGACATGCATGCTGACACATAAGCTATATTATAAAATTAATGTAAGTCTTGTTTGCTGTATAATTCATAAAATTTCACAAGTTACGCTATTGTATTTCATCAGGAAAATAAACAGGAGATAATCTCCAAATCACCTGATCTGAGTTTGACAGTTCTCACTTGGAATCAGCTTAATACAGCCCTAACATTGTAGGTAGCTGATAAAATGCAGCATCTAGAGAAAATTATTGGGCATGTGAATAGTTCAGTTGCATTATGTAATACTGGAAGTTGCTTCAATCGGTATTCTTAAAGGGAATGTTTTACGAATTTAATGTTAGTTTCATTAATTAGAAAGTAAGCCTGTAGAAGAGAAAAATGTGTTTTTAATGTTTCTTTTAATTTATTTTTAAAACCTTTCCTAGGGGTCATATGACAATAAAGGAAGACATTTGGTCCATCTAGTCTGCTTTATAATATTTCCCCTATTATTGTTATAAATAATATATATATATTTAATATATTATTGTTATCCTAGCATACATTTTTATCCCAGGCATGTTCCTCCAGTCAAAGAAGAAATATTCACATCAACTCGGGAACAAACAGGACACTTATATGCAGGGGTATATCCAGGGGCGCAGCTATAGGCTCATGGGCCCTGGTGCAAGAGTTCATCTTGGGCCCCCCCTTTCCTCCCTTTGTGTCGAGGGGCAGGAAGCTTCATGATGCATGAAGCAAAAATTGAAATTTCAAATCCCCCATGCTAAATTCTTGACCTAACTCCTTCCCTCCAGCCAGAGGTGTAACTTGACCATCATGCACTTTCTATAATACCAGTGTTTTCTTATGCAGCGCAAGGGTGTTTGGGGCCCCTCAGGCTCCTGGGCTGCTACCTCTGCACCCCCTATAACTACGCCCATGGGTATATCTAAAGGCTCATGGGCCCCCCTTCCCTTAATATTTTGTGGCCAGGAGCAGGGAAGTACATAGTCTTCATGCTGCCTAAGGCAAAAATTGACCCTCCCCTGTGCCAAATTCTTGACCTAACCCCTTCCCTCCAGCCAGAGGTGTAACTTGACCATCAAGCACTTTCTATAATACTGGTTCTTTTTATGCAGCACAAGGGTCTTTGGGTCTCCTTATGCTCTTCGGCTCGGTAGCGAGTGCTACCTCTGCACCCTCCTTTAGCTATGCCCCTGCTTATATGGTGCCCTCCTTTTCATCTTTACAGCTACAGATCCACCAACTCCTATGGTCTTCTTTTGCCATCGAAGATGGCCAAACCACTTGTCAGACTACCTGATGTATAGTGTGCATTTGGTAGTTCAAGACACTTCCTGCTGCCCTAAGATTTGCCAGAACGGCCCTCATGAACTTTGTTGGCCAATCTAAGAACAAGACTTGACGAACAAGAAGTGTCCTAGACTACCGCCAGCAAAGTGTGCACCAGTTGGTCTGAGAAGCTGCCCCAACATTTAAGATACCAGCAGTGGAATTGGTAGATCTACAGTTGAAAAGATGGACATCAGGTAACTATTTTGTTTGTTCCCTAGTAATGTGATTTTTTTTTCTTGAACCAAAGGGTCATTTTAAATTAACTTATGGTCCATTTACATGGGCGTATGGAGAAGGCAATGATCGGCAACAAGCTGTTTATTACAGATCATTGCCCATTTGCCCATCTGCACTCACATGCAGCAATCATCCCCTCTATTAGGGGATGAACAATCATACTATAATTGTTATTCCCCATACAAATTCATTACTTGTTGGTAGCACATCTCTACTTTACACGGGGTGATGTGCTGCTGACAAATAACAATTTTAGGTGCTACATGAAAGATGTGATCAACTGATAATTTTCAAATACTTCTCCTTTGGTCGATTCGTGGCACCTTTACATGGAGCAATTATCAGGAATGAAATTTTAATCTATAATATTGTTTCAATTTTTAGCCTACTTAAAGAGGTCCTTATTGCTAATTTTCATGTGTGTTCCAAGCAACTACTACTTTTTCAGCAACATAATATTTTCCATAGCTTCTGATCATCCCCCAACAAATTTCAGATTGAAAACTATCCTTGGATTTTCAGCAGCATGGTGAATGTGGTTTATGGTAAATGAAATAAAATTATGTAGAAGAGAAATGTCAATGACTAGTACAGTTTCTAGGAAGTGATAGAGTACAGCCCCTGCTCTTTGTTGACCCTGCCCCAGCCTACTTGACAAAGCTGAGGGTAAGCTGCAAAAAGCAGGGAATGTCAGCCTACAGTATCATGTGTGCTCCATGTGTTCATGTACATTTAAAAGAAAAGTTTTAGAAGATGAATCAATAATAACTTAATTATATATGGGGTCCAGATTTCTAGATATACCTTCCAGTGCAAGGTCTCAGCAGGTCCACCTCCTGTTGTGTTGAACATAGGACAATGTTTCCTGTGTTTCTGTGTGGCCAAGGCGGATTATGACGGAGCTAGCTTATATAGAAAGGTTAATTAACCCCCTTCCCGACACATAACATAATAGTACATCATGGCTGCAAGTGACTTGCCACATTTTGATGTACTATTACGTCAGGGTGATCAGGCGGGCACTGGAGCGGTGCGTGTCCGATCACTGCAGGGGCCAGGCAGTCCCTGTAAAAGCAGATGCCGGTGGATTAACCCCTTCTATGCATAGAAGGGGTTTGCAGCAGGTGAGAGAGCCCATCGGGTCCCCATACTGCTGTGGCTGGGACCCAATGGGTGACAAGGCAGCCCGATGCTGTGCAGAGGATGCCCAATGCCTTGCATGGCATCAGGACCTGCCTTCTACGGTGGCTGAGGAGATCCAGACCTAGGCTGGGTCTCCTAGGCAAAATGTTAGTGTATCACTCAGTGAGAGGGAGGGATCAGGAAGAGTGCAGGGAGAGTGCAGGGAGAGTACAGGGAGAGAGAAGAGAGAGTGTAGGAAGACTTATTCTGCATCAGTTTTATTTATTTATTCCTACATTTACTTATTCCTACATCAGCCATAAATGTAATTCAATACCAATAAGATGAAACCCTTTATTTTTCCAGTGCCAGTGTGCCAACCAATACCATCTAGTCTGCACCCCTTAAGGGGCCAGGTCTTAATGATGACCATCCTCATCTCTTGCCGGCTTTACTTCTTCCAAATCATCCTTCTTGGTCTCCATGTCCAAGAAAAGTCAGCAAGATGCAGAGAGAGGAGGAGCTGGATGTTCATCATGACATATTCTCATTGATATTAGATGATGTTGAAAACGATGAAAAGCATATGGCAGAAGAAGGGCTCCCACCTGTAGGGCAGGAGAGCGCTGGGGTTGGAGAAGTGGGTATACCAGAGCTGATTAATATTCACTGTTTACATAACCTGCAGGAGATTACAGGCAAGAACAGTAATAATATGCAGATTGTCCCCCCACCTAACCTGCCAAACCCCATAACAGCATCAGCCCCTGTTTAAAGGTGCCACAGGGCCATTAACAATAAAGAAGGACTATACAGTGCGGACTTCATTATTAAATGAAAGCAGCATGGCCGATCCGTGTGGCCTTACCCTATGGCAGAGTGGTCTGGGTATACCAGATTTATAGCGATCCATGACAAATTAATTCATAACAAATCAAATTTCTTGGATAACTTTGGCAATGTTGCCGAATCAAATTTCTTCAAAACTTCTCTCATCTCTAATTACTATATATATTTTTAGTAATTTTTCCTATACTTATAATAATGTATTATCCATTACTGGCTTGAAAACACCAGCTATAACTATCATTGTGTATGACAACTGATTGTGTCTGGATTTATGCAATTGCTTTCACTTAAAACTAAAATTATAAATTTTTTAAAGGGTTGATATTAACAGTTGAATGCCAATGCCTCTAATAATATTTCTCAACAATGATAAAACTCAAAGGTTATTTAACAGAACTGGTTAAAGAATTTCCGTTCAACGTATATTTTGGCAAATTATACCAAAACATGGTATTAGTCATGATCCATAAAGAAACTGTCCTTCTAATTATCTTATATCTGTCAATGTATTTTCTTCCCAGATTGAGGGTATGCATGTAAAATGTAACTTTCCATCATATTAGAAAGCTGTAAGAAGCCCATGCATTCTTTATTCATTCAAGTGTCACTGTCTAGGTGTTATCATTGGTTTTTGTTGCCTGGCAACAGGAGGAGGTTTTCATTTATTCCTTTGTTTGCAGTCTTATGCACATATTTGTCACTGCATGGGAAATAGTTTTAATCTGAGATTAAAATACAGGATATTCTCAGATTTCAGTATTTTGTTTGGATTTAATTGAGCATCTGGACTGTTATGTAAAATGCATTAAAGGGATTTTTCAGGAATTTAATATTATTGGTCTATACTGCAGTAGTAAATATAATAGTAAGATAAAACAAAAACATAGCGCCTCAGTAGTATTAAATCCCTCCTGCAGTGCCCCCAGTAGTAATAAGACCAATTATAGTGCCCCCAGTAATAATAACAGATACATGTCCAAAAGAAGCAGGCTGAGGAGCACAAGATACCACAGAATTGTTTAATTTATGTAACGTGTTTCAAAAGCGTGTCGCTTTCTTCACTTTCTTCATCAGTGTCTGATGAAGAAAGCAGAATGCTTTCGAAACACGTTAAATGAATAAAGCAACTCTGTGGTATCCTGTGCTCCTCAGCCTGCTTCTTTTGGACATTTTTCTGCTTGTATCAGCGGCTGGTGCTGCGGTTACCTTCATTCCTTCCCTTGAAGGGTCAATGTGGTTTTCAGAGTTGTGCATGCATTTTCACAACTATCTCGTGAGCCTCCTTACCTAACTGCTGTTCTAGTGCATGCATACTTCACCATGGAGCGTCATGTTTTTTATTTCTCTCTTTCAGCAATCCCAGTAATAATAAGTCTGTCTTTAGTGCTTTAATAATAATAAGGCCCCTCTTTAGTGCCCCAGGTAGTAATAGTGCCCATATAGTATGCACCTCCAAAGTAGCAAAGAAAAAAAAAATCAAATACTCACCTAACTCTCATTCCATGCCACTATCTGCAATGCAGTACAAGGCATAGGCCTCTTCTGGCCTGAAGCCTGAGATGCCTATGTCCTAGAGCAGGCAGGTGCAATTATGTCAGTGTTCCACCTTAATGGTTTATATGTTCACTCACAGGCTTCAGGCATAGTGGCTTACCATAGTGGATGGTGGAACGAGAGCCATCAGCGCCTGTGCCCTGCTACAGTATTCAACTGTATCCACATTCTGAGGAAGCCGATACAGTTGACTGTAGGTTGCAGCATGGGGTCCTGATCTCTTGGGTTTCATGCATTTGTGTGGTTAGGATAGGCTATAAATATTAGATTGACAGGTTTGAACACCTGAAACTCTATGATCAGCTGAATGTAGTGGTTGCGTTTGGTATTGAAACTTGTGGCTGCTTGTTTTCATTTAAAGGGGTTGTCGACAAAAAACATTCTACATTTTTCAAGGCAGCACCTGGATCTGAATACTTTCATAATTGCATGTAATTAAAATGTAGTATAGCCACTAACTTATTCAATAAAATGTATCTTTATACTGCAGCCTGCTTTTTGTTCTTTTCTTCATCTTTCGGCCCAACTCACTTGTGTGGTCACACGTGCTCAGTTCTAATTTGAAATTGCCTTTAAAAACATTAGAAAACCCTGAAAGGTATTTCAGATATTTATAGGGGCACAAAAGCGTAACAAAACATAGCAAGTGGTGGAAGTAAAGGCCTATGAATTCTCTATAGGTTTATCTGTCAACAACCACAACTTATGAGTGACACAACTGCAGTCTGTTATAGTGTTGTATAGATTCAGTGTTGGGAGGAGTCTGGTCTGCCTTCTTTATTACTTTAGGAGTTCCGAAGGGTCTGTATTTAAAGGGTCTGGTTTGGTGTCTGTACTTATTTAGGTTGGCCTGTTCTTCCATCTGTATTTATTTAGTATTCTAGGATCTGTATTTGTTTAAAGGTCTGGCTTGGTGTCTGTAATAGTTGAGGAAGTCTGTATTTATTTGTTTAGAATGTAGGGATCACCTTCACTATTTGGGATTTAAAGATACCCTCTGATTCAAGAAAAATAATTCACCTTAACTTTTCAGCTGCAGATCTACAAATTCAAGGGGTCCTCTTCTGCCATCCAAAATGGCCACATCACTGCTCAGACTGCCTGATTAATACTGTGCTTTTGGTAGCCCAAGACAATTCCTGCTGCCATTGGATTGGCCAGCACTGCTCACATGAAGAGTGCTGACCATTCTAAGAGCAGGTCTGGACAAGTACAAAGTCCCTTAGGCTACCAAATAATCAGTTTGCACCAGATAGTCTGAGAAGCCATGTAGCCATCTTGGCAGAAAAAGAGCCTGGAATTTGTGGATCTGCAGCTAAAAAGATGAAAAAGAGCTCACCAGATAAGTGTTACAGTATCTTAATTCTCCTGTTAATGTAATTTTTTTTTCTTGAATCAGAAGGTAGCGTTAAATGCTGCAGGTTGGTTGCTTGTCCTATATAAATTGACAGGGCATGAGGAAAAAAATGTTTGCTTGATGGGCAAAAGGTGCTACTATAAAGAAATAGTCCCTTCTGAAGAGCAAGTACACTGTACATGTCATCCCTATTGGACTGGATAATTAGTAGATTTTTGTACCATATAGTTTTATATGGACATCCACCAATTTACAAATCCACATTTCCTGTTCTTTCATAGTGATTTGTTTGGGACTAAAGGAAGAAATACCCACTAAATACTTAAAGACTTTATAGTAGAACAACTTGTTGCACATAAAACTTGTAAGAATGATACCCCTTTCCAAGGCTAAATTGGCACAACTGTAAGATTGATGCATTTTGGATCACCATTTATCCTAGGTGATCTGTCTGGTTCAGTAGATCCTCTGTTGGTCTGAGTCTAAAGGGGCAACACAAATCAATGAGGCCATGGGGTATACCCATAATGTTTATAGAAATCTGGAATCCCTCATTTAGGGCACAAACTGTAATTGCTTAAACTGATGTCAAAAAAGAAAAAGGGTACTATTGCTTAAGTGTGGACATGGGGAAAGAGGATGTTTTGGGTTAACATTATGATGTCAATGATTATTACTGAGACTGCTTCTTGTTTATATATCTATATCTCTACATTCATAGTAATTCTATGTACAATGGTGCTTGAAGGTTTTGAACTCATCAGAATTTTCTGTATTTCTGTACTTTCTATATTGACTTAAAACTACATCAGATTTTCCCAGAGGTCCTAAAATACAGTAGATAAGGATAACCAAATCAAATAAATGAGTCAAAAATGAGTCAAACTTGGTCATTTATTTATTGGAGGAATCACATGTCTGTGAGTGGTATCTGAAATACAGGGGAACATTTCTTGAAATATGTTTTGTGTCCTATTTAGGGAATTTTTCCAAAAATAAGATTCAGGTACAAATTAATTCTGCTTGAGTCAAATATGCTACTATTGCCCTGAAAATTGGTATATGAAAAAATCATGGGAAAAATATATGTGTTGTCTGATGGGTACTCTTTATGGATGATGAGTATTGCAGTCCGGCCAATGCTGCCCTCCGTATTTGGGAAGAATATATTCAAATTAGCATAAATTCGTTCTGATGGCGTCTGATAGGCTTAGTGTTTTCTTTTTTGAAAGAAAGCTACTTTTATTAGGTTTCTCAGACACCAAAATATTTGCAAATTAGCTTTCCTTTATGAAAAAGCACTGACTGAACAGTTTGAGGCTACCACCAAGGAAAAATCTTTTTATGAAAAATCACTGATTGAACGGCTCATTACTACCACCAAATTTCCACCTGCTGGTTTCCAAAAGAACATTGCTGCCCAATTGCAGTTTACTAACGATCATTTGGACAAGTCAGAAGGCTATTAGAATGTTGTTTTGTGGACAGATGAGACCAAAATAAAACTTTTTGGTTTGGCGAAAGGGAAACGCTGCATTCCAGCATAATGATCTACTGTAATCAAATATGTGCAACACAGTGGTGGTAGTATCATGGATTGGACCTGTTTTGCTCCATATGGGACAGGGTGGTTTGCCATCATTGATGGAACATTGAATTATGAATTATACCAGCATAATCAAAAGGAAAATGTCAGGACATCTGTCCATTAACTGAATCTCAAGAGAATGTGAGTCTTGTCAAAACACAACAACCCTAAACACAAAAATGGTTAAAGAAGAATAAAGTTAAAGTTTGGGAACGGCCAAGTCAAATTCCTGACCTTAATCCAATAGAAATGTTGTGGAAGGACCTAACACTAGCAGCTCATAGGAGGAAACCCAACAGCATAATAGAGTTGAAGATGATTTGTATGGAAGAATGGGCTAAAATTCCTCTAACGTGCAGGACTAATCAACAATTATCAGAAACATTTAGTAGCAGCTACTGCTCCACATGGTTTACATACTTTTGCCACTTAGAGACATGTGATATTGATTAATTTTCCTATATAATATCCTATATAATATTGTTTACTCATTTGCTTGATTGTTTATCCTTATCTAATTCTTGCACTTATGAAAATCTGATGTAGTTTTAAGTCAAATTTATGCAGACGTAAAGAAAATTCTAAAGGGTTTGCAAGCTCTCGAGCACCACTGTATGTTATTCATATCTTCAATAAGTGCTAGTGCTTATTTTTAGGTTTATTTCTGATTTGTTCATCAAAAAAACATAATCTGGAGCCACTGCCAAGAGTGGCATTTCTTTATTATATTGAAATACTGAATGGTTATTGAATATGTTCTAATGATATAAACTGCAAAGTACGAAGTGATTGTATACTGAATATAAGCCGTGCCTCTGCATTAGTTTTAATACCTACTTAGGATTAATTAGATTAGGTTTCTCAGATGATACGTTTTAATAAGTTATGCTTGTTGTAACCAAATGTGTAGACTTTCAAAGTTCTTGCTTAATTGAAAATCAAAAGATTAAAGCACCACCCACATGGCGTGCACAGTTTATAATGTTACATGATAGAATGCACAATTATGTAAGTGCCAAACGTTATGCTATCACTATGTTAAAGTAGTCCATTAGGTTTTTAAGTTCCTTGAAATGCAGCAACGATTATGACTGAATATTACTTGAGAATTATGAGATGCCTTTAAAGAGAAATTTTAGGCAGGCTGTAAAGGTCACTCATGAATTGGAATAAATGAGGATTCACATATAGAGCGTAGTTTTATAATGTCATGCACAAGTTTCACTGCAAAGCTGGGTTCTCTCCGTGTTATTATTTCCATTGTTATAGGAGCAGAACAAGGAAAATGACAGAAGGTCCACATAACTGAAACCATTGGCCTCAGACAGACCTCATTGACTATAATGGGGTTTGTAGGTAGCCTGACATTACAGGAGCCTAAACAACGGAGATATACCGAGGCAGTGATCATAAGGTTAGACATTGTTCTGGACGTTCTGTCTTAAACCCTTGGAAGAATACTACAGATTGCCTATCCTAAAATGGCTGCTTCCACATAATTGCTTGTATTAGGCAGCATAGCAAATGGAAACACAACAAAATGCAGTGTTAGAGTCCCATTAGTTGAATATGGTGGGTTCTGAGGTGTTGCTGTAATTACATATAGTTTAAGTGTGTAATAAATATGCCAAGCCACCTAGTACTCTCCTCACACAGCCCCTTTAAAAAAAATAAAAAAAAAGTATCAAGCAAAGTGCAAAACCCACAGGCTGGGGTTTGCGACTCTTTGATGTAAAAAATGGAAGTACAGAGCTTAATAAATGTGCCCCATATATTCTATGTTATGGAGAATGAACCCTACAAGATGCAACTGACCATAAAAGACCTAGGTTTTAGAGGAAGAAAATAAGAAAAAATAAATTTCATCAACCTCAGATAAGACCCCCAAACTTCATCAGACCTCAGATCAGACCCCCAACTTCATCAGACTTCAGATCAGACCCCCAACTTCATCAGACTTCAGATCAGACAAATAATAAATAAGACAACTTACCTGTCCTGCTCAGGATGGCACTGCCACTCGGGAGATCCAGTTCACTCTTCCTGCTGCACTGTACTGTGACCTGACGTCACACAGCATCGGGTCATAGTGCGTGCTTACGTGCACCACGTCACTCCGTCAGGGCACAGCACAGCCCAGTGCCCAGAGAAAACCAGGCAGCGGTGAGTAAAGCCAGCACCAGAAGTGCTATATTCACTGCTCCTTAGTCATATTGTCCTAATGAGTGCTTTCATAACCAAAGCTCTAATTACTACTTGCATTAAAAGACGCACGTCATTTTTTGGGGGAAAAGTGCCTTGTGTGTCTAAAATGAAAAATATGGTGCACAGATACATCTTAAAGAGGTTGTGCAAAATTAGAAACTCATCCCCCTAATTATCTGATTGTGGGGTACAAGCACTATACTCAGCTATCTGTGGCAGAGCCATACAGAATGAAAAGTGCAGCAGAAGACATGGATGACCTGCCACTCCATTCATACAGGGGCATGAGACCTCCCATTCTTGAATGTACAGTCTAATTTCATTGTAACCTACAGATGATAGATAGATAGATAGATAGATAGATAGATAGATAGATAGATAGATAGATAGATACAGGGGCGTAGCTATAGGGGGTGCAGAGGCAGCAGTTGCTACCGGGCCCATGAGCATGAGGGCCCCAAAGACCCATGTGCCACATAAGAAGCCACTGATATTATGGAAAGTGCATGCTGGTCAAGTTACACCTCTGGCTGGAGGGCAGGGGTTAGGTCAAGAATTTGGCACGGGGTGTGGGGGCGGTTTTTAATTTTTCCCTCAGGCAGCGAAGGCTATGTGCTCCCCTGCCCCTGGCCACAAAGCACTGAGGGAAGGGGGGCCAAGCTGAACTTTTGCACCAGGGCCCATGAGCCTTTAGCTACGTCCCTGGATAGATAGATAGATAGATAGATAGATAGATAGATAGATAGATAGATATTAGATAGATAGATAGATAGATAGACTGATAAACTGATGTACAGTTATACAGTTGCAGCTGTGTTGCTAAATCCAATAAAGAATATGAAAAAATATACATGTATGAACAAGCCTGCTCATAAACTCTATGCATAAATTAGTTGCCGACACTCAAGGTCATAAACACTACATCATGATTTGTTGATTTAGCTTTCAAAAAGTCAAATGGAGAATCTGAACTTGAAAATATGGTATGACATTCACATTACATGGAGGCGCCTTAGGCAAGTAAGCCACATCTCCAGATGAAGGCTCGGGACGAGGGGCAGAGCCTACATGTGTCTAGATAACAAAGCGCAAGGTGATGGGGAGATAATGCATGTGTCAAAGACAGAACGTAGGTCTGTGATCCTGTAAGCGAAACCACAGAATATGGAGTCTGTGTAATGCATTGAGAAAAAAATAGGCAGAAAATGCCAATATACTTTTGCCTGCTCCAGATTTTTTTTTTCATATTTGCATTCACATCCAGGAGCACAATGCGATGAGAGCTTAATGAAATATTGAATAACTGATGCCAAACTGTTGACAGATGGACTGGCATTAGATTTCAAAAACTGCCCCTTCCTCAGAATAAGAATGCTACGTATCTCCAGTGCTTTGTCAGCAGTCATTTACCCCCCTTCCAAAAAAAAAAAATGACGTTTCTATTTGGATCTTCGCCACCCTACTTAATTTTAATTAATGTTTTCTAATGGTAAATAGAAAACCTGGAAATCCTTCTGTAGATTTTGCCACCTTGATGTGCAGTGAGTGTGCTATGAATATCTATTGATTTTGAAGCCTAGATAAGCAGCTGTCTCTCTCTTTGATTAAATGAAAGTTAAATGGACTCTAATGGACGATTGCTTTTTAAGGTGATCCAGTTTGAGCAGTGCCAAACAGGATTAGTCACTTCGAGGTTTGTTATATTTTTCAAATTTGCCTGCTAGGGTCAGTAGAATCTACACATTAAATTATCAAACTGATAGATAAATATTATTTTAATCTGCTCTAGACATTAAACTGAGGGTGGATGCACTTGATGTGGATTACATGCGCTTTTTCCATGTGTTTTTTTGTAGAAAAACCGCAGCAAAGTGAATGAAATCTGACAAATCTCTTGTACACTTTGCTTTTTTTTCCTTAGGTGCGGAAATTGACCTGTTAAAATCGACCACGTGTCAATCGTTTGTATGATTCCACATATTCTATAGAGTGGTTTTCCCCATAGACTTCAATGAAGTTGTTTACATGAACAGAAAATCCACAAAAAAAAGCATAAAAACTGCAAAAAAAAAGACGTGCCTATACCACGATAAATAGTTCGGATTTATGTGCAGTTTTAGTGCAGATTTCATGCAGATTTTTTCACACAAATCTGCACTGTGTGCAGCCACATTTTAGAGGGAAATTCATAATTTCCCTTATGTTTGTTTTTGGCATTAAAAAGTCGCAAAACTCAAAATTCATAAAAAAAAAAATAAATAAATAAAAAAAACTCAAGATATTTTTTCAGCACTTTTCTGTGGCTAGTTATAGATGTCACAGAGGTTATCCTAATCAGAGATGAGCGAATTGATTCTTTCTTAAGAATCAACATTCAACCCAAATTTTTTTTTTAATTCTGAGACAGAGAGATAGAGAATTTTCCAGGCATTCAAAGTACTTTCGTTTTGGGTAGAATTGATTTGTACGTGAATCGAATTCCAAGGTCAATTCAGGCGAATTGTACGAGAAAAGAATTTTAAGACGTTTGCTCATCTCCAGTCCTGATACTAAGTCCCATTTGCCACATAACAGTACAATAAATGGCAATCAAGAATGAGGCCCTTGCACAGATTTTGCATTTGGGCCCAGAGGCTTCAAAATACACCTTCAACTCAGTCAAAGACTTTTGGCATGAAATAAAAACTTCTCCATCAAAGCTCAGCTCAAATGTTCACTGAGGCTTTCTGTTGGGGTTTAATCACATTTGACAGCAAGAATAATGCTGTATGCAGTGTCCTTCATGCCACCAAAACAATGGATACCTTAAAGGAACTTTGATTGATCAAGTTACAAGTCAGTAAAGTCTACCAGGCATGGTTTGGATCTGTACAATCAATCTCTCAAAAGGTCAAGACCACCATTATTATGCTGAACCAAGAATTCCATTGTAAATAATAATAAATAGTATTTTAATAATTCTTGCTGTTATGCTACACAACAAGGGAGGGACTATGAGAAGTATATATATATAAATATATATATATATATATATATATATATATATATATATTAGTGATTATCGAGCACTGCGGTGCTCGTACGCTCGGGTGCTCTGGCCGAGCATTCAGGGGTGCTCAAGTGCTCGGCCGAGCATAATTGAAGTCTATGGGAGTAAACCAGGCACCCCCCGCTCGGAAGAGCGGGGGGTGCCTGGTTTACACAAGTGCCCAAAATTTAAAAAAAACAAACAAACAGACAGACACACAGAGACACTACTTACCTTTCCTGGCAGCTCCCTACTCCCGTCCAGCCGGAAGACGGCGCGCAGAGTGGTAAGTTGCACCACAGCGCCACCTGCTGGACGGGAGGAATCACTACAAAGAAGAAGCCTGAGGAGGTAAGTGGTTTGTGTTTGTTTTTTTTTTTTGTTTGTTTGTTTATTTGTTTTCTATTTTTCAGGATCGTGAATGCAGAGGACTACATTGGAGTCGGTGGATTACGTCGGACCAGCTTTTTTATTTTTTAAATAATATGGTCAAACAGGGGTCTGTGGGAGTATTTAGAGAAGGAAAAAAGGGGGGACCCCACGCCATTTTTTTTCAAAAATAATTAAATAATTTTAAAAAATGGCGTGGGGTCCCCCCTTTTTTCCTTTTCCAGCCAGATACAACCATCAGCGGCAGCCTGGCACTACCAGGGTGGGAAGGGACATGGTTATTGGCCCTTCCCAGCCTAATGGTACCAGCCTGCAGCTGCCCCAGAACCGGACCCTCAATTTAGAAGGTCCGGTCCTGCGGGTACCCGGCTCTTCCCGACACCCCTGGTGGCGGTGGGTGTCGGGGTAATAGATGTTGGGGTTAGTGCTGGCCATACTGGCAAGCACTAAGCCCAGTATTAATAATCAGGGCCGTCTGTAGATAGCCGTGATTACTAAAACTGCAATGTTGTAAAAAAAACACACACACACTTATAAAATATTTTATTGAAATAAATACTCCCCCAGACCCCTGTTTGACCATTTTATTTAAAAAATAAAAAAGCTGGTCCAACGTAATCCTCCGAATCCGACGTAGTCCTCTGCATTCACGATCCTGAAAAATAGAAAAAAAACAAACAAACAAACACAAACCACTTACCTCCTCCTCCTCCGGCTTTCTCTCCTCAGCAGTGGAGCCTCTTCATTACATGTCGCCCTCTGCTGGTGAATGAAAAAAATTACACCTTGAATTCTTCAATGAAAAAAAAAACATGATAGGTGACGGTCATGACCCCAATGCAAGTCAATGGGGACGGATCCGTTTACTATTGTGTGACACCAAACGGATGCGTCCCCATTGACTTGCATTGGGATCATGACGGTTCTGTCTTGGTGCGGGGAGGGGACTAGAGCATCGTGCTCGAGTACACTCTGTGTTCGGCCGAACACCGAGCGGACCCGAGTGTAGGCATGCTCGGCCGAACAGCGAGTTCGGCCAAGCATGCTCGCTCAGCACTAATATATATATATATATATATATATATATATATATATATACAGTACAGACCAAAAGTTTGGACACACCTTCTCATTCAAAGAGTTGTCTGTATTTTAATGACTATGAAAATTGTACATTCACACTGAAGGCATCGAAACTATGAATTAACACATGTGGAATTATATACTTAACAAAAAAGTGTGAAACAACTGTAAATATGTCTTATATTCTAGGTTCTTCAAAGTAGCCACCTTTTGCTTTGATTACTGCTTTGCACACTCTTGGCATTCTCTTGATGAGCTTCAAGAGGTAGTCACCTGAAATGGTTTTCCCTGTCAGGTTTAATAAGTGGGATTTCTTGCATTATAAATGGGGTTGGGACCATGAGTTGTGTTGGGCAGAAGTCAGGTGGATACACAGCTGATAGTCCTACTGAATAGAGCAGCTAAGTAAAGAAAAACGAGTGGCCATCATTGCTTTAAGAAATGAAGGTCAATCAGTCCGAAAAATTGGGAAAACTTTGAAAGTGTCCCCAAGTGCAGTTGCAAAAACCATCAAGCGCTACAAAAAACTGGCTCACATGAGGACTGCCCCAGGAAAGGAAGACCAAGAGTCACCTCTGCTGCAAAGGATAAGTTCATCCGAGTCACCAGCCTCAGAAATCTCAGGTTAACAGCAGCTCAGATTAGAGACCAGGTCAATGCCACACAGAGTTCTAGCAGCAGACACATCTCTACAACAACTGTTAAGAGGAGACTGTGTGCAGCAGGCCTTCATTGTAAAATAGCTGCTAGGAAACCACTGCTAAGGACATGCAACAAGCAGAAGAGACTTGTTTGGGCTAAAGAACACAAGGAATGGACATTAGACCAGTGGAAATCTGTGCTTTTGTCTGATGAGTCCAAATTTGAGATCTTTGGTTCCAACCACCGTGTGTTTGTGCGACGCAGAAAAGGTGAACGGATGGACTCTACATGCCTGGTTCCCACCATGAAGGAGGAGGTGTGATGGTGTGGGGGTGCTTTGCTGGTGACACTGTTGGGGATTTATTCAAAATTGAAGGCATACTGAACCAGCATGGCTACCACGGCATCTTGCAGCGGCATGCTATTCCATCTGGTTTGCGTTTAGTTGGACCATCATTTATTTATCAACAGGACAATGACCCCAAACACACCTCCAGGCTGTGTAAGGGCTATTTGACCAAGAAGGAGAGTGATGGGGTGCTATGCCAGATGACCTGGCCTCCACAGTCACCAGACCTGAACCCAATCGAGATGGTTTGGGGTGAGCAAAAGGGCCAACAAGTGCTAAGCATCTCTGGGAACTCCTTCAAGACTGTTGGAATATCATTTCAGGTGACTACCTCTTGAAGCTCATCAAGAGAATGCCAAGAGTGTGCAAAGCAGTAATCAAAGCAAAAGGTGACTACTTTGAAGAACCTAGAATATAAGACATATTTTCAGTTGTTTCACACTTTTTTGTTAAGTATATAATTCAACATGTGTTAATTCATAGTTTTGATGCCTTCAGTGTGAATCTACATTTTTCATAGTCATGAATATACAGAAAACTCTTTGAATGGGAAGGTGTGTCCAAACTTTTGGTCTGTACTGTATAGATATATATATATATACTTGCTAATAGTTTCAAGTTTACAGGGACTGTGGCTAATTTTCAGAGACATTCCTGGCAAATCTAGGTTTTTCCAAGCTGAAAACGAATGAGGTTTATGTAAGTCATACCCATTAGTGAGTGGTGGGTATTCCTATGGGGAAGGCTTAAAAGCTCTGAATGTCACAAAGGGGAGCGAATGAGCCCTGAAAGTCCACCCACACCGTGGTCCCTGCCTGATTGCAAGACCCGCCATAAATAGCAGCCCACAACTGGACGGCGGTCCCTAGATTAGCTAAGTGCTGGGCCTTAAAGAGAAGGGAACAATGGGAGACAAATAACCGAGAAAGCGGTCAAATCCAAATCAGCGACAAAACCGGAACTGGGGGAAGCCAAAAGACAGATTGTAGCATCTGTCCAAAACGCTTAAGCAAGGTCAGGGTCGAGGTAAACAAGCCGAGGGTAGGTCCAGATAAATTAATCCAAATAAAGTAGCTAGTGTGGTGAATCTAAAATAAAAAACAATCACAGGCAACCTGTTTGATTAAATAATGCAGACTGACGCCATGCGTCTGCCCCTGCTCATTGACAAGGGGACGAGGACGCCGGCTGCGCTGAGGAAGCACGTGCCGCCGGCTCCTCCCTGCTCCCTGTTGCTATGGAGATGAGGACGTCGACCGTGTACATCGCCGGCTCCTCTCTCCTCCTCCATGCAGAAAGGGGCCACGCCGCCGGCTCCCTGTCACACTGAATTTACCACCAATAAAGTAAATTGCACTCAGTGGAGGGAAATTTATCAAGCTATTTGTGCCATCATTTTGGTATTAAAAAAAAGCTCACATTTTGATAAACACTTTGTCCCTGATCTATCATGCCTTCACTCCAGAATTCTGGCTTCAAAAAGTCACATAAGGGGGCTTTTGCAACTTTTTGGGTGGAAATGTGGGAGTGGTTAGTTATATAATGAATTTCACTCCAGATTTATCACTGAGACCCTTTTAAGAAGTACCATCTCACTCCAGTAGGAGGCTGGAGTAGGAAATATTAATATATTATATTTATATATTATCAAATGTAAGACATCCTCCCATACCCATGAATAGCATAATGCTATGAAAATACTAATTTTCTGTAATTTGTGGGGTAGTTAATCTGGGGCGTAACCTAAGACTGGTTTGATGCCCATTATTCCTTATTCAATTATCAATATCTTTTTACATTCTAATCAAATCTAATTACCTTACCATAACATACTTGAAATAAAAAATATATACTAACATTATTATATAATTGCATGATTTTTTTAAGAAAGCTGTGTAGGAGTCATTTCTGTATTAAATTTAACACAAAGAAATTCCTCTTTGCTTGGGGCTCTGTAGAAACTGGAATTAACGTCTGTGTTTTCTCCATCAGTAAAAGATTGTAGGTTCTGTCAGGTGCAATGATGACTGGCAAATGAAGTGCTGAAGGATTGAATTCTATTAATTCATATTTAATCGAGTTTTATCAATTCATTCCATAAGCAGAATATTGAACTTCTATTTATTCTCCATTTGTTCTGAAAGCCTATGACCAGGGTGAGAAATTGTCACCATTTATAACCGTGCTAAGGCCTCTAGAATTTATGAATTGTTAAAAGATGGGGTCAATTCTAATATCCGTTTTTTTTTCCCTACCTTTTTTGTGACTTCAAATGGAAAATTGAATTTAAGGAAGAATTAACATATAAATCTAATTTTCGTTGTTCACTCAGTCAGAAATAGCCAGGATTTGAATCTATTTAGAGACCGTCCTTCAGATACACTTTTACTGAAGTGAAACCTTCCTGAGCCCCAACTGAGAAGTATCCGAAGGTATGATTGACTGCAATACTTTGAAAGCACTTTATAGAATGCTCATTGGGAGTTGAAAGGTTTACGACTGACTTTCATATAATCAGGTAGCAAGTAACCCGGCTTTAAATACAACCCCCGAAGATTGCTGGCGTATTTTGCAGGCCAGTGCGGCAAATTACATTTATTCATCCAAAACCAATTCAGAAACATTTGATGCATTTACAGCTCGTGGTTTCACTTCTTCTGTAAAGCAAAGCAATACATTCGTTTTCCCTAAAGAGCCTTTGGTGTTTTCATCTATACAGTTTATTGTATTGTATCAACTGCAATATCGACGTATACAATGAGAATGTATTTTATTGGGAAGAATTAAATCACAACCTTACTGAAGACGAGCATGACCGTGCCAAGCAGTCAGACATTCGCTGCAGTAACAGTGTGTTAATAATGGAAAACTGGTTCACGTTATACACAGTTGACCGGTAAACTGCTTTTCATAAACTGCAAGTATCAAATTCAAAAAGTTTTACGTGGTTTTATTTTCCCCAAGTCAACCAAATTGACAGCAGGGGCAATAGTAGATTAATTCAGCTAGGGGGTGTTGAGACATCAACACCAGGGGGACTTTAGACAAGAACAGAGTATGGGTCTGCTCTCAAATAGATCAGCATGGAAGACCTCCCTTAAAGGGGCTATCTACAGTATATAGCAGTGATGGCTAACCTCCGGCACTCCAGCTGTGGTGAAACTACAACTCCCAGCATGCTCCATTCATTTCTATGGAATTACATGAACAGCCAAGCAGGTGTGCATCTTGGGAGTTGTAGTTTTACCACAGCTGGAGTGCCAGAGGTTAGCAATCACAGGTATATAGTATTGCATGGTGGGCTTTAGAAGGAATCTGTCATCATGATCTTGGACTCTTATCTGCTGTAGTATATGTGTAGAACTGCAAATAAGGAGTCCAAATAAATACTTTTTATTTTCCTACTGCCCGCTGTTTTCATGCTGTCACAGTTTAAAGGTGCACTGAGATACATTGTTAGGACCTGGTGTGCATGCACACAGGAGTCCTCTCCGTTAGGCTACTTTCACACTAGCGTTTTTATTTTCCGGTATTGAGTTCCGTCATAGGGGCTCAATACCGGAAAAAAACGCTTCAGTTTTGTCCCCATTCATTGTCAATGGGGACAAAACTGAACTGAAGACAACGGAATGCTCCTGAAAGCATTCCGTTCCGTCTTCAGACCGGAGAACAAACCGCAGCATGCTGCGGTTTTCTCTCCGGTCCAGGCATCCGCACCAAGACGGATCCGGAATGACCCCCAATGCAAGTCAATGGGGATGGATCCGTTTGGTGTGACACACCAGTAATCCGGATCTGTCCTCCATTGACTTGCAATGGGGGGTCATTCCGGATCCGGCTACACATATACAGAGATACATACAGACATACATACAGACAGACATACTCACATACTCACACATACACACAAATACATACATACTCACATACTCCAGGCAGGGACGCCGGCAGCATGTCTTCACGCACCTCCTGCGCGCAGCTATGACGTTTCCCCACTGCGCCCAGCAGAGGGCGCTGTGGGGAATCGTCATCACTGCGCGCAGGAGGCGCGTGAAGACGTGCTGCCGGTGTCCCTGGCTGGAGTATGTAAGTATGTACGTGTTTGTGTGTATGTGTGTGTATGTATGTTCTCTGTGTCTTGTCCCAATGTCTGTGTCAACATGTGTGGGGCCGGACCGCTGCTCCGGCTCCACACATGTATCAGCGCCAGCACGGATCCGTCGGCACCCTTTAGGTGCCGGATCCGTGCTGCCGCTAGTGTGAAAGAGGCCTTAGCACAACAGTCCGGACTGTGTATTTCAGCACATGTTTTACCACTGACAGCAGGGGAATCAGGGGGCACTAAAAAAAATGGCAATCCTGACTCCTTATCTGCAGTACTACTCATGTATTGCTGCAGATAATAGTGCAGAATCGTGTATTTGTAATACAAGAAAGGTATTAGTCCTCCAGAACAGGAAAGCCTTTTAAGAGCAGCTTTCTATTCCGGATCATAGAGAGGAGTCCAAGAAGGGATTCCTCCTCTATGAGGCCCATATGCACTAGCAAGGAATGTGGACTAGGGTTGCTTTCACGAGACAACCCCTTCAAGTATCCTTAAAGGGAACCTGTCATCTCCGAAACACCCCCTGAACTAGAGTAAGCGTTGTAAAGTGTAAGCGATGCTGAATCCGAACATGTAATTTTTATCTTCATACTCACTTCCATTCTGACGCTGTGCTCTGACAAACCAGCAGTAAAATGCACTCAGTGGACTCCAGTGCTCACTCACATAATGGAGAGGACTCAAAGAAGAGTCCAGTGAGTGCATTTTACTGCAAGTTTGTGGGAGCACAGCGTCGGAATGGAAGCGAGTATGAAGATAAAACTTACATATTCGGATTCAGCATCACTTACACTATACAACACTTACTCTAGTTCAGGGGGTGTTTCGGTGATGACAGGTTCCCTTTAAGTCTCATTAGGAAATGTGATACATGAAGTCACATACCTACTGACCCCCTGTGAAAGCGCACAGGTGTGTCTTCTTACCTTTTCTCTTGACTCAAGAGTAATGAGATTGCAAAATTTCAAACAAAAATATGTTTGCATTACTTTGTCACAGTAGTAGGACAGCTCTCGATCCGTCGGTTGCACTGCACGGGAAGGGGGGCTCCCCACAATCAGTATTCAGCTGATCAGTTGATGACTGATGACTCATCAGTTGAGAAAGGCTGGATGGGCCGAAACACGTCCTGAAAAAACAGTGCTGTTGGTTATAATAAAGTATACACCAAGCTGAACAAAATAAGCCTGCTGGGATTCCTTGAATACTGCATTACTTTGTCAGACATTTGTGATCTAAGCTTGAGGAACAGGGAGCCACTACAATCAACCAATCAATTGAAATGCTTAAAGAAGATATTTTAAAAATCTTGCGGGAACTCCCAGTGATCTGTTATATTATTTGGGGATCCTATTAGGAAGGATTCAATTCTCCTGCAGCACTACCACAGGTCAAATTAATTATTACACAGTTCGCATTGAGATCACGGGGCAATCCATGTAGTTCATGGACATGCTAGGCTCTCCAATAAGAGAAATGTTCTTTGCAGTGGAATACCCTATTAGTGTTTAAAGAGAACCTGTCATGGGATTAAAACATGCTAAGTGAGTACATGTGCTTACAGATGCCAGTTCCCTGAGAATTCCATTTTTAGTATTATTTTTTCCTCAGCCCCTTGCCCCCCAGTTCCTGAGATCTGCCCCTCCCCCACAGTATTTGGCGTGCTGTATGTCAGTATAGTGTGATATGCCATTGGGCAGCAACCACACTCTACTAACATACTGTAGGAAGTGTCTCTGACACTGTCCAATCAGAGGAGACAACTGTAGAGTGATGCAGAAGCATAGTGGCATCACAGGTGGATGGAAGCTTCAGTGAGGACAAGCAGCTTCACAAGACCAGTCAGCAGGAGAGACATCACATCTTTGACTGGTCATCTGAGGTGGGCCACCCACTGAAGTTCCATCCACCTGTCATGCCACTATGCTCCTGCTTCTGGTCTCTCCTGAAGCTTATGTCCCCTTGTGATGCCACTCAGTCGTCACTCAGCATGGTCGCTCATGAGGAGAAAGATAATGCAAGATCGCGCTAGGCTTCTGCTTCGCTCCAAGGCTGTCCACTCTGATTGGACAGTGTCACAATGATGTTGTAGATATCACTTACATAAGTGAGATGTTCAGTTCCTAAACTATTGTGGGGATCCTTTTATTAGCCTATTTTCTAAGAGAAATTCATTGAATTGGGTATATTTATCTGTGGTGATGGTGATATGCTCTACACCTTTTAAAATGTCCTTCCTGCCCCATGGAAACATCAACACTGATAGCTCAAATTATCCTTGTTGAATTCATAAAGGAACTGCTAATGGTTGGAACTGTCAGATGCTATAACTATTGCAAACAACATCCATCTTCAGAGTTTTGTAGTCAATCTCTGACTAGTAGCGGACTTTCAACAACCAAGGGCAAGGTAAAAATGACCATACACACGTGTAGTTGAGAGAGATTTAGTATCTGTTGGCTGACAACTGTCTGATAATGTGTATGGTTGGCATAAGATGATAAGTTATATGTCCTATACACCAGGGGTGCACAACCTTTTCTGGTAGGACGATCATACTGTCAGACTGAATGAAATCCCAAGGGCTGAAAATAAAACTTACCAGAAAACTTACCATGTTGGGGTATCACCAACATGAAAAACTTTCAAAGGCACATCCACGACTGGATGGTTTGGGGCTGCCATAAATGGTATCAAGTGCTACAGGTTGTGTACCCCTGAATATTTTCATATTTCTTTAACCAATATTTATGGAACCCTGCAGATCATCAAACACTCCAAATTCCTGTATAGATTTATGGGTTTGCTCATCTTGAGATTGTTTTCAATATTATTTATGTTAAGCTTGAAAATAGTCTTGAAAAGCTTTCTATAACCATACGGTATCCTTATGGGTAATACATAAAACAGCTGAACAAATTCACTCCATTCAACAAATGGTGAGCCTTGCGCAAATTAGGCTGAAATGTACAAACATTTCATCCCTATTGGAAGTAGAGCATCTGTATTCCTTATTTTACTTGCCTTGGGCTGAGCATAAATATGTTCAAGAAATATGGTTCATACAACTTTTATGATGTGACCATCCTTTGTTTACCGATGCCCCATTTAGCAAATATCCATCATGGGTTATGTTTCTGTATAGGTTTAATATATAAATATATCAGCAACTATCTAAGCTAGAAATTATTCTGCATATGTATGATTTCACATAGAAGTATCCACTTTTTACCTGCAGTACGTGGACCCCATGATGATCCAAGTGTAGTTCAAGTGAAGCCTGGCTATTTGCAGCCAAAATACAGACCCAAAAATGCTCCAATATTAGGGCCCATTCACACAATCGTATTTTTTTTCTCCACATCCTTTCCACAATTTTGCGGATTGGATGCAGACCCATTCATTTCAATGGGGCCGCATCCTGCCTTCCGTTCCACGGCCCCGCAAAAAAGATAGAACATGTCCTATTCTTGTCCATTTTTGCAGACAAGAATAGGCATTTCTATCATAGGGAAGGGCGTCCTGATCCGCAAAATGCGGAAAGCACATGGCTAGTATCTGGGTTTTGTGGATCCGCAAAAACAGATACAGTCGTGTGAATAGACCCTTACAGCTGTGTGCACATGACCCTAAAGATTGCCATCTAACTTCTTTAAAAGGGCTTTGCTTGGTTGGGGCCCCACTCTTGAACCTTTTGCCAGTCAGCTGTTTGAATGGCCTGTGGCATTCCTGTCAATTCACAGCCTCTTCATTATTTCCATTGGGACCATCTACCAGCATGTCGTCAACAGAAATTTACTAAGCTGCAATACTGAGCAACATGGCTACTAAGTAGATGGTGGGCAGACAGACAGTCCCTTGAAGAGGCTGCAACACTGAGCATCACAGCTCTTTCAAAAAGGGGTGCGGAGAGTCAGACCCAATTCAATTTGATTTTGATGGCCTATCCTGAAGAAACCATATAGGACTGCTCCTTGGGTACTCCACATGTTTGTCTGATGTATTTAAATGGAGTCTAAATGAAGTGTATGTATTTAAATGAAGTAAATTAAGTGTATGGGGACAAAACTACTGTGCATTTGAGTTTATAGGCAGGTATGTGAGCAAGCTTGGCCACTACACCTGGACCACAATACTCAAGGACAATGGTTCACAAGCAAGAGGAAGAGAGATTTGGAGAATAGGGAATTAAAAAAATAAATAAATAAAATTGTTTACTAATAGGCTTGGATAAGCGTTACCAACTGAGAGGAATGAATTGAATTTAAAATTCTTATTCTACTGAATCTGAAATTTTGTGTGGTTATATTTGGGAGAATTGGGGAGGGGAAAGTGAAAGAGAGGGAGAAGAAGAAAGGAAAAAGAAGACTGAGAAGGGAGGAAGAGAGAGAGGCAATAAAGTAAGGCTAGTTTCACACTTGCAGTTGGAACTCCGGCAGGCTGGTCTGGTAGATAGTCTGCCGGAGTTCTTCGGATCCATCATCGCATGGGCCCTAGTGCAAGAGTTCAGCTTTGTTCCTCTTTTCCTCAATGCTTTGTGGCCACGAGCAGGGAAGCACATAGCCTTTGTGCTGCCCGAGGCTAAAATTTAAACAACACCCCTCCTCCCTTCATGCCAAATTCTTGACCTAACCCTTTTCCTCCAGAAAGAGGTCTAACTTGACCAGCATGCACTTTCTATAATACCGGTATCTTCTTATGCAGCACAAGGGTTTTTGGGCCCCCTCAGGCTCCTGGGCCCGGTAGTGACTGCTACCTTTGCATCCCCCATAGCTACGCACCTGCCTTCCCGAGATCCACCTTCCAGAGATCTGCAGCTGTGTTTGCCCAGCCGATTTCTGGCATTGTGTGCAGGACCGCCGCAAGTGTGAAAGAAGCCTAAATGATCTCGGGAATGGATAATTATTTTAAAAATAAAACTAATCACTAATGTTTAGATAGGGGTTTCCTTACCAGTATTATTAACCATGTTTGTTAAGATGAAATACCCCTTTAAAATGATAAATTAAGCATGGCTATATGTGTTCATGCCAATATAAGTCCATCAAAATTCGCACAGGATCACTTGTTTCCACACAGCTAATATAGCTTTTTGCCTATCTAAATTTACCTCTGCTTCAGAGATTGAGATGAGAAGTAATATACGTTATCCACACCAGGCTGCCTACAATTGCCTGCTACATGTACTAATCTCACAATTATTAGTATGAAATTGTTTCCATAGCATTCTATATCATTTTATCCCTGGATGATCACCTACTCTGATATAAAATGTTCCCTACCGGCTATGCAATAAAACCTTCTCCATTACCAGAAGTAAAAAGGTAATTACTGGGGCACTGAATGGATATCATCTATTTTTAGAGATATATAAGGAGAGATGAAACTGAGTCCCACCTCAGTAATTTGTAATGGTTTGCATGAAATTGCTGACTAACAGATTACGCCTACAGAGTAATTGTTAATGTAGGTTAGATAGAAAGCCGGTGCTCTTGTGGCTTCACATTAGACAATCAGGACGGGCTATGTATGTCACCTGATTGACTATTTAAAAGTGGAATCACTGTGGTATTTCAGACCATAAGGACACATTGGATTACAGATGCTGGATCACACTTTCATGTACCATACCCATTTCTCTCAATTTCAATATAATGTCAAAATATTCACAAGTATACACAAAAGCAAAACGGACATTTAAAAATATTTTTCACTGTAATATTAATAATTGTTACATAATAAATTACCAATGGCTCTTATAAAAATGAGAGCTGGGGTGTATTCTATAAAGCATCAGCCACAGTGTCTCCTATGTAATTGAACTCCTAATGTATTCCCCTATACAATTCTAGCAATGGAGTGCCCATATAGTGCCAGGTGTCAACCACAGAATGTCCCTATACAAAATAAGCCACAATGATTACTCTGTACAGTACCAGCTATAGTGTGCAGTTCCATAGGGGCCCAGTAGATGAGGGGCCCAGTGCCACCTTAAAGGGGTTTTACAAGAATGGGGGAAGTTTAGGCAAACCCCCATTACTTGGCTGGACCTGTAAAGGCAAGCTTATTTACCAGATTTCCGGTGATGGATCATTGCTCCTCTTTCTGGCCTGCTCAGCTGTGCTCCCTCGCTGAAAACATCCAGTTTGCATCATGTGACCAGTTGTCACGCTGTGAGGGGAGCCAGTCACCTCTGTGGCCAGTGATTGGCGGCAGCCAGCATCAAACTGTTGTCTTTAGCATGGAAGCACAGCAGAGCATTGCAGGCCGGAGATGGAGCAGGGAGCCACCACCGGGAGTCAGGTAAGTAAACTTCTCTTGTCCTACATGTCTGGCCAAGTGTGTGTGTGGCGGGGATGGGGGGTTGCCAAACTTCCCTCATTCTTGCAACAACCTCTTTAACGTAGCTTGGCTAGGTTCTCAGTAGCAAGAAATTTTAAAATAGAACTCCCGCAAACATTTTTATTCTCTGACCTGCTAGAAAGTGATGTCATATGACCAACTCTCTGATCTCCAACTGACACAGGATAGGAAGTCAGTTACTGCTCTATGACACTGAGAGTGAGACTTCTATAGGAATACTTAGAGAAACTGACTTCCTGTCCTCACATAAGATACTGTGTCAGTTGGAGAGTCTGATTGCTGGTCACATGACATAGATGAGACGTATTAGGGAGGTATAACTCACAAATACAGTCACTGGTAAGACAATGTAATTCATTACAGATTAAATCATGTACCTTTCTAACAGGTCAGAGAATAACATTTTTTGCGGGAGTTCTAGTTTAATGTTCATCAAAATCAGATTGGTGGGAGTCACACCCCTGAACCCCATTCAATTAGCTGTTTCAGGCTGCCATGGCAATGGAACTGTAGCTGCGCTATTTATTGATCTGGATGCCGACATCTCTGTACACTGTGTAGCGATTATACCAGGCTACTGCTGCACTGAACTTCAATTTGTCAGAAACTTCATGTGAGCCTTCTGCTTCTGCTGTATGCAGTATTAGTTTCTGGTGCCATCCCAACCTGAAACAGCTGATCGTGGGGATGCTAGGTATCAGACACTCATCAATCTGATATTGATGACCTCTCTGGAGGATAGTTCATCAACATATGTAGCCCAGAGAACCCTGTTGACTAATGAATTTCATGGCTCATGGTTACTGGTGTATTGCTTGACAGACATACAGGACGTACCATATGATCAGCTGCTAGAGAGCAAGGGGCCCATATGCTGCTCATGCACACAGGTCCTCTGCTGTCTGTGTCTGCCCCTACAAGAAATACCCACATACAGTGCCACCAACAATGACCCCTCAGTGACCGCCAGTCTCAGCTCAGATTGTATAGTGACTTTACATGACTTTATTCATATTTTCTCTCCTGTCTAGGGCGACAGTGTGATTGTGTGCCCCCTCGAGAAGGAAAGCCTGCTACACAGCAATATATATTTATAACCTGCAACATTTTTCACTTTCAAATAGGAGATCATGTCTGTCCCTGGATGCTATATTACTTACATCATTCATTTACTACATGTCTCCTACTACAAGGAAAGCAATGAGATTGAATATGAAGCTTGAGCTCTGTGTATATGTGTACTCCAAGCCTTCCTGAGTGTACCTAATGGGAAAAAGTGAAGAAATCATGCCGACAGACCTCTTGCTTATAAAGTGTATAAAAAAACTAAGGTTTACTGTGCTAAGCTATCATAATTAATGCGATTCTTGGCAAACTATCCAAAGGATATAGACACTCAATATAACATTATGAACCATGAGTTCTTAAATATGGTTTGACAGCAGGCATGGGAATCCTGTTATCCGTTCATGCTGGAATCAGTGGCGGATGTTCATTTTTTAACTTTATGCTATCTATATGAAATTGTCTAAGACTTTTCAACCTGTGACGTTGGTAAGGTCATACATATAGAGGAGAAAGTTTAGTCGGCTCATGATACCACAGGTCTCCGATATATGTGCTCTGGAGCTGGAATGCTCCGAATCCAGTGATCCGGTGATATTAAAAAAGAGGTCATTCTACTTCATTAAAATATTTTACTTTATTGCATAAATTAAAAACTAGTCAGGTTGCAATTTTCCTGAAAGAAGCTTACGCATTTTTGATGAAATATGTTGTCCTCAGTCATATCATAATATCTTACCCTGGACATATATCACATGCGTTAATTGAGACCATTGCACATTAACCCTGCTGTAGCCAATACAAAAAACCATGCTCCATTGCTCCATACAGAAACTACAACCAATAGTGGTTGTAATATCAGTAATATCATGTTCCCTGGGCAACACCATTGGGGAACATTTGTTAAAGGGGTTGTCCGAGTTACTTTTTTTTTCTTTATATGTTTCTAACTTGTCAGGTATAACAACTTTACCATATACTTTGTGTTTCTAAAGCTGCTGGTTTCTCAGAGTTGACTGAGGGTCACATGACCTGTGATGTCACCTTATCTCCCTGGTCTTTGATGTTTCGTTCACAAGCCTCCGAGTTCAGATAATAGCCTGTACACGAGATGTCACTGGCCACGCCCCCTTTCTTTGCCGGGCTTCTGCTATCTGCTCTCCCTGGATTTCTTCAGATAAAGCATTAACCCCTTCAGCCAGAACACACTGAGGGCTCAAGGCTTTACTTTACAACAAACAGTAGCTGCAGCAGTGAGAGGAGACAAATGCTGGGCAAGGAGCTATAGAGGAATTGTATTGTACAAGAACAGGTAGGGAGAATTTCCTGTGTGTATCAGCAGTGTCATTGTACAGCTGGGACTTGTAGTCCTACACATACAACATGCTGCTGAGTATTCCAGCAGACATGACATGTACTCAGCACTTGTATTCACTGCCTTTGCAGGGGGGAGAGGGGCTGAGATTGTTGTTATTGCATGTAAACAAAGGCCAAAAGAGAACCAGGGAAATTAGGAAATATGGATTTTTTTTGCCTAAAACTTGCTTAACTTAGTTATATATTGCTGCCCATCAGATTTACAGTGCTATATTTTTTTTCATAACTCGGACAACCCCTTTAAAGTTTGTATGCCACTATTGTGGAGTATAAAAGTTGCACATTATGATGCATGCCATAATTTGTGACTCTTTGAGCTGCCGGGCACTTTTCTAAAGTGGAGAAAAAAGGGCAGGGCCTAGCGGGAGGAGGCAGAGCTTCACACAGCCTACCAGATCTACTATAACATACACTAGAAACAGTAATAACTGAAGTCTACTTCAGTTTCTGGCACACAGGATGCCAGAGATGTGCCTATTTTATGAAGAGGCTTTTGCTTCTTAACCACTTCCCATCCGGGCCATTTACCCCCTTCCTGACCAGGCTTAATTTTGCAAATCTGACACGTGCCACTTCATGTGGTAATAACTTTGGAACGCTTTTACCTATCCAAGCCATTCATAGATTGTTTTCTTGTGACACATTGTACTTTGTGTTAATGGTAAATTTGAGTCAATATATTTTACCTTTATTTATAAAAAATCCAAAATGTACTGAAAATTTTGAAAATAAATCACAATTTTTTAAATATTAATTTCTCTGCTTTTAAGATGCATAGGGATACCTAATAAAATTGTTATTAATGAACATTCACCATATGTCCACTTTATGTTGGCATAATTTTGGAAATGTAATTTTATTTTTTGAGGACTTCGAATTTTAGATGTAATTTTTAAGATTTTCATGAAAATTTCCAGTAGTTAATTTTAAAGGACCTTTGCAGTTCTAAAGTGACTTTGAGGGGCTTAAATAATAGAAATCTCCCATAAATTAACATATTTTAGAAACGACAGCCCCCAATGTAATCCAAACTGATTTTTACAAAGTTTGTTAACCCTTTAGATTTCCCACAAGAATTAAAACAGAAGGAAGGTGAAATTTAAAAATAAATATATTTTTTTGCAGATTTTCAATTTTTAATTCATTTTTCCTATGAGATAGCAAGGGTAAACCGCAAATCAAACCTGAATATTTATTTTCCTGATTCTGAAGTTTACAGAAACACCCCATATGTGGTTGTAAACTGCTCTGTGACCGGCAGTAATGAGAGGGAGATAGTACAAGCATTTGTGATGGCTTTGACAGCTTGTCAGAGTGATCAAAAGCCTGGAGGCCAGAAAAAAAGGTCTCAGGTTAAAGCTCCATGTTCTTGGCTGTCAGGAGGCAGCTGAGTCATGGAGCTTCTATGTACAGGTGCTGCACAGAGGGGGCAAAGCTCAAGGACGTTTTAAAACGTCCATTCAGAGATAGAGATCCACTATCAGGACGTTTATAGTCAATGGGCAGACTGGAAGTGGTTAATTTGCTTCCAAAATTAGTTTGGCTGATGGTCAAATATTTCTTTTCTGTATAGTCAAAGGTCGATTTTTTGTACTTTTCATATATTTCTTTTTCAGTAGTCAAAGGGGACTAAATGTCAGATAAAAACGAAAGCAGAAAATTGGTCTGGTTGCCTTCTTTATACTATATCTTCACCTATGTCTTTAGTTTTCACAAATGAACACAGTTCTGTCTCATGTGCCCTCATAATTAGTTCAACACCAACTTTCATGTCTAGTGAAAATAGTGATTCTGAATCTGGCCATATGCATTAAATGTGGATTGAACCCAGTGATTCCGGTGGGACCAGTCAACCCTCTAATATGTATAGGGGCTCCCTATTCTGCACCAACAACAGATGTTGAGAAACAGAAGGATCAGGCAGTTGGATTTCTACGTAGCAGATCCCTATGTTCTTGAGGCAATTAGCTATTTTTAGAGGTATCTGACAACACCTTTCTCCCCCAGCAAGACACATGCATGCTTGGCTGAGGAGGGGTCAGGAGAGATAGACATTGTTAGTGTATAAAATGGATTAGACAGTAAAATGAACATTTTTAAAGGCAAACAAATAGAGGGCTTTCTATAATTGCTGCACTAGGCTGTTCTTGGACACATTCATTCATCAAACCAAGTTCAAAGAGATCATTACAAAATGGGGGTGGTCAAGATGATTGAATTTTAGTAGAGCATACAACAGTATGTGATAACATAGAATATTACATATGTTGTACATGTGGCAAAAAGCTAATAACTGCATTGTTTGGTTATACAAAAAGAAAAAAAATGCAAGGGGTAATTTCACCCCATCCATCCAGCTGACATTTAGAAGTCACACTCTAAAGTCCACTTACAGTACTAACCACATCCTTCAAAGAAAAATGAGCACGTACTGTAGCTTTGATCTACCTTTTCTCTAAGCTAGAACATGACATGGATGAATATTTCCCATTATCAGTAAAGAGCTCCATGTATCAGATCAGAATATAAATGAACGAGCAGTAGCATCTGATGTTATTGTCATCTTCCAGCCTTCTCGGCTCTTCATAATATTTCCTACACGTCTGGGACAAATACAGGCAGTATAATTAATGCAAATAACGTGAAAATGCCAAACAATGACAATTTGTGTTCCTTGAAATAATTCCAAGGAAATTAGAACACTAATGCAAGCCCTTCGTCCTATCATCGCTCTAATTTATAACACAAATTTTTTTTTTTTGTTAAGCAAGAAATTAAAAATTTTTTGGTAGATTGATTTTGTTTCTTGAGCTCATTGTTTTTCTGAGTAACAGTATTTGCAATGTGTTGTATTGTCTGCTTTTTTTGTCTGCATCCTGAGTTTCCATGTTGGTTATTTGATATATATATATATATATATATATACTAGCTGAAGGACCCGGCTTCACCCGGGTATATTTAATCTATATTTAATCTATTTAATTTAATGTTTGTGTGTGTCGTTAAAAGATATCGAGAGTGACCTCTACAGTGCCCACCCCTTAACAGAAACATCCAGAGCGCCCTTCCCTTTAACTGTGACCTCCACAGCAGCTAGGGTGGCCACTGTCTCCACCCCAGAAAGCCAGACCTCACCGGCCATTCCCCCAAACGTGAAGCAGCACCCCCGATCCCCATGAAGCCACCCCCTGGCTCCATAAAGATACAGAGGAGAACCTGTCTGAGCGTGAGCTACTGAAAGGGTGGACATTCCTGCGTCCGTCCAAGCACTGCGTGGGACGGAGAACAGGGAGCCAGAAAACTGGACTGTCCAGCCTAAAGCCGGACATATGGCCACCCTAACATCAGCCTGCCCCTAGGGTGGCCAGAGGTCCGGTTTTAGGCTAGACAGTCTGGCTTTCAGACTCCCTGGCGCAGGGCCTGGACAGAAACAGGGATGTCCACCCTTTCAGTAGCTCACACTCAGACATCTTCTCCTCCGTGTCTTCACGGAACCAGAGGGTGTAGCCTCATGTTTAGGGGTGTGGCTTCATGGGGACCGGTGGCATGGCTTCATGTTGGGGGGAGGCTGTACAGTCTGACTTTCAGACTCCCTGTCCTCTGTCATGCCCAGGGCCTGGATGGACATGTCCTTTTGAACAGCTCACTCTGAGACAGCAGCACTGTGCAGTCTAAGCATAAGCTGCAGGGAGAAAGTCACCGTCCTCCCTCCCCTGCAGCTGACAGAAGTTGACTTTTAAAGAAAAAAAGGGGATTTCAGTCAGCACATCCCAGTGCACAGGTGCACGTTGCTATGGCTAAATGCACAAGGAAAGGAAAATACATACAATGCAACGGCACACTGCCGACCAGATAAAGCACAAAATGCCATAGTGATATGAGGTATTCTGAAGCTAATGCTATGCTTGTTTAGTAAATTAGAGATTCTTGGCAAATATATTTTGTACAAAATTATCTGAGCCTGTCCACCAAATTGTCAAGGTGATCTCTGTAGGATGGGAACCTAACACTATTTCCTACCTGTTATGTGCCAACCTTGGCTTCCGTATAATCAGGGGGTGTTGGTTCCACATTCATGCTGGATCCCCTCTGCCTTTTGCCATTTCTGGTGCTTCTCATGTTGGTACCTGCATCCCTGAATTAGTGGAGGCCTTTGAAGCACCAGAAATGGCAAAAGAAAACATATTTTATTACTACTGAACGGTAAATAAGTGAAATTTACATTATATGAGGTAATGATTGATGATGAGTTAGTCTAAAACATAAGTTATATTTATGGTAACCGGAATACCTCTTTAACAGTGTCATCCACAGCGCTCTGCCCCTTTAACCCCTTAGTGACGAATGACGTACTATGTACATCATGATGTGTTGTTAGTTACCGCATCATGACGTGCACAGTATGTCATGAGCTCCAAGTGTCCTTGCGGTGACACTTGCTTGTAAAATGGTGTCACGAACAGCGGTCACAGTGGTCCCTGCCTTAGAACCCCTGCGATTGGCCAGTCAGATTTGACTGACCAATTGCAGAGTTCAGCAGCGCAGCTCCGATGTCCTTGAGGACATCGGGGCTGCGCTGCTATGTTTTAATTTTTCAGGATGGCCGAGCGGACCCCCCTCCTGCCCGCCACCCGCCGCCGCAGGTAAGTACTTAACCCCTTTCACCCCGTTCATTGCCCCCCAATTTCAGGATGGCCGAGCGGTATTAGATTGTCATCTGTAACATACAGCTGACAATCTAATGTAATGGCCAACATCGCTGCTGGCAGTGATGTCGGCCGTTTAAACCCTTCCATGCCACGGTCCGTAGGGACAACGGCATGGAAGGGGTTAACAGGGTGGAAGCTCCCTCCCCCATCGGGCGCTGCAGTGCGCTGGCAGCGCACCGATGGTGTGGCCAGAAGAGAAGGAGGGAGCTTCCTCCCCCCTCCCATCGGGACGCTGCTCTGCTGTGGCAGCGTCCCGATGGTTACCATGGCAACCGGACGCCATCCGGCGTGCCATGGTATATCAAGCCTGACCAGGCTCCTGCTAAAGGCAGGAGCCTGAACAGGCTTAGTGTAAAGTAAAAATACACTGCAGTACACTATATAGTATACTGCAGTGTATTATAGAGACATCAGATCCACTGGATCTTCAAGAACCAAGTGGGTCTGAGTCAAAAAAGTGTAAAAAAAAAAGTGTAAAAAATATGAAAAACTTAAAAAAAATCATTTTTTTCCATATATGCACATTTATAATTGAAATACCACCAAACAATGAAAACAACAACCTCCACACATTAAAGGGGTTGTCCGGGTTCAGAGAAGAACCCGGACATACCTTTCAATTCACCCAGGCAGCCCGCCTGAAGAGGGCATCGGAGCATCCTATGCTCCGATGCCCTCCTTTGCCCTGCGCTAATTAGCGCAGGGCAAAGGAATTTAGCCCGGTTCCGGTGACGTACCGGTCCCTGCCGGGCAGAGGCTTCCGCCCGGCAGTGAGCCGGTGACGTCATCGGCGCTGATGGACGGGCTTTAGCGCTGCCCTAGCCAGTAAAACGGCTAGGGCAGTGCTAAAGCCGGCCCATTAAGGCCGGTGACATCACCGAACTCACTGCCGGGCGGAAGTACCCGCCCGGCAGCGAGTATTTACAAACAAAAGAGACCTTGCCCTGCGCGATCTAGCGCAGGGCAGGGGGGGGGCATCGGAGCATGAGATGCTCCGATGTCCTATTCAGGCGGGCTGCCTGGGTGAAATTGCAGGTTTGTCCGGGTTCTTCTCTGAACCCGGACAACCCCTTTAAGTTAGTAGAAAAATGTATACTTTATTAATTATAACATAATTAAAGAGTAGATTAAAAACATAATTAATTCAGCGGCTGGAAGTACATAAAGGTAAGGAACCAATAGGGGACGCGACATGGGTCGCCCATGCACAACATAATAGGCATATATGATCTATAGTAATTTACCAAAAATGCCAACACCATCCACATTGACATAAATGTCCATCTAATAGGGATACAACTGGTGGCTAGGCAAACTTGGAAAAAAAAAACATCACAAGGAAACTATAATAGTTGATATACCTATCTGCGCAAGACCAGCCCTGTCGCGTCCTCCACCCAACGCCGTTTCGCCACTAAAGGCTTCTTCTGGCCACCAGTTGTATCCCTATTAGATGGACATGTGGATGGTGTTGACATTTTTGGTAAATCACTATAGATCATACTTGTGCATGGGCGACCCCTGTCACGTCCCCTATTGGTTCCTTACCTTTATGTACTTCCAGCCGCTGAATTAATTATGTTTTTAATCTACTCTATAATTATGGTATAATTAATAAAGTATACATTTTTCTACTAACTTAATGTGTGGAGGTTGTTATTTTCATTGTTTGGTGGTATTTCATAGTCATATTACCTCCACCAATTTCGGTGATTATATTCCGCTTCTCCCGGATACTTATTATAGGTGTGCTACATTTATAATTGAGTAAAAATAAATAAAATAATAAAATACCCTAGACATGTTAGGCATCGCCGCGTCCGTAACAACTTACTCACAAACTTACAAAAATCTCACATGACCTAACCCCTCAGATGAACACAGTAAAAAAATAAAAATAAAAACAGTGTCAAAAAAGACATTTTTTGTCACCTTACATCACAAAAAGCGTAATACCAAGTGATCAGAAAGGCGTATTTACCTCAAAATAGTACCAATCTAACCGTCATCTCATCCCGCAAAAAATGAGCCCCTACCTGAGACAATCGCCCAAAAAAATAACTACAGCTCTCACACTATGGAGACACTAAAACATGATTTTTTTAGTTTCAAAAAAGATATTATTGTGTAAACCTTAAATAAATTTAAAAAAGTACACATGTTAGGTATCGCCACGTCCGTAACAACCTGGTCTACAAAAATCTCACATGATCTAACCCCTCAGATGAACACAGTAAAAAAAAAAAAAAACTATGTCAAAAAAGCCATTTTTTGTCACCTTACATCACAAAAAGCGTAATACCAAGCGATCAAAAAGGCATATTCCCCCCAAAATAGTACCAATCTAACCGTCATCTCATCCCGCAAAAAATTATCCCACTATGGAGACACTAAAACATGATTTTTTTTGTTTCAAAAATGATATTATTGTGCAAACCTCAAATAAATATGCTTCATGAAACAATTTTTCATATTTTGCTCCCTGCATTCCAAGATCCATGTGCCCTTGGTTCCAAATATCCAAAGATGTATAACATCAGGTGATCAACTTTAAAGACTTTTGCTTTACTCACAACACCCAACAGAGTTACGCAATTTTTTCTCTTCTCTTGGTATCTCGCTCAGCCTCTTTCACTTTTATGGAGCTGAGCTGCGCTTAGGCCACATGACCAATGAACGTGTCATCACTGGCTTAGGAAAAAATGAGAGAAGGCCACAGCAGTGACAGGAGCACCAGTGCCTTCTCAAATAGCTGATAGACGGAGGTCCCAGGTGTTGGACCCTCACAATCAGATACTGATGGCTTATCCTGGGGATAGGTATTCAGTTATAAAGTCTCGGAAAGCCCCTTTAACATTCTTGGTATGATTATTAATCCAATTTGGCATTTGGCCTCCCTCACAACTGCTATCAAGTTTTTCCTGCCCTCTTGACTTATTATACCACTTTATATTATCTACATTATTTCCAAAAGTTAAAAAGGATTAGGTAAAATGTTTTCTATATCTACAAGATCAGCATGCTTCTTGGAAGTGATCGCAGAATTGTTTTAACATGCTGAGTACTATGGTTTTTCTGGAGCTTGAAACATTATAGCTGATTGATTATTTCTTTTCTCACATTGAGTTTATACTGATACTACAGTACATTGAGTTTATCTAGTTAGTAATGAGTCCTGTAATAAAAGAGAATGGCTCATTCTGGATTTTAATAATGTTAATTTATACCATACACCTAAACCTCTAGTATTGTGTTAGTCCATGTATACTTTCTCTTTATTGCACTATTGATTGCAAAAATCAATAGTTTTTGTATAGGTTTTTTGTGTGTGTGAGTGTCCACAAATGAAATTTTACAGCACTTTTGTCCATTGATAATGAAAACTACAACAGAGTTTTAATAGATCTGTTAATCTTGTGTCATATTTGGCATTATATTCATATGCCATATAATGCAATATATGACGTTATATGGCATTATATAAGTTCTCCAGCAACAAATAATTTATCTCTACGGATTTCTCTTAGCCACGTGTGTGCAGGTAATGATTTATCTGCCAAGGTATATGAGGCCCCCTATACACACCTCTTAACTGATAATAATTTATCTTCTGGATGTTTCCAAGATCGGTGTCCTCAACACTTTCTAGCATTGGCAAAGAACACTTTCTATTTCCCAAGAAGCCGCTGAGTCAGTGCGATGCTAGACGAAGAAAAATTTCTTCTGGCAGCAGAGCTTAATTCACATTGTAAATGGTAAATTAAACCCATATTCTTTTTCTGCGGTCAGACACTAATTGTTGAACTGGACACCAGGCTTGAAGACACACAAAAAAGAAATATATCTACTGGAGAAGACTATTTTATAATGGCAGCTAAAAAGGCACTTCTTGTGGTGAAAGAGAGTTTTATAAAGTTTCTTCAAATAATGATGCCCTACAGTGCTATAGGCGGATCTGTCTCTCTAAATTTTATCTATCTATCTATCTATCTATCTATCTATCTATCTATCTATCTATCTATCTATCTATCTAAACAGAAGAACATAGCAGCACAGTAAAGGTGAAGGCGGGTGCAAAAATCCTCAATGGCTCCAGGCTCAGAGTCTTCAATCGATAAATCACAAAAGATGAGGCAGCACACCAAGCTTGTGCATAAAGTTGTGGATCTTTTATTCCATGCAACGTTTGAGCCCTGCTCCATGGGGCCTTTGTCAAAGTCTTTGACAAAGGCCCCATGGAGCAGAGCTGAAACGTTGCATGGAATAAAAGATCCACAACTTTTTGCACAAGCTTGGTGTGCTGCCTCATCTTTTGTGATCTATCTATCTATCTATCTTACACCTGCGGTTACAGGGGCAAGAGCACACTTGGCCATACATGGTTTCACTATAGAAGAAAATACATTAATTAATCAAAATACATTAATTAAAATACATTAATCATTAATAATCCTTAATAAGCAAATACTACTTTCAACTACAGTTGACTGTAGGACACACTTTTGACATGTGGTAGGTGAATATGGTGCATATGGTCCTATCAGTCACCTACCGTTTATCAGCGCATACACTGGAGCATTAACAAAACCTAAAGCTGGTCATACACAAAAGATGTACATTTTGTCAGCCAAATTTGCTGATCGGTGGGACTGGCAGACCATCTAATGTGAATGGGGTCTCCTGACTCTCCCCCAAGGACATATGTTGGAGGAGGTTAGGATCGGGCAAGTCGAATTTCACCTCCCGTATCCTTTCTGTTTGAGAGAAAATTGGCCTCTTCCCGTCCTTTCTACTGAGAATGCATTCTGCCAAGTGGAACAGGCATGTGTATGAGGGGATTGGGAGTGATAGCCTTTGGCTGAATAGTGGAATTTGGATTTAAATGAAATATTTGGTAAATGATTATTATTGTTATTATGGTCATAATTTTGGATAAGTGATGCTGAAACAAGCTAAACCATAGTAAGATGTTCATACAATTTAATTTGTACACCAGCTATAAAAATGTCATATAATCATAAAATGTGTATGTAGAAAATTATTCTACATATGAAAAACAAAATCTTTGTGGGGCACCATTACAACAGTTACTGGATAATATTCATCCCAAGAAAATGTACCACAAGTTCCTTAGATTTATACTACAGGAGGAGACCATTTTTGAAAATGCTGCTTTCTGGTCAGCATGGTGGCAAACTCGTTAGTACTGTTCTCTTGCTGCACTGTAGTCCAGGGTTCAAATATTTTTTTTTCTGATCTACCTCCAGAAATGCTGGTTCTAGTGGTGTACATAGAGAAGTAAGGGCCCCATAGCAAGGATCAAACCATGCCCCCCACACAGAACAGTAGGGTTTCTGCCTAAACCCTTTTCAATGATCCTTGGGCCATTTTTCCACTTCCTCATTTGCTAAAAGTTGTTTCTTTAGAGGGTAGAAACCTGGCCACGTTTCACCCCCAGTAGAAGAAGGGAAGATCCCAACTGGGCCCCCTCTTGCCCTGGGCCCCATAACAGTAGCATGTTCTGCCACTATGGCAGTTACGCTCCGGGATGGTTCCCTTCCATCCCTCAAAACAAATTGAAATTGGCCCTAGTGTATATCTTAAGGAAATTAGATTGTGAGCCCTAAAAAGAAACTGATGCAAATAATGACCATCTCTCTACACTGCAGAATATGTTTCCCCTATTTAAGCAACAGTAATAAATATATTTCAAGTCATACAACCTATAAAAGTTATTATATGTCTTGCACTGAATCATTTTTTTCTTTACAGTTGATTCCTCCATTGCCCTAGACACTCGCATGCAGATGTGGTCTCTGGTGGCCTCATTTCTATTCTGGACACATGTGATATAGCAGCACCATTTGCAGTTGTAATCATAGATCATGTATGGATGAAGTCATGTGACCAAAGGGCTTTTGCAGGAAGGCACTTGAGAGAATTTTACGCTCTATGAAGCATGAAGGTCAAGAAGTTTCTTAGCCACTTACTAGGAGCTGTCATTGTGCTGTCATTTAAGAGAAGGATATATCTAAGTGCTCAAAGGAAACCCATGCGTTTTACTGAGCATGGTTAGAAGGAGGTTAGGCTTCATAAATTGGTCTTTAAATCAAAGGTTACTTATTTAATTTCATACAGTGACACAGTTTCATACCAATCAGTGTAGTGGCATAGTTTTACTTCATTATCGTTACATTTAGGAAGCTCATTTTATTTATTATTAGTAGAGTTGAGCGAATTAAAGCATCCGAAGTGTACTTTGATCCGAATTCCAGGGAAAATTCAATTTGCCGTGAAGCCGAACTTCCTCGTGTTTCTTGGTATTGAATACATTTTCCTTGAAATGCCGGTTAAAAAAAAAAAAATCATAATCATCTCATCCATTTGAGCGCAAAGAAGCCGCTGCAGCCATCTTGATCGAAGATCACGTGCTAAATCTTGGGCGCAGTGACATATAACGTCACCACGCTGGCCAGCATGATGACGTTATCACGCACCGCCCAAGATTTCGTGTGAGATCTTCAATCAAGATGGCTGCACCGACCTCTTTGTGCTCAAATGGATAAGGTGAGCATTATTCATTTATTTTTTTAAACCAATTAATCCCTGAAAGCACTCATTTTTCATTTCAGATGAGGTGTGCAATGATGAGGAGTGAGGGGCGTTCCCCCTCATTGCACCTGCTACCTCATAACTAATAATTAGTATATGCCCCTAACTTCCATTTGTTTGGCACATTCGTATTGGAAACTCAACACTCAGGAAGAATTTCTGTCTAAAATGTTCAGTGGCGGACTGGGAACTTAAAGTGGCCCTGGAAAAAATACTAAATGTGGCCCCGTTTTGTAGTCGGGTCTAAATTGTTGGAAGGCAGGGCCAGCAATACCATATTGTGGCACATTATACCACCCTAACAGAGCCAAATACCACAGTCCATCACAAAATACTGCCAGCAGCACAAAATACACCCCTAAAAACTTTCACTGGCCGGCCGTGAGGAGGGCTCAGGTGGCCCCCTGGGCATCGGCCCACCGGGAAATTTCCCTGTAAGGTCTATGGCCAATCCGCCCCTGAAAATGTTAAAAACGTGACCTAACACAAGCAAGAGTGGTGGGTGACCACTGTATACTACAATCACTTTTCAGTGGGTCCAGGGTCCTAGAGTAAGTCATTGCTATTACAAAAAACCTGAACCTCAAGGGTGTAAGATATACTGAAAAATGTATGGGAGCTGTAGGAATTATGGGGAAAGTAGAGAAAATTTATTAAAGTAATTATTTAAATTACTAAATAATATGACAATAAATGAAGTATAAACTATGACATGTAGTAAAGTGTAAAATGATTTATGCTTTATGCTTCCTATATTTGATGTTACAGTATGTTTTCTATATTGCAGCAGCTAATGACTATTATCTCCATTACACTTGTTTTCCATACACTAGGAAAAGAGTAAGCTGTATGCAGCGTTGTGCCAGGGCCAAAGCAAGAGAGGATCATCTAGTGTGCCTAGGATCATACACAATAATGGACTTCAGAGGTCTACTAGAAGACATCCGCATTTGGAGTGAATAGATTCATAAATAATCAGGCATTAACAGCTATACCTGTATTAAACATTTTAGCAGGTTTTGTAATACAGGAGTTACATTTCAGCAGACTGTCGCTTTCTGTTTAGGCCTCATGCACACGGTGGTTGCCCGACCGTGCCCGTATTGCGGCAAGCAAACAGTGGATCCACAATATATACGGGCCATTTGTGCACCGCATCATGGATGCTTACCCATTCACTTGAATAGGTCCCCAAACCGGTAGGTGCGGAACAGAGGCACGGAACCCCACGGAAGCACTACGATATTATATTTTTTGCGGTGTAGACGGATCACTGACCCATTAGGTTTAATGGCTCTGGATCCGTCTGCGGCAGCTGCACGGATGGTTGCCGTGCATTGGGGACCTCAAATTGCGGGTCCCCAATGCACAGAATGGCGGGGCTGTGGCCGTGTGCATGATGCCTTACTCTGAGTCCCATCAGATGATAGCTCATGTATGGCTGTTATCCCTGATCTGTTGACCTCATAAACATGTATTTGAGCCATATTCTTATCAGTTTAATATTAATTTAGCTAATGAGTGCCATCTGACAGGACTCAGAATAAACAGAAGTGACCATCTACATATAGACTGAAACTTAAAGAGCTATTCCCAGCTCAGACATTGGGGCATCACGCTAGGATATGCCCCAATGTCTGATGGGTGGGGGTCCCACCTCTACCTTACACTAGAAGTCTACATATTCTGTATAGCTAAATGATTATCCCTTAGATTAATTTCTTCTGGTGGGCCCAAGAAGCCCATTCCAACAGTGGGAACATTTTCTATCCAGAAACTCAGGGGGTCTTTTATTAAGATTGGCGTTTTAGACACTGGCCTTAATAACCCCAATATCTGGTGAAGAGGCGCCAGCCTTTACATAACTTTGGCTGATCCACTGCCAGTCTAAACGTAAGACAGCTTCGTAGCTGGCTTACATTTAGAACATTTTCCACGTCTAAAATAGGCATAGAAAATGATGAATGAGATGGGCCTACCAGCCTATTCCTTTTCCCGCCCACGTCACACCCACATTTTTAGACCTGGCGTGAGCGGGGAAAAGTAATAGATTACGGGTCAACTAATCTGCGCCAGAGATACACCTAATATAGGCGTATTTCTGGATAATAAATGACCCCCTTAGTTTTCACTTGCATGCAGTTATGTGAGAGCTAGGCTCCACTGGGAATGGCAGAGAAGCTGTATAATAGGCATATAGCATATGGAAAGAAGTTTCCTTCATAGACAACTCCTATAAGTTTTGCTAAATCAATAACATCTCATATTTCTATGTACTCATATGGTCTTAGTCACTTTCTTTTTTTTTCACATTACATAATGCTCAGTGTCATGGATTTATTAGTCATTGATTTTTTTTTAATTAAAATCGTTGATTTACCACGGCCGATTTGATCATTTGATTTAGCATTGAGTGGTTACAGAAGTCCTGTGAAAGACTGACTTCTGAAGTCAACACTTCTAAAAACTGCTCTTATAATTAACTGTTCGCGCAACTGCAAAAGTGTTGCTGAACAGCGCAGATAATGTTTACAGTACCTATTTTATATGCATCCATTTGGCAGTTGTCCTGGGTCAGTCCATTGATGATAGACTGCCTAGGGCTTACTTTTACACAGGGTAATATATCAATTAATATATGATTAAACTGGTTCATTGTTTTTTTTTTATCTAGAAAGTAAAATAAACAGTAGGGGTCATTTTTATGGCTCTACCCTGTTCTCTGGTGTAGAAAAATTGCTACATTTGTCACACGCAGGGGCGTAACTACCATAGCGGCAGACCATGAAACTGCTTTGGGGCCCAGGGCAAGAGGGGGCCCAGTCTTAGTTGGGATTATCTCCTTCTCTACTGGAAGTGAAAACTTTTTCAGGACTCTACCCTCTAAAGGAACAACTTTTAGCAAATGAGGCAGTGGAAAAATAGCCCAAGGGTCATTGAAAAGTGTTTAGGCGGAAACCCTTCTGTCCTGTGTAGGTGGTCTGATTTGATCTTTGCTATGGGGCCCTTACTTCGCTATGTACGCCACTGGTTACACGTGACAATTTGCAAAAAAAATCAAAACTTACCCATACTACTTACAAAAAGAGGGCAGGGTGTGAGCAGGGGCGGACTGGGAACTAAAGTGGCCCAGGAAAAAAACTTAAAAGTGGCCCCATGTTGCAGGCAGGTCCATACTGAAAGAAGGCAACATAATTAGGCAGGGACAACAGAAGTAGGAGAGCCAGCAATACCATAGGGCAGAGCAATATACCACCCCAGCTGAACCAAATACCACAGTGCAGCACAAAATACTACCACCTCAGTATTCAAATGTCTCATACTCCTGAGGACGTCAATATAGTTGAATTCAGGAGGGCTGCTGGCTAGATGAGAGAATCAGATCATTATATACCCAGTTTGCAGCCGTGAGGAGGGCTTGGGTGGCTCTCCTAGGCATCGGCCCACTGGGAAATTTCCCTGTATGGTCTATGGCCAATCTGCCCCTGTGTGTGAGTGGCAGTAGGTTGGTCACAGGCGGGACCTCTGAGTCCTGACTCATTTAACATCTGCGCCAGAAAATTGGTGCCCATTACACCAGAAATCTACTCCAGCTTTTGGCTGAAGTAGATTTTTGTTTTAGCAAACAACCAGCAGAAGATTCAACAATCTATTAAGAGATGTACAGTTGTACCTCTTAATAAATAGTTCCAATCTTTCTCCAGCAGGGTTTTTAATAATACTAGATTGTGAAACACTGGTTGTTAGCAAAATGACTAGAGATGAGCGACGTTTTGGAAAATTTGATTCGGCTGATTCACCAAATTTTACAAAAAATTCACTTTGCAACTAATTACTTTGTCACAAAGGTCATTTTTTTGTAAGTAGCGATAGCGCCGCTCCCCATCACTGTACCCCTCAGATGCAGTGTTCATACATGATCGTGCCATCTGAGAGTAAAAACAGTGTAAAATTAACAGAAAAAAATAATTAAATCATATTTACCTCCTCCATTTGCTCACGACGGGCCAGCCGCCACCATCTTGCTTGAAGATCTGGAGCGAGATCTTGTGCGGCCCGAGATGTCGTCGTGATGACGGCCGGCGTGGTGACATCATACATCACCACATAAGGGATTACAGCCGCAATCTGCAATCAAGATGGAGGCGGCCAAACCGTCGCGAGCAAATGTAAGAGGTAAGTAAGAATTGTTTTAATTTTTTTTCAGGTTAAATTGATTCACTACCACGCAGAACGAGAAAATTTGGCTTTGCGGCAAATCAAATTCATCCTGAAATTCGGATCGAATTCCACTTCGTTGGATTTGATTCTCAGAACTCTAAAAATGACCCCCCATAGTGCTGATTCGTATGGGCTCCATAGTGGAATATGATGTATGGGGTAATACTCTAACTACTGTATGATTTTATATGGTATGTATCTCCTGTAGTTCAGTTGCTTCTAGGGAGAAATAACTCACTATAAGGGTTTGAATTAGTGTTGACCAAGGATGACATCTCCATGGTGTGATTTTTCTCTGGAAAGGCTGATTTCCTACCATGCTCCAAAAACATACTGAGAGGTGACACTTTGTATAGCGGTGACAATTTGTGGACAGCACAATGGTATATGATGGCAATATATACCGTACGTGGAAATAGATGCAGTATCGTAGCCCTCCAGAAAAGAAAGTCAAATGAGGTTCCTCTGTCACGTTCTCACACTTCAGACACTTCTTTAATAGCCATCGCAGTCATACAAGTACAAAATTAGATCATTTATCGCCTTAAAGATCTTTTCTACACTGTTCCCGCAGTGCAGTAATACATGTACTTAAAAGATTTGGGTGCAGAAAGATCATGAATCACTGGGAAAAATAATCGAAGAGGAAAATAGCCAAATAAAACATTTTAGCATTAATCAAGAAAAAAATGACTTCTGTTATTCCAGCTAGTGGACAGTGATGTATGGGATGCCCAAGGCACCGTGTATTTATGAGTTGCCTTATGTGTTGCCTTCTCTATTATGCATTAGCATCGGTGATATCCTCGGCAGCCAATGGCCTTGCAGCTTCTCAACAGGGAGGACATATTCTATGTTTCGGAAGTAATATGCTGTGAAAGGCTGCCGCTTATGTCTCATGATTATTGTACACTTGTATTTACCTACAGGCAATTTGAAGACACTGCATTCGCTGGTATTTAAATGTCAGGGTGTGTGTGTGCATAGCATCCATTAATTTAAGTGACATAACCTCCGCAGTTATAAAGATAATAAACCTATTACAATGACAGAATAACTAGCGAATCAGTCAGATAGCTAACTGTGTAGAATCAGGAGCTTTACAAGCCTGAATCGAAAATATTCAGAATCTGTGATCCACGGTGATATTCCAAAAAATCATTAATACCGGATGTCGGCGGCCTGTCAGGACTACAAGTCACAGCTTAACCTGACTGACAGGACACATGGATCTAGTACTAGGCCTTGAGCTACAGGGGAACAGGTCTACTGATGGCCTCATGAGCGCGTAATACATATCACTGTTACAAAATATAGCTCGGGGCTGTCTACAAAATGGCCGAATGTCAAAGATCAGTAAATAGCTAGAAAAGCAGCCGTTGTCAAACAGTATTACCCATGATGTCAGGCAGTCTGCGGCATTGAAAATAGTGTGCGGTGTGCTCATTCTGCGTAGTAAGGTTGTGCTGGCTGCAAAATGTATACTGGAGGAACTAATAGTTTACAGCAACTAAAGCCGACAATTTACTTATTCACACATTATAAGTCAGTGACTCACAGTATGTGACATGTTCACACTGCAGATGTGTCGGCAGATGTTATCACTAGGTGACTTGCTGAATCACAGGTTACACCCTTGGTTTAAATTTGGATCCCGAGAGGAGTTGTTGGAAATTCCAGCATAATAAATAGGATGCTTTGCTAATGTATATGCAGTACCTTAGACCTGGGGGTATTTGCAATTGCTATGCTATGTATGTACACCAGCATGACAGGGTTGGCAGGCACAGGGTTAACCACCCCGTTCCTCTACTATTGGCAGGAGTGAGATGGTCCTACTTCCTGTCAGGAGGGGGAGTTCTAGCTGGGACAGTGATACTACTTTCTTAGAAGCTACAGCGTTATATAGTCAGCAGAGTGACCAGCAAGCCAAAGCTGTATAGACTTTGCTACAGGTGAGGGGCTACGGTTTAGACACCTATCACCTAGATTACATCCAGGACAAACCAACTCAAACCCTGCATTACAAAGTGGACACTTTTATCTACAAGGGCCAGCTGTTAGTAAGAGGTTTAAAGGAGAGTCATCAGCAGGATAGCATAACAGAGGTTCCATAAAACTGCCACTTTGCCTGCCAGCATACCTCATCATCTGGGGATGGAAAGTAGTTGTACTAACTACTGCTGGATGTACTACAAGTCAGAGAGTTTTATTCTTTTACTTTTGTTATGAGCCTTTGAATCATCTTTATACTACACCCATTCCCAGGGGGCAATGGTCTAGAGCAGTGATGGCTAACCTCCAGCACTCCAGCTGTGGTGAAACTCCAACTCCCAGCATGCTCCGTTCATTTCTATGAAGTTCTAAGAACAGCCAAGCAAGTGTACATCTTGGGAGTCGTAGATTTACCACAGCTGGAGTGCCAGAGGTTAGCCATCACAGGCCTAGAGAGTACACCGTGACACAACATCTCATCAGGGCCACTACCACTCCTATCCTCTGCACTGGCTCCTCAGGGGCTCCCTACATACAGTATATCTTATTCATAAAGTTGTGCTGTCTTTGAAGTACAGGTGTACATAAAAGCTCACCTATAGAGTAGCCGTTTTGAGATGTTATAAGGCAAACCAACAATTTTACTTCTCTCCCCAGTCTTCCACGAAAGTTCTAACGAAATTTATATAAGGAATAATGGGAACGGAAAAGGCGCACATAGAAGTCCGCAAACCCAATGGAGACACTTCGTCGGCGCAACTGAACGACCGTACAGATGTAGAGTAAAATTTCTATTTATTTTCGACAGTTTCTTAAATTTCTTAAATAAGAACATGGAGCACTTTGTTATAAAAGTCTCAATGCTAGCAGAATCCATATGAAATCATAATTTATCACTATGATTACCATTATGTTTCTCGCTTCATTGACTGCTCCATATGATCAGTAAGATATTGAAATTGAAACTCCACATTTGATTTAGGCCTCATGCACATGACAGTAACTGTTTTGAGGTCCATAAATTGCCGATCCATCAAACATGATACTGGCTGTGTGCATTCCGTTTTTTCCCGTTCCGCACATCCCACCCTATATTAAAAATTGACAAGAGTAGGACATGTTCTATCCTTTTTGCAGGATGGTGGAACGGACATACAGATGCGGACACTGTTTCAGCTAGTTGTCTGGTTTTATTCTAGGAAGAAATATTGTGTAGCCAGAAACTATCAATAAGGTGATATTGACCGATCTGTTATTGGTACTTTTCCATTTAAAGGGGTTATCTCATGATTAATGTAAAAAATAAATATCAGGCAGCATATACTGCAGTACATGGCAAAGTTAGCACCAGCCTTGTACCTCACATGGATCCAGAGCTTCTCCCATTCATTTCTCCGATTGTGCTGCTACGGGGTGGTCCTGTAACTATCACAGGTTCTAACAGAAGATATGGCTTGTGTAAGTTGAAAGATGAAATTGAGGACAGAGAAATGAGGAAAAGAAAAAAATAGCAGGTGGCGCTAAACAGATACACTTAATTAAATAATTCATTGGCTATACTAAATTTTACAAAAGTATTCATATCCAGGTGTTGGTTTGAGAAACATAGAATATTTTTTGTAGGGGCAACCCAAAAAACAAATAAAGTGATGTGAATGGGATAATAGTCAGATTTGATCACTGTGGTGATCACTATTGTTGAGCGAATCGAAGTTAATACAGTGGAATTCGATTTGAATTTCAGGAAAAATTTGATTTGTCATGAAGGTGACTTTCCTCTCATTTTGTACTAACAAATCAATTTTTCCTGAAATGATTTTTTTTTTAAAAAAAGTACCTAATCCACTTGATCACGTAGAGACCATTGTGGCCATCTTGATTGAAGAAAACACGCCAAATCTCACGTGCGCTATCATTGATGACGACACCATCACCATCCAGTGTGGTGACATCAACGTGCGCGAGATTTGGCGTGTTTTCTTCAGTGAAGAGGGCAACAACAGCCTCTCCGCGATCAAATGGATGAGATGAGTATGTACTTTTTTTTTAACCCCTGATTAATCCCTGAATGGCCTTAGTGTGACTCTCAGATGCCATGATCACTGTTGAATGCAGCATCTGAGGGGTTCAATACCGGGGGGCCTGCACAATCACCGTTCCCCGTCATTGCACCTTCTACATACAGTGGAATGAAATTCGTGACTAAGTACTTTGTAACAAATCAAATTTCTTTTTGAAGTTTGGCGAACCAGCCAAATCGAATTTCTGAAAACTTTGCTCATCTCTAGTGATCATTGTGGTTCCTAATCCTAGGTAATCTGATGCTGTCACCAGTGAAAGCCATGTCTGCTTACTTATTTTTCCTGTAGTTACTGGAATGAAACCATTATATGGCATTCAGATAAAAGGTTGTCCATCTAATGCATGGATAGGTTGGTCAAACAGAGCAAGGGGTATCATAGCCATACACATAAGCCATAATAATAGTTACAATAAAATTATTCTGTATTAGTAGTCTGCTTGTTGATGGTTTCCATAAGTGATATTTTCTTTGACTAGTGTTAAAATGAAATTTTGTAAGACATGGTTTAGACCTACCATAACAGCCCAGAACCAACTTGTCTATAAATGGAGGCATGTTCAATTACTACCTAGCACTTCCACACCACAACTGGTAGTAAGGATGTACATTGGTCTTGGAGTTCTATCATCTCTCAATATTTGTTAATATTTATATTACGAAGGTGCCTTTTTCTTTTCGGCATGACCTCATATACTGTAACATATGTCCACGACTGAGATATCTGATTTCATCGCTAGGCAAGGTGTATAGAGCCAAAATGATCTGGGATGTCACACGAGAACGAGGTAGAAAATTTCACAGTTATCTCATCTCTTGATCAATAAGACAGTGTCCCGTGCTGGGAAATCTGTTGCATGAGCTAGTGAATAAAGGCAGGAGGAGATTCTAAGCAGCGGGAGGTCATACACATAGACTTTTTATGTTGATATTAAAGTTTTTCCAAGTGAATTTTTTTTAAATATATTAACCCAGAGCTTGCCAAAACTTGAAAACTATCTCAGAAGTGGACCCCAAATTGTTTGCATTATGTATGTCACGGAGGATAAAAAGTTTAACCTCTTCAAGAGCCTGTGATTTTCCATTTTTTATTCCCTGTTTTCCCAAAGCCATAACTTTTTTTTTCTGTTCACAGCTGTCTGCAGACTTGTTTTTGCAGGAAGAGTTGTGCTTTCTAATGGCACCATCTTATCATGGGGTGAAATTGGGGAAAAAATGCAATTCTGTCATAGTTTTATGGGTTTAGTTTTTATTGTGTTCCTTATGCTGTAAAACTGACCTATTTTTATACTGACTTTTAACTGATTTTTTTTTAAATTATTTAATTATTTTTGTAAAAAAATGGCGTGGGGTCCCCCCCTTTTTTCCTTTTCCAACCAGATACAACCAGCAGCGGCAGCCTGGCACTACCAGGGTGGGAAGGGACACGGTTATTGGCCCTTCCCAGCCTAATGGTACCAGCCTGCAGCCGCCCCAGAGCCAGACCCTCAATTTTGAAGGTCCGGTCCTGCGGGTACCCGGCTCTTCTCGGCACCCCTGGTGGCGGTGGGTGCCGAGGTAATAGATGTTGGGGTTAGTGCTGGCCTGCCATTCCGGCAAGCACTAAGCCCAGTATTAGTAATCAGGGCCGTCTGTAGATAGCCGTAATTACTAAAACTGTAGTATTGGGAAAAAAAATACACACACACAAGTATAAAACATTTTATTGAAATAAACACTCCCCCAGACCCCTGTTTGACCATTTTATGAAAAAAAAAAAAAGCTGGTCCGACGTAGTCCACCGAATCCGACGTAGTCCTCTGCATTCACGACCCTGAAAAATAGAAAACAAACACACAAACACAGACCACTTACCTCTTCCTGCAGTGGGATAATACACACAGCGATGTCACTGTACAGAGATAATAAACACAGAGATGTCACCGTACAGGGATAATACACACAGCGATGTCACTGTACAGAGATAATAAACACAATGATGCGACTTGTTAAGAAAAAAAAGTTAGCCATTTTGCAATCTGTAAAGTTTACCCGAAAGGGGGGGGGGCCCACTCTTGATCTTTGCACTGGGCCCACCAATGTCTTAAAACGGCCCTGGTCTCAGGGTTCTGTTTAAAGCACAGAGAGCATCATGAAGACCAAGGAATACACCAGGCAGGTCCGTGATACTGTTGGAGAAGTTTAAAGCCGGATTTAGATACCAAAAGATTTCCCAAGCTTTAAACATCCCAAGGAGCACTGTGCAAGCGATCATATTGAAATGGAAGGAGTATCAGGCCACTGCAAATCTACCAAGACCCGGCCGTCCCTCTAAACTTTCATCTCAAACAAGGAGAAGACTGATCACAGATGCAGCCAAGAGGCCCATGATCACTCTGAATGAACTGCAGAGATCTACAGCTGAGGTGGGAGAGTCTGTCCATAGGACAACAATCAGTTGAACACTTCACAAATCTGGCCTTTATGGAAGAGTGGCAAGAAGAAAGCCATTTCTCAAAAATATCCATAAAAAGTCTTGTTTACAGTTTGCCACAAGCCACCTGGGAGACACACCAAACATGTGGAAGAAGGTGCTCTGGTCAGATGAAACCAAAATCCAGCTTTTTGGAAACAATGCAAAACGATATATTTGGCGTAAAAGCAACACAGCTCATCACCCTGAACACACCATCCCCACTGTCAAACATGGTGGTGACAGCATCATGGTTTGGGCCTGCTTTTTATCAGCAAGGACAGGGAAGATGGTTAAAATTGATGGGAAGATGGATGGAGCCAAATACAGGACCATTCTGGATGAAAACCTGTTGAAGTCTGCAAAAGACCTGAGACTACGACGGAGATTTATCTTCCAACAAGACAATGATCCCAAACATAAAGCAAAATCTACAATGGTATGGTTAAAAAATAAACATATCCAGGTCTTAGAATGGCCAAGTCAAAGTCAAGACCTGAATCCAATTGAGAATATGTGGAAAGAGCTGAAAACTGCTGTTCACAAACGCTCTCCATCCAACCTCAAAGAGCTCGAGCTGTTTTGCAAGGAAGAATGGGCAAGAATTTCAGTCTCTAGATGTGCAAAACTGATAGAGACATACCCCAAGAGACCGCAGCTGTAATCGCAGCAAAAGGTGGCGCAACAAAGTATTAATGCAATGGGGCCGAATAATTTTGCACGCCCCACTTTTCAGTTTTATTATTACAAAAAAAGTTTAAATGATCCAATAAATTTTGTTCCACCTCACAATTGTGACCCACTTGTTCTTGATTCTTCACCAAAATTTTAAAATGTTATATCTTTTTGTTTGAAGTCTGAAATGTGGCAAAAGGTTGAAAAGTTCCAGGGGGCCAAATACTTTCGCAAGGCACTGTAGATACATACAGTACATCTCCAGTTGCATAGTAAAGGTAGCCATACACATTAGTCTAAAGTTGATCAAAATGGACAATTTCGACCAAAACTATTTTTTGTCTGGTGAAATTAGAGAATGATCATTTAACCAACCAATCACAGAGCATCATCATCTGAAAAGGTCTGCCATATGTGATGTTTTTGATAGTTGGACCAAGGATCATTTATTCAGAGAAAGATTGGTTGTGGCTATAAGATCTTCTTTGAAATTGTGTTCCCAGAAAGCTTTTTGACCATCGCCCAGTTTCATTGAACATGCATGAACATCTGTAAAGTCCAATATGGACTAACGTGTGTATGGCTGCATCTGCTTAATGATTGTTCACCAGATAATTAAGTTCAGCCAAAGGATGTGAGCTCTTGAGAATGTAAAGGAGGGCAGTGGCTAAACTTAAAAATTTTTTCCCCTATTGATCCCATAGGAGGTATTAAACCTATAATACCTGTCTCTATCTACCCAAATTGACAACCAGATCAGATCGACATTCAAAATAAGAATGCTATGTGCCTACATAAGCATTAATGTTCTAAGAAAGCATCTTCCGCCATTACCAAACTCTTCTGTTCTATCATGTTGTCTCCCAAAGGGGAACCAAAATGTAAGCAACCATAGTTATCAAAATATTATAGCAATTTTTTAATTTTTTTTAAATATCAATGGGCTTCAGTTGTATGTATTGGGTAAAGCAAAATGGGGAGATACAAAAAAGGGTTTATACAGAGAAACTTCAGAATACTAAATTCTTGATAGAAATCATCTCACATAAACAGGGACCAAAGAGACAGCAATAATTAATTTAAACTTTTGTCTTGTAAATGACACGACCTTTTCCATGACAGAAGGGTCTAAAATCTCTTTCTTTTAAACAAATAAAATGTCAATGTAACCTAATGATGATAGCAGCAGCGTACAGCAGGGGCCATTCTTCCAATAGCCGAATACTAATTACATTAACCTGTGTTTTTATAACTCAATATTTTCTGTACAAGCGGTTAACCCCTGCAAGATCAGCTTTCGGACCTCATCGGGTTCTTTGTGAAGTATTGTGCTGTGTAATAGCTTATGATGATGTAGCTCCAAATAAATAGCTGACCAAATAAACACTGTTTTAAAGGGACACTTCTATGAAAATATTTTTAGCACATATTAACAACCTATATAGCAATATTCTAGTTTTTTTTAATAAAAGCAAGTAGATTTTTTTTAAGTCACACTATGTATTCTACTTCCTGTTCTAGCTCTTTAACTTCCTCTTTTTTTGGATTTTTAGCATGGCAAACAGTCTTGGTTAAAGAGGACTTGTCAGCACAAAATGCAGCGCAATCTATAGGCACAATGTTATAGAGTAGGATGATCAGATTGATATATAGTTTTGTGGGAAAAGATTCACTAAAACATGTCATTTATATACTTAAAGGGGATGTCTCACTTCACTAAATGGCATTTATCATGTAGAGAAAGTTAATACAAGGCACTAATGTATTGTGATTGTCCATATTGTCTCCTTTGCTGGCTGGATTCATTTTACCTTCACATGATTCACTGTTTGTTTCCATGGTTACGACCACCCTGCAATCCAGCAGTGGTGGTTGTTAGTGATGAGAGAAGTATGCTTCATATGCTACATCCAAAGTTGCGTCATTTAAAACTTTGGATTAATACTGTACAGAGATCCATCTCTGTGCTGTATTAAAATGTGTGCGCTCCGATGAGCTGAAATCAGTTATTCGCCAAGTCGCCTGAGACTAACTTGAATAACTTGGGTAGTTGATTTTTAAAGTGGAAAACCACTTTCAAACTTGGAACCAAACTCTGCTTCGGTCCCGAGGTACCAGTCATACTATTATCCCAATTTGATGTCTACTATTATCACAAAAACTACCTTTCAGATAACATCTTCTCCTCAAAGCAGCAGTAAACTGACACTGGATTACCCATCTATATAAGAGGTCTTATCATTTGTGCTGAGAGCTACAGAAGAACAATATTTTGTGTTTCGTTTTCAGTAGATGTCATATCCTAAGGAGTACTGACTGCACGACAAGCCTGTCTTTATTCAGACTTTCCTATGGAGATTTGCCACAGTGGCCACTATTGAAATAAATGGGAACCCTAAAAGACTTTAGGGGTCATCCTAGAATGACAGCTTAAAGAGGTTGTCTCACTTCCTAATATATCGTGATTGTCCATATTGCCTCCTTTGCTGGCTTGATTCATTTTTCCATAGCTTGTTTCCAGGGGTCACGACCACCGCTGCAGCTCAGATAAGAGGTCGCCATGATGGGAACTGCTGTGCATGCATGCCTATGCACACTCCAATGGTGTCTGCCACCAGAGAGGGCTGCGCTTTTTCCTATAGCATGCAAGCATGGCCACTACTGCTGGTCGTGACCCCTGGAAGAGAGCAGTGTATAATGTGATTGAAAAATAAATCAAGCAGCAAAGGAGACAATATGGACAATCACAATACATTAGTAAGTGCCTTGTATTAATTTTCTCTACATGACAAATGCCATTTGCCCAAGTGAGACAACCCCTTTAACACCTATCCATAGGACAAAGAGCTGAAACGGTTCCATCAAAAGAGTAGAGGAGTATCGATTGTATGTAGTCATGCACATTGGGCGAGCGATGGCAGGATTAATCAATTCACACTATAGAATAATGAGTTTGAAATTTCACGCTAAATTATTAATAACCGCTATAGATCTCTTATTCTTAATTCAGCCTTTCTAGATTAACTTCTGAAAGCTGCAATGAATAAATATCGACATGACTAAGCATACATTGTGTTAGCTTCAGAGAATATGGCACCAGCCTATAAATAAATTATCATACATATACAGTCTTCTAGGAATTATCTTTTCAGAGATGCTCATTCTACCCCCCTTATGAGCAACTATATTTAGGGCTAAAATGATTTTCCTCTTGCCGCCATACACATCTGCTTGGGACCATCTCCAACAGACCAGATGTTCTAGAAACCTTTACAATACGGTAAAATTTCCACACACGGTCCCCTGATGAAGCTTTGCTTTCTACTCCATGCTCTACAGGATAAAACAAGTAGGTTATTGAAATGACCATCATACCTATGTATATCAGACTGAACCCTGCTGCCATCTGTCACATCTGCACTTCAATAATGGAAGCTGATTAAATGTGTGAAAAAGATATCAGCTCAATACTTCCATCGTCAAAGGCAAATAATTATATGATCTGGTAACAGCAAGGAGGCTTCTTTCTGCATAAACAGCTGTAAAAACAACGCTACATATGCAGGACAATTGCTTATCTCTAAGCTAACCTAAGGGCGTGGAAATATCTCACAAAAATGGCTGGAAAATGAGATTAGAAAAATATTCTTCAGTTTGGAAAAAAACATTTTGTATAACAATATGAAGATTTTGGTGTATGAAAAACGACTTCCATGAAGGCAAATCAGTTGTGAGAGGTATTTATATGGGGGTGTTTATAGCTTCAGCACTTAAATGGAGTTGTCCAGTTTATAAAACTTGTTTTCTATTAAACCCTATCAGGCAATTCTAGGTTAAAGGGGTTTTCTGAGTTATATATATTGATGACCTATCCTCAGATTGTTATTTACCTGGCTGGCAACCGTGAAGAGGACTTCAGCATTCCCCTGGACATCGGCCCACTGGGAAATTTCCCTGTAGGATCTATGGCAGTCTAACCCTGCCCAACTGCTCTATTAACATCATTACTGCCCAGTACTTCTCTATAATGCCCTATATCAGGGGTAGGGAACCTCCGGCTCTCCAGCTGTTGTGAAACTACAATTCCCAGCATGCTTCATTCATTTCTATGAGAGTTCTTAGAAGAGCAGAGCGAGTATGCTTGCTGGGAGTTGTAGTTTCACAACAGCTGGAGAGCCGGAGGTTCCCTACCCCTGCCCTATATGCTGCTTCTGACTGATTTGAGAGAGTAAGAGAGAATCTTCTCTCTGTGTGTGTGTTCTATGGGCAGATATGGTAAACAACTAGTCTCTGCCCACCTGCTGAGAGACAACTGATAATTATAGATGCATCTGCTAAAATATGCCACATACACTTCATATAATGCACATATATGAAGTTATTACTCATGTACGCAAAAATGGCAGCTTATTCTCAAAAGGTATCTGAAAGTTAATTAAGTCTATAGGTAAAATTAGTCTGGGGCATATTTTTTAGGGCTGTCAGTGTCTGACTTGAATATCTTAGGTCCACCAGAGGAAATGATTCTGATGGACGACCCTCTCTCTGTACGAGCATGTGCATGTCCACATTGTAAACTTTGTCATTATCATCAGTTAGTTGTAAATCATCTCATAAGAAATATGCCCTATAGGCAAGTCCAAAGTCAGGTTTAAATGTGCTTGTCTTCTACTGAACATTTGGAGCTCATAATTGAATGAGAGCCAGGTCCACCTGATGATCCTCTCGTATTACCGAGGATCAGTTCAACTCACCATGAATGTTGTAGTTTTAAGAATCATAAAATGGAGCGAAACTGATCAATTATAGAGTAGTGTAAAAGCATTGAATGATTGAGCGTCAAGCAATAATTGGTAGATTTGTTGCCTTTTCTATTGTTCATGTGCCTGCCCACAAGATACATGTAATTGCCTGCTTGCTGGGGGTCTGACCATTCCCACAGTGAAGACAATTCATTCAAACAGGGGGTGTAGTGAGTAAAAAAAACAGGGAGTAGAGAACGTCTGTTCTCATGATTGATGGGTCTCCCAGATGTTGAACCTCAGGCAATCACAAATTTATCACCTTTCATGTGAATAGGTGATAAATGTTGAGCTTGTGAATATCCCTTTAAGTTATAACAAGCCATTTCTGTAATAAGTAATATTTAGTGTGAAAAATAAGTTCAGAAAGCACTATGGCACTAAGCCAGAATTTGAAATTACCAAGATATTATAGCGAGAATGTTTTCCTTGGCACTGCATACTGTGAAAAATGTATTAAACTTGAATTAAAGATGTAGCTGAAATGACAAAAATATATTGTAAAGATATAGTGTAAACTTATCAATATTTGATTAACCAAAATGGCAAAATTAGTGTCAGTCTTAACAGTCTCTTAAAATGTGCATGTTTTCATACACCATATAGACATATTTTCTACTTGGAAGTTCCTACACCTGTACACTCCCTACTGCAATGGTGACAGCTCCTGCTGTTGCTCTCTTAAGGGGGATATTTGACTAGGTTCCTTACTCTTATAGGCTATGATTATATTCTATTGTATAAAAGCACAAAAAGTAATATAAACGTGCACGTCAAATTCCCCTTCAATAAAGCCCCCTCCCCTACCAATCATAGTCATGACGCTATCTCTCTAGAGGAAGCAGAGGACTGTGATTATCTGAAGTGGCTGTTAATTCACATCCAATTTCCCCTCTAGGATCCCAAAGAAAGACTAAATGATAACATTCATTGACACATGCCATGTGCTGGTGGCTCTTTTCCATCTTTTTACCCATACTCTTGTTATTCTCTCTTATTCTACGCACTTTGTAAAGCAGAGTAGCTGTAAGTTATACTGTTTATTTGTACATACATACTATTAAAAGCATCCTGGTTGATATAATTAGAGATGAGCAAAGTTTAGAAAAAAAATAAGTTTAGAAAAAAAAATGTATTCTGTAGCTTCTCCGAGGTTCGAAAACAAATTACGAAGTTCCGAAGTTCGAAAACAAATTACATCTTAACTTGCCACGAATCGCTATAAATCAGGTAAACCCAGGCTAATCTGCCTAAAAGTAAAAGTGGCCTGTAATACTGATGCACAGTAACTCTACAGCTAACAGAATGGATTACATGTGAATATTGGTGCATTGCACACTTAGGTACTCCTATGCTCTCCCTCCACTCTCCCTCCACTCTCCCTGCAGTCTCCCTGCACTGTCCCTGCACTCTCTCTCTCCTATACTCTCTCTTACAATATTCTCCTACACTCTGTCTTAACAGTTTGCAGCAACATTGTCCCTAGTGCATGAGCATTTTGTCACATCTCTCCCTATGCTCAGCTCAGAAGAAAATGTCAGCGACTGCACAGGATCAGGGTTCTAAAGGGCTCTGCCTAGTTCTGACATCACAGGGGGATGGCTACCTGTGGATTGGCTGGCTGCATGGAATTCTGAGTGATCTCACATTCCTGGGCTTGTCTCCTCTACACTTACTTTCACTTCCTAACACGTGCAGCCGCCATTTTAGGAAATTTGATTAGTAAGCACGAAGCTCAAGGAAATTTGTATCTGTTTATAAAAGAGGTTTTCGGAACAAATTCCTCTTCAGATGCTTTGCTTCGCTCAAAACTAGATATAAATATTTTAGAACACATTGGGGAAGATATACTAGTGTAAATTCCATAAGTGCAAAATGTGGCAAATTTATTAAGAGGCATAGACCTCTCCAGGCGCCTTTGCACAAGAAATCTCAGTCTCCACTAGCTATGAGCTGGCATAGAGTTAAACTATTATTTACAACATTTTCTGACATAAATTATATTAAATCTGTTGGGCTGCTGAGGCCACACCCTGTCCTGCCACTTGTATCCCCACTTCTGAAAAGTGGTGAGAGAATTATAAAGTTTCCAGTTAGAGCTCAAATATGTATACGCTATAATTTGCAACTTTGTTTGAAACATGTGCAGTGAGCCCCTGATGAGCCGGTGCAGAGGATAGGAGTAGTATAGTGGCCGTGATGAGAATGTGTGTCACAATGTGCTCCCTCAAGCTGTTTCTTGCCGATGATCGGTGCAGTGAAAAGGTGTATAAGGAATCAGGCCAGTAGAAGAATAACAGTCTCTCTTTACTATGTGTAAAATATAATTTGTAGTGCATCCACTGTAGTACATAGTGCATTTTCTCTTCTCAGATGGTGAGGTATGATGGCTGGCAAAGTGACAGATAATATACCTCTCATATACTATCTGGCTGATGTTTCACTCCTGAACTTCTGGCTAACAGCTAAAAGCTACCACTTGTCACTGTAGGTTTCCACTGAGTAATGCAGGCTTTTTTAATTTGGCCTGGCCTGGATGTAGGCTAAGGTGATGGGTGTCTTAGTCATTATTCCCTCACCTGCAGCATGTATGCATAGCTATGGTTGCTGGTCACTTTGCTGACTTTACCGCTGTTGCTTGGCAGAATATCTGTAGTTTTGTCCATTAAGTCTCTCTGAAGTAGTGGTCTCACAGAAGAGTTGGTCCCTAAGGCCCTTGGAGTAGGAGCAATACGACATGCTTCTTCACTCATCACAGTCCTAGCTAAGACTCTACTTTCCAGACAGGAACTAGGACCAGCCCACTCCTACCAAGAGGGTAGGGATGGTTAGCCCCATTTCTGATGCCAACCATACCTCACCTGTAGGTGTACCCTTTGTACTGGGGTACTGCAAATGTGAAACTCTATGTAAAACACTACAATTATTGCATTGAAAATTGCATTCCAACCTGTCAGAAATCACTCAATAAAAATGCAGTTTCTTAAATAGATGTTAACAGGGTCTTTAACTTACTGAAGTTGCCAGACTGCAAATAGCCACTTGCAGTAGGCTTTGTTACAGTTTATGGAGGTATGTAAAGCTTTGTGTGTTACTTTACCTTCCAAATATGAGGGAAATGCTCTTTGCCACATTGCATTCTGTATTGCTTCTAGGGAAGTCTAACTCCATAAGATACCCCGCTAGAGCAACCATGATACTAAGAATAGTACACTTTAGTTACAGAAAGCCCATTGTACCCCTATGGGTGCCCTATGATGAAGTTGTGACACAGCCGTGTGTAGGTTCTTTTCACATTATGGCTTCTGTTAATAAAAAAGCCAGGAAAACTATGCTGGATCCAATTTCAAATGGATGCTGGGGAAACCTCACAGACCCAATTGACTTTAAAGGAGTTTTCAGATTCCAGATATTAAATTTTTCAGTTCATTTCACGTCATGGCTGCTGTGTAAAACAAAGCCAAGAAAACTAGGCCAGATCTATTTTCAAATGGATGCTGAGGAACCTGGACAGGCCTAATTGACTTTGAAGGGCCTTTCAGACTCCGGATATTGATGGCTTATCTTCAGGAGATCAATATCAGATTGCTAGTGGGTCTGACACCCAGCACCCCCATCAATCAGCTGTTCTCTGCAGCCTCCAATGCCTGAACTACCACTTTGAACAGAGTCGGAAGCACAGCTCCATTCAAAGTGAAGTGGCCATGCCAAATTGCTGAGCTGCAATAGCTTAGCATGGTCACCACACTTTGAAAGGAGCTGTGCTTACTGTATGTGGAGTCTGGAAAACCCCTTCAGTGTAGACTCTGAAAGGTGATGTGGCCTTAGAAGTTACTGTTCTGCTACCAACAACTGTGACAGATGAATGTAAATTGAGAACATACATTCCATTAATTGTCAGCACCTCTGTGTGCTAGACCTCTATCAATAAGTACACGTGTAGGTTCAGCAAATACCTGATCCTCAGTTAGAGATAGTACATTTAACATGCAGGCCGAATGAATTCTTCATGGTTATTGAACCAGGATAAAATGAATACGCCTTTCTTCTCCTTTATCAAGGAAGCATCTACTACAGGCGTGCTTTATCCTTGGCAATTCTTTAAGTAGCAATATCCATGCCAACTTCTTCACAGCGTGTAAATGCTTAGAAATATGATTACACTGACCCATAATTACAGGGCAAACTCACAGTTTCATTTTCCCTCAACCTGTTTAAAGGGGTTGTCCGGGTTCAGAGAAGAACCCGGACATACCTGCAATTTCACCCAGGCAGCCCGCCTGAAGAGGGCATCGGAGCATCCTATGCTCCGATGCCCTCCTTTGCCCTGCGCTAATTAGCGCAGGGCAAAGGAATTTCGCCGGGTTCCGGTGACGTACCGGTCCCTGCCGGGCAGAGGCTTCCGCCCGGCAGTGAGTCGGTGACGTCATCGGCGCTGATGGACAGGCTTCAGCGCTGCCCTAGCCAGTAAAACGGCTAGGGCAGCGCTAAAGCCGGCCCATTAAGGCCGGTGACGTCACCGAACTCACTGCCGGGCGGAAGTACCCGCCCGGCAGCGAGTATTTTCAAAACAAGAGACCTTGCCCTGCGCGATCTAGCGCAGGGCAAGGGGGGGGCATCGGAGCATGAGATGCTCCGATGTCCTCTTCAGGCAGGCTGCCTGGGTGAAATTGCAGGTATGTCCGGGTTCTTCTCTGAACCCGGACAACCCCTTTAAGAAATATTTCATTAAATACAAAAGAATTCCTTTCATCCTGTGTCTACAGGACGCTGAAAAATCTCATTACTTTCTATAGCAAACAAATGTAGCTTGAGATAATGATGTTTGCGCTAAATCCCAACTACATGAAAATGCGGGCTTTGTGCTGTTTGACATCTTACTTTTCTATCTTGTAATGAATTTTTTTTGTGATTCAGGTAAGCAAATAAAACATCCATAGGAGCATATTGAGTCACTGGCATGAGCTCTTGCCCCTGACTCATGGTGCTCCATCCAGTTTTGCCAGCAATTTACATGTAATTAGCAAAAAACAATAAGGTTTCTAGGAAATGTTTTCATAGTGTTGTCATTGGCCTGTGCTGTATGTTATTCAATATCACTGAGCCAACAACACCAGGATCTCAGCCTGATTTGCTTTGAAGCCCATTAGATGACTGCTGTTAGCAATTTACTTAAAGAGGCTCTGTCACTAGGTTGTAACCTATGTATTTAAATACATAGGTTACAAGGCCTAGTGACAACTTTTAAAATCATACCTTTCATGCAGAGTTCTGCGCAGCGGTCGCGTAGAAATTTAAACTTTAAAAAGTATGCAAATGAGCCATCGGAGCACCGGGGGGCGGCCTCTTTCCTCTGGAGCACTGCTCCTTCACCGCCCCCCCGGGCCCGAGGCACGATCCCTTGTCTGTAATCACGCCCCTTTCTGTATATGATAGACAGCGCATGCGCCCTAAAATCTTCCCGGCACATGCGCAGTAGCGCTTGCAGTGTCTACACTGCAAGCGCTGTCTTCTCTTCTGCGCACGCGCCGTCACTTCGCTAGTCCCGGGAGTGACGGCGCAGAAGAGAAGACAGCGCTTGCAGTGTAGACACTGCAAGCGCTACTGCGCATGCGCCGGTAAAATTTTAGGGCGCATGCGCGAGAGGTGCGCTGTCTATCATATACAGAAAGGGGCGTGATTACAGACAAGGGAACGTGCCTCAGGCCCGGGGGGGGCGGTGAAGGAGTGGTGCTCCAGAGGAAAGAGGCCGCCCCCTGGTGCTCCGATGGCTCATTTGCATACTTTTTAAAGTTTAAATTTCTACGCGACCGCTGCGCAGAACTCTGCATAAAAGGTATGATTTTAAAAGTTGTCACTAGGCCTTGTAACCTATGTATTTAAATACATAGGTTACAACCTAGTGACAGAGCCTCTTTAAGAGTGACCATACACACTCAATAGCTGTTGGCCAAACAATCGGCTAACAGGTGTCGCTCCTGGCTCCCTGCCAGCTCCCCCATACACATATATGTTCGGCTTGGCCAAATGTTTATGTGTAGTGATGAGCGAGCCGAAGCAGCAATATTCGGGATTCGCACGAATATTGCCCGCTTCGGCTTGGCTCGGCATCCCGAGCCAGCGCGGACTCGTGATGATTCGTGCGTCACTGCCAGTTTTTTCAGCCAATCAGCATCAAAGGGAAGCCTGTGGGAACGCCTGCTGTGATGTAACATTCCCTATACCTCCCCAGCAGTGATTGGCTGGCAGTGACATGTGACCTAAATTTACATAAGGAAGGGACCTGCAGCATCAGCCTCATTGTGCTTTTGGGAAGGAGAAGAGACAGACAGAGATAGTGTTAGCTCGTGTAGTGTGTGCAGCAAGCAGTTAGGAGTTAGGAGTTAGGATATGAAGCCTCAACAGTCTTTTCAAAGACTATTTATACTCTGAAAAACAGTATACAGTATACTGTAAGCCTGTATTCTGTGTAGGAATAGGAAGCCACAATAGTCTTTTAAAAACCAATTGATTCTCTGAAGAAAACTATACAGTATATGCTGTAAGCCTGCATTCTGTGCAGAGCTGTGCCTGGTACACCTTGTCCAGCCACATAGATCAAACTATACATATCTAAACAGATATATTCCTGTGCATGACTGTGCAGTGACTAGTGAATACATTTCATCAGCGTGCTATATACCTCAGAGTCTATAGATACCGTATTGATCTGTGGATTCCCGTTTTATTTGCGCAAACTGCGTACATCTTTTTTTGGATAGGTCTGAAAATAATCGTACCTGCATATCTATCTACATTGTCCGTTTAATGTCACTGATCCGTAATACACGTTGCAGTGACTAGTGAATACATTTCATCAGCCTGCTATATACCTCAGAGTCTATAGATACCGTATTGATCTGTGGATTCCCGTTTTATTTGCGCAAACTGCATACATCTTTTTTTGGATAGGTCTGAAAATAATCGTACCTGCATATCTATCTACATTGTCCGTTTAATTTCACTGATCCATAATACACGGTGCAGTGACTAGTGAATACATTTCAACAGCCTGCTATATTCCTCAGAGTCTATAGATTCCGTATTGATCTGTGGATTCCCGTTTTATTTGCGCAAACTGCGTACATCTTTTTTTGGATAGGTCTGAAAATAATCGTACCTGCATATCTATCTACATTGTCCGTTTAATTTCACTGATCCGTAATACACGGTGCAGTGACTAGTGAATACATTTCATCAGCCTGCTATATACCTCAGAGTCTATAGATACCGTATTGATCCTTTACAATTATAAAAATATAATACTGCTACTGTGCACATGGAGAACCCCAGGGTCAGGGGGAGAGGGGGAAGAGCTGGGAGAGGTGGAAGAGGTGGTCGTGGAGGGAGAGGTGGGAATCGTGGTGGTGCAGTGGTCAGCGTTGATGACCGTGGTGTGCGTGGTTACACAGTGCCGGCTGCTGTGGGTACAGTGGAAACACGTAAGGTCAGGGTGCCTGGTCAATTCCAGAAGTTGGTAGGGCAGCGTTCTACAACTCTGACAGACCCCAAACAACAACAGGAGGTGGTTCAGTGGATTGCAGAGAGCACGTCCAGCCACGTTTCGTCTGCCCCCTCATCCAGCCAGTCGACTTCTCTGAGCCAGGGTGTCTGTCCTCCAACTCGCCCTCCTTCTCCCCAGCCAGAACCCTCTAGGGGTATGTCCCACGGACAAAATTTATCCATGGAACTCTTCAGCCACCACTTCCCTGATTTGCCAGTGGACAAGCTGCTATGCCCTGATTCTCAGGACCTTTTGCAGTCTCCGGGTTATGAGAGTGGGGAGTTAGCAGTGGCGTCTGAGGAGCTGGTGGAAGATGACGACGAGACACTGTTGTCGGAGGTAGTTGTCAGGGACATCACTGTGGAGTCTGAGGAAGACCTGGGGGATGATGAGGGGACAGATCCTACTTGGGTGGATGAGGCAACTGGAGGCAGTGGTTCAGACTGTGAGACGACATCAGCACCACAAGCTGTTGAGAGAGCCAGAGGGCTGCGACGAGGGAGAAGCCAGGGCCGAGTCACTACTTCCCCAAGTGCTCCTAGAGGTCACGCTCCAGCCCGTACTATGCGCCACTCCTTAGTTTGGGAGTACTTTAAGGATGATGAGGCCGATCCTCGTTTGGCGGTGTGCAAGCTGTGCCACATGTCAATGAGCAGGGGTTCAAAACGCAACAACCTGACCACTAGTAGCCTGCGCAAACATTTGGAGAGAAAACACCCCACCAAATGGATTGCACTTCTGTCAGCTGGTGACGTTGACACAGTTAGTCCAGCAACTGTGTCTCGTCCAAGCCAGGACGTTGCAGCCTCCAGCCCCGAAAGGACCCCTCCAGCTCCATCTCCCTCCCTCTCCTCCACTCATGTGTCCCAGTGCGGCATTCAACTGTCTCTACCGCAGACATGTGAACACAAGCGCAAGTACGCAGCCACTCACCCCCATGCGCAAGCTCTAAATGTGCACATCGCCAAGCTGATTAGTTTGGAAATGTTGCCATACAGGCTTGTGGAGACAGAATCCTTCCGCAACCTTATAGAGGCGGCAGCCCCCCGTTACTCTGTCCCCAGCCGACACTATTTTGCCCGATGTGCCGTCCCCGCCCTGCACTGGCATGTGTCTGAGAACATCACCCACGCTCTCAAAAACGCGGTTTGTGGTAAAGTTCACATGACCACAGATACGTGGACGAGTACCGGTGGCCAGGGACATTACATCTCCCTCACGGCACATTGGGTCAATCTGGTGGAGGCTGGGGCAGAGACCGATCGTGGGGCTGCACATGTGCTACCCACACCACATAGTTCCGTCTGTGTGTCTCCGGCACATTATGGCTCCACCTCCTCCTCCACCTCCTCCTCCTCCAAAGTGGCAGTGATGCCCCAATCGTCAAGTCTCATTTCCTCGATGGCCAGCAGTTTCAGCACTGTGGTAGGGAAGCGGCAGCAGGCAGTCCTGAAACTGCTGAGCCTGGGGGATAAGAGGCACACGGCTGAAGAGCTCTTACAGGGCATCAGGGGGCACACCAATGTGTGGCTGGCGCCGCTGAACCTTCAGCCAGGAATGGTGGTCTGCGATAATGGGCGTAACCTGGTGGCGGCTCTGCATCTTGGTGGGCTGACTCACGTGCCATGCATGGCCCACGTGCTCAACTTGGTGGTCCAGCGGTTCCTCAAGACCTACCCCCAGTTGAGTGAGTTTCTCACCAAGGTGCGGCGCATATGCGCCCATTTTCGCAAGTCCACCACCGATGCCGCGACCCTCAGGACTGTGCAAGGGCAGCTACAACTCCCTGTTCACTGGCTGCTGTGTGACGTTCCCACGCGTTGGAATTCGATGTTACACATGCTAGCCAGGGTGTACCAACAACGCAGGGCAGTTGTAGACTGCCAGCTGATCCCCCGAGGTGGTAGTCAGGCCAGTCAGCTTCCTCATGTCTATGCTGAGGAGTGGACGTGGATGGCTGGCATCTGCCAGGTCTTAGGTCCCTTTGAGGAGGCAACAGAGATGGTCAGTGGTGATGCACACATCATCAGTGTCACCATCCCTCTGTTGTGCCTCATCCAGAACTCCTTGAGGAACCTAAGATCTGAGGATTCAGCAGTGTCACAGGAGGTGGGGGAAGACAGTTACATTGAGAGCACCCTGTTGCGAAACTGAGGAGGAGGAGGAGGCTGAGGAGGAGGAAGAAACTCTTGGGCACCATGCATCAGGGGGTGATTCCATGCTACCTGTTGAGCGGGTATCGGCTGAGGAGGATGAATTGGGGTCGGAGGAGGGGGGGGGAGGAGATGGAGAGTCCGCTAAGTGAGGAGGCTGAAGGCTTGCGTGTTGGCACAGTAGGGCACATGGCAGACTTTATGCTTGGCTGTCTTTGTCGTGATCCCCGGGTCAAGAGGATACTGTCCACCAATGACTATTGGGTGTACACCCTCCTTGACCCACGCTACAAGGACAACTTTCCCCAACTTATACCCGTGGAGGAAAGGAGCACCCGAGTCACTTTCTACCACAAGGCCCTGATTCAGAAACTGCTACAGGCCTTTCCAGACCAGTCGAGCGACAGGGGGCGGACTGCAGTGGCTGAAGTTGGAGAGGAGAGGAGGGGGAAAGTCAGTGTAGGCGCCAAGGGCAGGGGTACACTATTCCATGCTTTTGCCAAGTTTCTTAAACCCCAGCAAGACAGTACGACACAGCCACAGGGCAGGCAGAGCAGGGCGGAACAGTACCGCAAGATGGTGAGGGAGTATGTCGCGGACCAGACCAACGTCCTGACCGATAACTCCACGCCATATAATTACTGGTGGCCAGAACTTTCGCAGTACGCTCTTGAGGTGCTTGCCTGCCCTGCTGAAAGTGTACTGAATGAAAAGGGTTTTTAGTGCCGCCGGGGTTTCATTACGGACAAACGGACGCACCTGTCCACCGACAACGCCGACATCCTCTCGTTCATCAAGATGAACAGGTCATGGATATCCCCCCAGTTCTCATCCCCACCTCAGGCTACCTCCTAAATTGCTTGCTTTCCTCCTCTTCATCTGAGTTGCATATGCAACAATTTTTCAGGAAAGTCATCCGGCTTCCTACTAACAATTTTTCAGGAAAGTCATCCGTCTTTCTACTAACAATTTTTCAGGAAAGTCATCCGGCTTTCTAAAAACAATTTTTCAGGAGTCATGCGGCTTTGTAACCAAATTTTTTTATGAAAGGCCATGGGGTTCTATACACACAGTGCTGACGGAAGCCCATCAGCCTTTCTAAACACAATTGAATCTGTCCCATGATGAGAAAGTCCCCCCAAGGAGTCCCCACTGTAACTTGCTTCCCATACAACTACCTCACCCCCCGACACCTGTGTCTCGCCATTGTCCACCACCTCCTCAGACAACACTGGTAAATCCCCACTGTCAGCACACGGAGACTGCAAAAGGTCTTGCGAATTGGGGCAGAGAATGTTCTGGGGTAGCACATCAGAGAAGGGGTGACTATGGGGTTCCAGGGAGTACGTGACCACATGCAATCTCCATCCAAAAAGTCATACTGAGGCTCACCACCATGCTTTACACTGCAATCTTATTACTGAGGCTCACCTCCATGCTTTACACTGCAATCTTATTGAAAGACAGACAATCAGGGGTTCACCGCCAGGTTTTCAGGCAGCATTTTTAAGTGGGTCACCATTACCGTGTCCCTGAAAATTGCCTTGGGGTCATCGCCAGACTATTTTTATGAAAGGCCATGGGGTTCTATACACACAGTGCTGACGGAAGCCCATCAGCCTTTCTAAACACAATTGAATCTGTCCCATCATGAGAAAGTCCCCCCAAGGAGTCCCCACTGTAACTTGCTTCCCATACAAATACCTCACCCCCCGACACCTGTGTCTCGCCATTGTCCACCACCTCCTCAGACAACACTGGTAAATCCCCACTGTCAGCACACGGAGACTGCAAAAGGTCTTGCGAATTGGGGCAGAGAATGTTCTGGGGTAGCACATCAGAGAAGGGGTGACTATGGGGTTCCAGGGAGTACGTGACCACATGCAATCTCCATCTAAAAAGTCATACTGAGGCTCACCACCATGCTTTACACTGCAATCTTATTACTGAGGCTCACCACCATGCTTTACACTGCAATCTTATTGAAAGACAGACAATCAGGGGTTCACCGCCAGGTTGTCAGGCGGCATTTTTAAGTGGGTCACCATTACCGTGTCCCTGAAAATTGCCTTGGGGTCATCACCAGACTATTGGCCAGATTTAGAAAAAATGGTGCAATTAGGGAGCCTCAGAGGCATCCCTACATGCTGCCCCTGGTGTTTCCTATGCATTCCGAAGGTGTTTCCATCATTTTCTGAGGTTTTCAGATGTTGGGGCAAACTTGACTGTGCAGAACCTTTGACCCCTGCAAAAATATTCGGGTCTCCCATAGACTTTAATGGGATTCGTGATTCGGCCCGAACCCACGAATCCCGCGAAAAATTTGGGCCGAATTCCGAATCCCCAAATCTTTTAGGATTCACTCAACTCTATTTATGTGTATTCAATGGGGATAGGGGAGAAAGCCACTGCCAGACACTTCTGGTAGCAGCTTATCTCCCAGGAGAAAATATTGGGTGAAAATATTGATTTTGACCCATTCTTCTCTCACCCAACGTCATGTGTCGGTGGAGAGTTGGGATCTCTCTACCCAGATTAAACTGTTGACCAAACTACAATTCTCGGTGGTTATGGCCATCAATAGACTAATGTGTATTGGTGCCTTAATACAGTATAGTGATAATGGATAGTGTGTGTGGACCCACTGTGCCAACTAACCAGTTTGACTTTGGGTTAAACCAAAGGCCGTTCTCCATTCAGTTTCTTGGTATTCCCCCTTTAGCCCCTATACAGGGACCTGGAATTCGTGGAAGAGCACCAACCAGCCTCTACCTCCTGGAGTATAGTTGACAGCTGACTCATGGGGGTCAGAGACACAGATGCTATGCAACAAGGACTCAGGCAAAAGGCATAGTCTGAACACAGTCCAAGATCAGGGAAGGCTAAGTATGTACATATTCCAGATAGCAGTTTCAAGGTCAGGGCAGACTGAGTATGTGCGTAGTTCAGGAAGCAGTTCCAAGGTCAGGGCAGGCGGCAAGGGTAGGTAAACAAGAGATCACACCTTTACCGATTACTAGACACTAGAAAACCTTAAAGCTTAGACAAGGTGGTGGATCCACAGCCCAGCTAAATGGGGAGACTGATCAGCAAATTAGCCAGCACCCGGAACTGGGAAGGAGGAAAGGATTAACTTTCACAGTACTGAATGGAAGCTCACTGAGCACTAGTCCCACACACATACACACAGGAAGACAGAAGCAACATCCCCACTTACCCAGGACAGCAGCGGGCACGGAACGACGGTGTGACAATAGTGATGAAAGCATGAAGAAAGACTGAAGGTGGACATCTCAGTGACATGGGTGAAAATTGGAATGGGGATGTGGTGTATTGTCATAAAGCATAACCAGGGTCGGACTGAAGCTCTTACAATAATGAACCCTAATAAAAAAAAAATGGCCCTTAAGGTTCTATATACAGAGAGTGGGCCCTGAGAATCATTCCCTCTGTTAGATCCAAAGTACTTCAATCGTACGCTGAGCATAATGCTCATAAATGACCAAGATATACAGATGTAGGAGATCTAAACTTGAGTGTGATATCTTGTCTCACTATGATATTATGATATTATGACACAAAAAAACATTGAAAAAGTAATTTAATATTTTCTTGCCATTGTTTGCTTAACATTCATTGGGAATGTAGAGAGCCAGTTATGGGTGAAAGTGTGGGGGGGGGGTTGGGGGAGAATCCCCACTGTGTTGGTAGGGGCCAATCCTTATCTGCTCCATGGACATACACATGGTGGCTTGTAATGTTAGGTCTGATGCTGCATGGCCAAGGAGAGTCCAAGTGGATATGTCCTACCATGATTGACCTTCTCTCTACACAAATATTTGATGAGAAATGTTTCTAGCTACGTGTTACACTGTGTGTCCTTCTGCTATTGTGGTACATTTTGGCTGATAATGACCCATAGAAAACTTTTTTCAGATCAAACAGTGTGATAGTTGGTTCTGTTATACTACACAACCTGACATCTCTTTAAATCATGGTTGTTTGCACATCATATTTCCATCTCGTATTAGTAAGTACTGAGGTTATTTTCTCTTTGTTTAAACGTAAAGTACTTTTAATAAAGGGTTTTTGTAATTTGTTAAGAAAATTTGTTTTAGGAAACCCCTTTTGCTTGGATTTTTTTCAGTTCCTCCAAGCGGAAGGAAAAGCACAATCCAGACTTGTAATTTTATAGGAATGCAAGTATTTACTTAAAACAAACATGTCAGAAGAGTTGGAAATTGCCATGATATCATTATTATCTGTAGCAGAATGAAAAGGATCCTTCGAGAATGGGAACTCCTCTTGATATTGGCAGGCAGCGTGCAAGGATTTTTAAAAAAGGACTCATCTGTCACTGTCACTTCAGTATCAACACTAAGCTCCCTTCTCTCCTACTTTTGGTCCCTGCTGGACTGGAATTGTGATGCACCATCTACTTGTATGCCACCACTTCTGGCTAATTAATATCAGCGATGGCATCAGTCACATGTCTCCACGCATCACTGCTGAGACTATTGATCGTCCAGCAGCAGTGATGTGCATTCAGACAGTGGGTCACAAATCTGGTCCAGTGGGGATTGTAAGCGGAGAAGGGAGTTCTGCAGTGGAACTACAGGTCAGTGACATTTTTTTTTTTAAATCCCTGCACCTCGCCAGGAAATATCTAAAGGGCTTTTCAGTCTTTGAGATGTTATGGTAGTGTTCCTCTTATTATTAGTAATAATACTTGTAGTAATAGTTAATGTTCATCTCCTTATTATTAGTAGGAGTAGTAGCCATAATAAAGATTTATTATTATTATAATGATGACTAAAAATAAAAACAATTATACTCACCTCATCCACTTGATCAAGGAGAGGCCATCCACTACTGTCTTTCTTAAAGACCACCACCATTGAACGCAGCATATTTTCTTGTTAATTTCTTGTCAAAATTCAACAAAGCTGCCAAATCAAATTTTTCAAAACTTTGTTCATCTCTGATTATTATTAGTAGCAACATAGGTGTTCACACTATTGTTATTTAATTTACTCACTAATATAGCACTGACATATTCCACAGCACATGGTCATCACTTGCTGTCCCCAGTGGGGCACACAATCGAAGTTCCCTATCAGTATGTCCTCAGAGTGTGGGAGAGAATTAGAGTACCCAAAGAAAACCCGCACAAAGACTGGGAAAACATATAAACTTCATGCAGATGTTGTCCATGGTAGGATTCAAACCTAGGACCCAAGCACTGCAAGGCACCAATGCTAACCATGGAGCCATCATCCTGCTTGTTTGTTGTTATTGTTATTATTATTATTATTATTATTATTATTATTATTATTACTATTATTATTAAATAAAAAAGTAGTAGTTGTAGTAGTAGAAGATGTAGTAATGATAGAAGTATTATAATGCTATAATTATACTATTAATAGGCGTTATTTCACATTTTTGTTGTTGTTGTTATTATTATTATTACCAATCCTATTAATAGCAGTATGAGTAGAAGAAGCAGTGATAGAGGAATTATAGCATTATTATTGTTAGTAGTAGTAGTAGTAGTAGTAATAGTAGTAGTAGAACAATTAGTGATAGAAGTATTATTATAATACTATAATTGTACTATTAATAGAGGTATTTCACATTATTATTAAGTGTCTCATTATGGAATTTCCCTGCTTCCATTAAAAAAAAAAAACAAAGCAGCAACAATATAAATATTACAATCAATGTAGCTTTGCTCAAGTAAATTGCACCAGACATGTTGAAAAGACCACTTAGTAAGTACGACCCATTATGTCTAAAATCTAAGAATTATTCACACAAGCTGCTGGTTCTCTGCGATGCCACATTAATTTGGCTCCAGTTATCTTTGGGTTCCACAAGCTTTCGACACCTTTTAACAGACCAGCATGAGTAGAGATTTCTCATCGGCCCTTTGATGACACAGCTGCCAAGCGGTGTAAAGACTCTACATTTATTTGATGGATGCTATTTTGGTCCAATATTTCCAAGCTACTCAATAATTGTCACTGTTTCAGATGGCTGTGTGCTGGAAAATGGCTCTCTATATTACCCAAAGGCCAAAATAACAAAGAATGTGGTACAAAAAAATTCAAAGTCGGTCAGGTTTCAATATACTGGCTTTTTTTCACTTTTTTTCTCTTTGGCCTTGTCACCCAATAATAAAGCCGAATATGATGACTAACGCTCTGAAGCAATTAAGAACAGGTTGCATAATGGCGAAGCAGAGGAAGAGAACATATGGCCACAGGCAGTAACAGCACAATAATATTAGACATGTAACTTTTCTGAAGAATAAATGACATTTGGAAAATTGAAGTCATATGGAACAGACTCTCAGATTGCTAGCAGTGGAAATGTTGTTTTTTTTCCCCCTTTTTTTCAGGAGAAAATCCAAATGTTGACATGTGATTGATAGTTGTATAGCCTTAAGTTAGAATTTTACATTGGTGCCTAAAGTCTCTTTCTTGTTGAACCTCTTCAGAAATAGACATGTAAAACTGGTCAAATGGAAAGGTGTGTTAATATTGCAGGAAAATACCTCAATACCATCCATCATTTCTGGTACCCCTGAAGATATCTATTGTGGAAGGTGTTTAAGAAGTATTTCTCCTCACACTTTTTTGCCTATTTGTTACCCACCAAAGGCATATCTTCAAGCTTCCCACCCACCATGTTTCATTTATAATTCTAGTGTCTTCTAATGTGGCAGAGTGACCTTGGGTCCCCCTTAAGACCTCATTCACACAACCATATTTTCGGCCGATCCATTTATTTCTATGGGGTTTCAAAAAAAAAAACACTGTATGTCTTATTTTTGTCCATTTTGTGGAAAAGAATAGGCATTTTAACAATGGGGCACCCAAAAAATGTGAAATGCACATGGCTGGTATCTATATTTTGCAGATCTGTGGTTTGTGGATCACAACATACATACTGTGGTGTGCATGAGGCCTAAATGTGACTGCTACTTTTGCACCCCCGATAGCCCTGAATCCCATCCAGTAGACATGGCTTCTTGGAAAATATGTAAATTGAATATTTTCTGTAAAAGGTGTAGACACTCTCCCATACAAATATCAACATTTGTGTAACGAAATAGTTTGTTTATTTGAAAACTTTTGTTTCTATCTTTTGCATATCTTCTAGCTTGTAGGTATGTTTAGGTCCTATTTAGGCAACCATATGTAGCATGTTGTCTTTCTTTGTATAGACCTAATCCTAACACTAACTAAATCTCAATGAAATCTAAATCTCCTACATACAGTGTTGAAGACTTGCAAGAATAGCTGGGTTCTCAAATATGTATAGTCCTGAGACCTCCAAGAAGTGCCTCAGTGCTAATAGTTTATACAAGAAAAAGGAGAAAAGAAGAAAGGAGTGGAGCCCCTCCACCCCCACCATCACCCAGCCCTAATGCTAAAGATATATTTAGATGAACATTACATTCACTGCTACCAAACATAGAGGAGTTGTTGTTTTTTATTATTATATTTTTATTATATTATATATATATAAAAAATATAAAAAATAAATAAATAAATAAAAATAAAAAAATACGTAATATAATTATACTATTACGTCCAGTGATGTGTCCTCTAATATAGATGTTCTTTCTCCTCATCTTCGCCATTGGAAGCAGACAGCCATGATGATATTTTTCAGCCACATCTCTTCTGCAGAGTTTGCCACACAGACATCTAATTTTCCATTATCCTACCCCTCCTGGAGCCCTAACAGTGTTATTCTGCTGCTACCCCCAATACTGTACCCTGTGTGCTCCCAAATGTCTGCAAACACTTTACTGCACAAACAGATGATCCCCCAGAGTAAAATTACTCACAAAAGTACCACCAATAGTAATAATTTTCTCCCAGAATGCCCTAATTAGTACTAGTGCCCCTACATTACCCTTGATGTTAATGCTTGACGAGAGATTTAGTAGTCATTAGTAGTAGTGTCCTCAATATTTTATCCACGAATAATAGTGTCCCTTCACAATGGTAAAAATGTAGCATTACTACTACAATAATGATAAAGCTGCCTTCAGTAGTAATAATGCAAGCCAGTAGTAATAAAGTTCTTTTATGAGGCATTCCTATAAAGTGCCAATACTAATAAGGCCCCTCTTTAGTGGCCACAGTAGTAATTATAGCACCCTATAGTGCATTGGACTACACAATCAAATGTTTGGGCTAGGGCCTCCCAGGAATATTGGGTGACTATGGGCCCCCCAGGAGCCTCAAGTCCCTGGTAGCCACCTAAAACACCGTATTGTACTCTACCATTGATGAGTGCTGTCCACTGTAAGGTTGATGGAGCTGTGTTATATCCATACAGCTGATTTTCGGGTGTGCTAGGTGTTGGACTCCTGTCGATCAGGTAGGGCTGGCCTATCCTGAAAACAGGTCATCACTTAGTAAAGGCCGGACAAACCTTTTAACTTCAATAGGGAGGTAGAAATCTACAATCCGCTCAGCAAATGTGACCCCTGTGTACACTTCATCAGCAAAACTACTTAGTTCCCTCATAATAAATGTCACTTTCATGATCTCGGAGTGTAAATGCAATCATTCAGCGACGTTCTGCATTACAAATCAGGGGTCATTTTTCAGCAATCCATGGAACCATCCGTAAACAAGAGAAATGTGTTTGCCATGACGAGCTGCTTTTATGCATTACTATGTATTTTTCTCCCTATGTGTCTGTGTCTTTGTTTCGGGGCTATAACTAAGCATAATGGCATGTTGTGTATCCAGAAATAGTCTTGTCACATAGAAAAGAACAGCACTTTATTTAGCTCCAACTAGAATCAATGTTAACCTCTTTTATATCAGTATAAAAGGCAGTTGTGAATAGTTCTACCAATTTATTTCCAGATCCTTCCTTTTGCTTCCCAAACAAGAAAACTTTGGTACCTCTAAATCATATGTAAAATAGAGCCCTAGCACCTGATATGCTGATCTATTGTAGCACAATCCCAGTCATTCTATGCATACAAAGAAACCAGTTATATATAAGCAATCTTTTCTGAAGCAGCTTCATTGTGCTGTAGGAAATTTCATCTGCATCCTAAGGAACAGAATTCTAATCTCCTGTACAAGAAGTGACATAATGGGTCACTTGTGATCAGTGCGTTTTAGACAAAAGAAATGCATTTTTAAATATATTCAACAGGGTTGTCTCATCGAGACAAATCCCTTTCTGTATGAGTATTATAAATGCTGGATCCTGCCCAGTACTATAAGCCATGGTGGATAGCTGCTCTTTAAAACTGGCCATACACATTAGATCTATGCCAGCCAAAGTTACCGATTTTAGGCTCGGACAATCATGTAAAGTGTATTGGGCCTCTTGATTCTCCCCTGATGGCTGAAGTTAGAGAAAGTAAGGATCAGGCAAGCTGGATTTCAACCATCCTATCCCTTTGTTGTTAGGTGATAAGCCGCTCTCAAAAGATAATGGCAACTGCTTTCTTCCCTCTCATTGTTAACTACATACTGCACATGAGTAAATTTACCAAATTGTCCGATGTGGTCAAATCAAGCATGAAATTTTCTTTTGGTCTCAGTTAATTCAACTTAAATCGAAAGCACTCAAATTGCCCTGAAAAGTCATGTACTGTATTTATGACTCTCTCAGGTCTAGTAGAACTGTATTCAACTCCTTCCAAGCTCTTTAATGCCAAGATAGCATTAGTAATGTCAAAGTGACAGTGACATATGTAACTATGGGTAAAGGGATGGAAATGTGTGGTAACAAACTCCCTGTTTAAAAACACACTGCTCTGTCAAATGTTTTTAAACAGTCCAAAAATTATCCCTTTTTGGTAGAAGATACATTGTTCTCTGCCTTCTGACCTATAAAATGGCAGCCACCACTTTCTGTATGAATCAATTTGCTTATCTCTACTACATAGACATGGCAGGCTCAAACAACCATGCATGGGAGAATGGGCATTCGACAGTTATCTCAGTATATGCCCAGATGAATGGAGAACTAAACCCTGAAAAACGTAAATAAAGCTGAGTTCACATTGCAGTTACTTGGTTCATCAGTTATTGTGAGTCAAAACCAGTAGTGAAGCCTACTCAGTGATAGGGTATAATAGAAAGGTTTGCTCCTGTTCTGTGTTTTTAACCCACACCTAGTTTTGGCTCATAATAACTGATGGAAATAACTGACCATATAACTGAAGTGGGAACTAGGCCTAACACAAATGCATTTAATCCATAGTGCACACACAGCTTTGTATAGAAGGAGCTCCCCAAACTGCTGCAGTTTAGGAGAGATCTTGCAGACAAAAAACATTTTCTTTTCCCCACCATCTTTGGCTTTCTCTCCTCCATCTTTGACTAGAGAATGGCTAAGTAAACGTGGCTGACACCACACCCACTAAACAGGTTGTTAACCAACAACACTGAAATGCCAGCAGATTGATTTGCCTGTGCTGCTATAGGAGTCCCTGCCTTTGGTGCCGAGAGCCACTTTTTCTCCCATTCCCCTGAAATCTATCATCTGCCTCCCTGTCTTTTTAACTTGCTCATTCAACTCCATCCAATTTCATTTCACCCCATTTATCCATTGAAACAGAGCTCAGCACTGCAGAGAAGTGTTGAAGGACCTGTAACAAGTCACAATGGGGATGGAGCTCCTGTGCTGTGTGTGTAAGAGATTAGTGTTTCTCTCTATAAGTTGTCAAATACTAGGAGTTGTAGCTGTTTCCTTATGCTCACTCCCTGTCATGTCCTTTGATAGCCCATAATAACATCTTAGAATTGCTGGGAGTTTTAGTTATCCCCTTATATCCTTCTCATATAATGGCCAGTGATGCCCCATAATTACAGTTTGATCATGCTGAGAGTTGTAGCTCTCCCTGCTTATTTCCCTCTAAATGTAATGTCCACTAATGCCTCATAATGATAGTCTTGACATGCTAGGCATTGTAGTTCTCGTAGTTCTCTCATCTTATACCCCTCTCCCTGTATTGTTCATTTATCCCCTATAATAAAAGCCTTATATGCTTAAATAATAATGACTAGACAGGAAAATGTAATAGATTTTCAATGGATGGGGAAGGTTTCTGTCAGAACCAGAATTTTCTCTCACTGACAGTACAAACCATTGTCTGTGTTAAATTTTTATGTATTTGAGTGGGGAGGGGGATTTTTCTTGGTAAATTTAGTATTCTGCAGACTTTAGTATGGATGCATATGGTAGTAAACAAATCTATTTTGTACTAAGTAATAGATTCCTTCCAACAAAATGGCTACTTTTGCTGTGTAGACAACAGTTGTCCAGAGTAACCCCAGCCCTCTCCTATATTTCCTGTCTCACATACACTAACATGAGGGGTAAGGGGGTGGGTAACATGGCTGCATTGCTTTTCTATGGTATTTTTAATGGCCTGCAATTGTGATCTCTAATGAAACAAGAGCCAATAACAAAGACACATGAGGATATTACGTTTTATATGTTATTATTTTTGTGTCTTTGAATACTGGCTTTAGTTCCTCTTTAAGACCAGCTCCAACTGTGGTGTTACATGTATAATTGCACAGCTATTTATCTGAATGGGCATCATACAATCAGTGTCTGACTGAAGTCCCTTGGGCCCACCAGAGAAAATGATTTTGAGGCCCCACCCTATGTGTATATAGGACCTTAAGGGCTCTGCTATACTAGGGGTCCATTATTGTCAGTGTTTGGATCCATTGGAGAATCCTCTCGTGCTCTGGTGGGCCATTCCAACCCTACATGCAATAGTAACATTCTCCTACAGCTACTACAGCAAAAAGTCTGGTTGGTTGTAGCCTACCCCAGCAAGATCAGATGATTGCAGGGTCCAACTGTGATAACCCTTATGAGTGCTGAGAATGCAGAGCTGTGGCCCCTACAAGTATTTCCCTGCGTAACTGCGCCTGGTCACACATGCAGCATGGCGGAAAGCACTGTAGTCACTTCATTAACCCGGATTCCAGCGATAGGCTATCCGTTTTTTTTCAGATGGGAATACTCTATTAATAATCCAAAAATGAAATAGCTGCTGAATATAATTTAAAAAATAAGAAGGTAACTGCATATTACGTAGACTATCTCTTCAGCACCATAAATGAACTGCAAACTTAATGAGCATGAATATGTAACTGCGCTGGATGGAGGTCAGAAACAAACCAGCAAACACCGCCGGCTCATTATTACCAGGTCAGATCAATAGGCCAGGGCTATTTATAGAGGTAGGCTAAGTGTGACTTAATTAGTAGCAAATCGAGCTGAGACTCCTCTGCTTCTCTCAGACAGTCTTCGGGATTTAGCTAAATTTCTAATACAGTGGAGAAGTGGGCCCATGTAAGGTAAAGATAAGAATTCCATGTAACGTTACGTTGCAAAGATTTATTTCTTTTTTCCTCTTGGAGTCCTCCCTATGTCACCTTAAAGACACTGGGCCAGATTTACATTAAGTCAATGGGTCAGCAAATGTAGGGTGCACATGATCGGTTCCCCTTGTTTTGCCAATGGGTCCACAAAACGGGCACAGCCTTCACACGTTTGTTTCTACACTAGTTATCCATATCTGTTTGTAGGCTTATGTGCCACATATTTGAAGTGTATTTTGATGTTCAGTGTTGCATCTAAGACAACCATCCTTTTACCACAATACTACACTTCCTTTCCGCCAAGCCACATCCCCTTGTTAGATGAGTTGCAAAAAGTGTGTAAAACCATTAAAGGACCACTCTGGTTAAATATGAAAAATCAGCCATCACATGGTATTTGTATGTGTTGTGGAATATTTCGTTTTTTCAAGGAGTGACCAAAGTTTTTTGTCAACTGGCACATTTGAACAGTAAATCACCCCCGCACTCTTTCTGTAGGACCACGCACCCATCATTTGGCAGGTACTTCATTTGACAACTCACCTCAATACATAAAGGGATCAGAACTAACTTTGCAAGGTGTTTGCATCAATGCTAACTAGTGCAGTCACATTTAATGTTCCTTTGTGTAAAATGAATTATGTGAGCATTCTGTGGAGACCAGCCAAGAAGATACACAATATACCTAAGACTGTTGAAAGAGTATTACATTGCATGAAATTACATGGAGTAGAGTGTAAGCGATCTAAGCTGAGTCAATAGATGCTGATCTTTCGTTAAACACCAGAAAAAAAATATAGCAACTGCTGGGAGCCCACAGAAAGGGCAAACAGGAGGCCAGGAGTAACAGGTCATAGGGTGTTCTTTTCCTCTGCTGATGGTTGCATTAACCCCTTTGTCACTTGAGTAGCTGTCTACAGTTAGATATATTCTGTACAAAGTAGTCTGTTATCTTTTATGTGATGAATGATAATGAGCAATGATAGGTGTTAGACAAACCAAATATCGTAGTTAACAATCCCTTCTAGTCGGAGCTGATTGTGTCCAGACAATTTCCCCTTGCCATAGGATAGAAGTACAGCAAATGTTAAATACTAAAGTTCTGAGCCACACACAGAAATAGCCTAGACACAATTAGCTACGACTAGAAGGAATTGTTAACTATGATATTTGGTTTGTCTAACGCAGGGGTGCACAACCTGCAGCCTGGGGGCCACATGTGGCCCTTGATACCATTCTGTGTGGCCCCCTCCATCTGGCAACAGACAGTATGTCTATGTCTTGTGACTGCTCACATGTATTTTTCATGTATTTCTACCAGTAGATGGGAGTCCTGGACATGTAACTAGACAATAATGATATATAATGTGTGTTCAATATGCCATAAATACAGCATTTCAGTTGTTAAAATTAAATTTTAGTTTCAGCCCTCATCATTGATTCAGTCTGGCAATGTGGCCCCCAACCAGAAAACGTTGTGCACCCCTGGTCTAACATCTATCATAGCCCATTATTGAGCCACTAGCAGAAATGTGTACTGATACATCTCTAATTCATGTTGTTAAGATGCCTGAAATTAGTGGTCCTGCATTGTCATAACAGGTTATGGAAATATCTGTGTCATAATGGTTGGGCATATTAAAGGGGTATTTCAAGTTTTGTTTTTTTTTTATTTCATGCCCCCTCCCTCCTTGTTAACACATTAAAAGTTGCCTACTGGGCAAGCACGGCACTCCCCAGTCAACCTTCGGTGAAAGCGTCAGTCATCACTGATAAAACATTCACAGTCTGCCCCCTGATGTCTGTAGCCACAGCGTATGTGTATGGATGAATCTTTCGCTAGCGCTGTCAAAGCATACACTACTATCCTGCTCCTTAACCTGAGCAGTTAGGCAGCCTCAGGACCTTCATGACATCAGCAGTCAGTATCTGAGGATGCCTAACTTTGCAGGCGTAGATGGGCTGGTTAGGGGTAGGATAGTATTCTGTGCTCTGACAGCGCAAGCGAGAGGTTCATTCTTATGCATGGGCTGTGATTATGGAGGGCAGAGGGTAGGCCATGAACGTGTCATCAGTGATGACTGGCATGTTCATTGTGGGTTGTAATCAGGCTAGGATCATGTGCACAATGTAGGGCATATGATCCAGGAAGTGCCAGGAGCATATCATTTGACCAGGAAGTGCAGCACTAGTCTGGTAGACAATTTTTCATTAATGATTTGATCAATGAAAACTTGTTAAACTGAAAATGGGGAGCATGCAATGCCTTTAATGCCTTTAAGGCCTTCATACACATTAGTCTATTTTCAGGGGGATCGACTACCTATAACCTAATGTGTTGTTTTCTGTTGGACAGACCCTGGTCCCACCAGAGTATCCTCCAGGACTCTAGTGGACAAGCCCAACTTTGGCTGCAGTGGCTTTCTTTCTGCAATTGATAGAAGTCCTCCCTACCCATGTATCTTTTGCTTTGTCTGAAAATATAGCAACTAGATGGGAAAAGTTCAAACTTTACAAAGAAACATAAAATTTCATACAACCCCGTGAAAATGTATCATTGTTTAATGAGATTATGTAATATAAAATCTAATTCTATATGCATTGATACTTATTGTTTAGTTCAGCATCTACAGAGGCTAGAAATATCTAAGAGAAGATTTAATTGAAGCCACCCTTTTAAAATAAAAGATAATTTTTAATCTGGAATACAAATCCTAGTGGGAATAAGCAGAACCCCAAATTTAGTGTAACTCCAGCACAAAACATACTCATGAATAAGTGAACAAGGCTTGGATGAGCGACTCGCTCTGCACAGATCCACAGTAGGCTGCTTTCATATGAGCATTTTCTATTTTACTTCAAAGGCTCTTATTGACACTTCTCAAATCACAATCTGAAGCATGCAAGCTAAAATTGGGAAAACAGTATCTTGCCATCAAGACTCACATGATAAAATGCATTTAGCTGCAGTAAAATATCTCTACATGACAAACTGATGTTACAAGGACCATTCAGATCTCCGATCCATTTTTTCAGTATGAAAATAAAGGGCTGTGGTTTGGGTTTCACAATAACTGATAACCCAAGAATGAAAGCCATTTTTATATGACAAGGTTTTGTGAAATGTTTTACAAGTAAAATGTGTTACTTCATCATGGATATTCATAAATTCTGAGACCTTTTTCACCATGATTCAAGGGTTGTCTCATCAAATGGTTGTATATATCACCAGGAAAAGCCACCAATTTCCAGTTGATGGTTGGCAGAACTTTTAGGAAAGGGATATGCTGTTTCATCCCTGCTTGCCTCTATTTCACTTTTTCTGGGTGCCCGATAGTTGGTCATGTATTTCAAATAAAGTGCATTACTTTACTATGGATTTTCTCAGACCTTTTTCTTCATCATTAAATAGTTGTCTCATCACAGACAATGGTGACATACAGTATATCACTAGGATATGCCACCAATTTCCAATCGAATGTTGGAAGAACTTCTAGAAAGGGGAGATGCCATTTCATCTTCACTTTTCATCTTCACTAATACACTTTCTGTGCACCAGATGACTGGCCATGTATTACAAGTAAAGTGGATAAGCTTAGACCTTCTCAGACCTTTCTGTCCATGAATGAATCTTTGTCTTATCATAGACAATGATGATATACATAGTCAAGTCACATTACTATGACTTTCTACTTCCGACCTTGGCAGCAAGTAGCTCATGAAGGAAGTCACGTGTCATGAGCTGGCTTAGTGGAAATATAATGTGTTTGATAAGTTGTCTGCAGACATATCACTTGTTGCTATCATGGGTAATAGAAATGCAAACAGGCATGATTATTGGCTTTCAGGCCAAGGGTGGCAGTATTTCTTAAACTGCACTGTTTTTGAACTTTTCATGCTGCTGTGGTGAAAGTGTATCATGGACAAATGGCACCATTTCAAATAAGTGACATGGAGTTGTGGATTGTGGAGCAGCTCACCACCATTATGGTTGTGGAGCAGCTCACCACCATAGGGGCTACAAATTTTTGCTGCAGTATTGAAATTGGACCTCCAGTGATTGGAAAAGGGTTGCTTTCTCCAGTGAGTCACATTTTCTGCTTCACCAAATGGATTGACGTTGGTGTGTCTTGCCAAGAAAGGTGTGAAAAAACATCAGAGAACAAACACCCTGCAACCAATGCTAGAAGAACACAAGTTGGTGATGGCAACATTAAGGACTGCAGAATGCAGAAGGTATGCTCACTCATCCATGTGGAAGGCACTCTTAACCGATTTTGGGTATGAATCCATCTTTGCAGATCATGTACATGATGATTGTCTTCACCGGGGTGGATGGGATCTTCCAACAAGACAATGCGAAATCACTTGACTAAAAATGTCTGATATTGGTTTGGAGAGCATGACTAAGTACTTCCAAGTACTACCCTGGCCCCCTAATTCTCCAGACTTGAACCCAATTGAGCATTTGTGGGACCACCTCAATCATCATGTTCACTCTATGGGTCCTCGCCCACACACACTTCAGCAGCTGTGGGATTGCTCCAGACACCTTACTCAAATGCTATTGAGTCACTGTCAGCCTATCTAGCTGTTGTCCGTTCTGCACACTGAGGTTACTCTGGATATCTGATTGTCATAATAATGTGACTCGACTGTGTATATCACTAGTATATGCCACCAATTTCCAGTTGGGTATCTGACCAGTATGATGGGGACCCAACTACTGTGACCCCCACTGAATGTTAAAATGATGTGGCACAACTTTTAGGAAAGGGATGTGTCATTTTACCTCCTTTTGGCTGTACTTCACTTTTTCTGGGCCATTACAGTCAATGCTAATCACAATGGTCAATGGTTACCTGTTGACACCTGGAAAAAGCCAATTTTCTTGTGAAATATTACAAAAAATTCAAAATAAAACAACAAATGAAATATCCACCCTTTAAACCAATAGCAAACACAAAAAACGGATATTACCCCTATGTTCCTTAACCTTGGAAACTGTGTTGAACTTATGCATCCAGAGTGTTAACCTGTACATCCAGTTTATAGAGTATAAAGGGTAATATATCACAACGCTGCATTGTAGGCAATATTCCATTTTATTAGTATTAACTTATTTGTAGTAAGTACATGACATGACAGGCATCACATTCTACCTATCACATTGCTTTTACAGTGCTTGTGAAAGTATTCACCCTCTTGGGGTTTTTCCTGTTTGTTGCATTACAACCTGGAATAAAAATGGATTTTAGATAGAATTTGTATAATGATTCTGCAAAAATAGTCAATATTGTTACAGTTGAATAAACCCTTTTTACCTTAAAAAAAAATATATTATATAACAACTGCATATGTACAAGTATTTATCCCCTTTGCTATGAAACCCCTAAATATGGTCTGATCCAACCAATTAACTTCCAAAGTCATATAATTAGTTGAATCATGTTTTGTGTTCAATCAGAGTGTCCCATGATCTGGCACATGATAGGAATATAAATACATTTTTTTCTGAAAGGCCCCTGAGTCTGTAACACTACTAAGCAAGCAACAAGAAGACTGAGAAGCTCTCCAGACAGGTTAGAGACAAAGTTTTAGCTTTGTATAGAACATCCCTCGAGCACCATTAAATCTATTTTAACAAAAGTTAGGAATATGGCACAACTACAAACCTGACAAGAGAAGGCTGTCTACCAAAACTCACATATCAGGCAAGGATAGTATTAATGAGGGATTCAACATAGACTCCAGCGGTAATACTAGGGGCAGATTAGCCATAGACCTTACAGGAAATTTCCCGGTGGGCTGATGCCCAGGGGGCCGCCTGGGCGCTCCTCATGGCCAGCCAGTGGAAGTTTTCGGGGATGTATTTTGTGCTGCTGGCAGCATTTTGTTATGGACTGTGGTATTTGGCTCTTTTGGGGTGGTATAATGTACCACAATATGGTATTGCTGGTCCTGCCTTCCATCAATACCAATACTGTGCTATGAGCATGCTCTGTGACATTTCATTGTGCAGGGAGGGGAAGGAGATCAGGTATTTAAAAAAATGTGGTCCTATGTTAAAGGGGTTCTCAGAGTTATATATATTGATGACCTATCCTCAGGATAGGTCATCAATATCAGATCGGCGAGGGTACGACACCTGGCACCCCCGCCGATCAGCTGTTTGAAGAGGAGGCACACGCCGTATCAGCGCTGCCTCCTTTTCACTGTTTACATGCTGGCCGTAACAGGGGTAGTGGTGAGTAGGTGTAATTACACCTAACTGCCGAATTCATTTCAATTTCCCATAGAAATGAATGGGGTGGTTAGGTGTAATTACACCTACTCACCACTACTCCCGTGTCGGCCAGCATGTAAACAATGAAGAGGAGGCAGCGCTGATACAGCGCGCGCCTCCTCTTCAAACAGCTGATCGGCGGGGGTGCCGGGTGTCGGACCCCCGCCGATCTGATATTGATGACCTATCCTGATGACAGGTCATCAATATATATAACTCGGAGAACCCCTTTAACCGCTTCCAGCTTTGTATAAGTTTAGTATAGTTTTTACTTTTAATTGTAATTGTGTCTGTGATGATAATGGGGGGACTGCTGATCTCTATAGAATAGGAAATGTCACCCTATTGTGCTGCACAGTGGTCAGTATGAAAATTGCTACGTTTTAGTTTTGTTTTGTTTTTTTCAATATAGCTAGCAACATGGGAAATTAAAACGTTATCACTAATTTATTTAGTGATATAGTGTATTTCCATTCACCTTGGTGTATTTCCATTCACCGCCATATTGCATATTCATTTATAAGTTCATTTTTGGTTATTCATATTGAATCTGTTCTCACTGACTATAGTGCTCACAGACAGCAGAATGATAAGAGATTCAATTATATAAGATTAATTAACAGCTTTATGAATTTTATTCAAGTCCATTATATTAACAGAATAAAAAACAAGCTGTGTGTTAGCCATATAAATCATGCCTGAGAAGATCCAGAGGCTAAATAATTTCTTCCACAACCATGCCCAGCTCTTCAATTTTAACTTGGGTATCATTAGTGGAATAATTACATAAGGATCTATAGATAATTGCATGTCATCAATAAATCTCAGGGCCTGCATTGCGTTTGTCATGAAGATAGATAACTTTGGTTTTATCAGCCTTATTTCTAAGTTTGGCTTATGTCTGAAGAAGTAGATTCCTTTTTCATTTTACTTTTTTTAATCTTAAATCTACTTTACAATGGAAGCATGGATTGTAGGAACTGTAGATGACAGATAAAGCTTGTTGTAAGACTGTTCCTTACGTTGGGTAGCTAGTTTTAAAAGGGGCGTCTGAACTATATTGTGCCCTTTGTTACCTGCCATGTACTACCTTAGTATTCTGTTTAAAAGTTTTGTTTTTTTTTTAAAGCTAGGTTAACACCACATTTTGGTCTGTATATTCGGCTTTGGCATGAAGTTTTGCCACTGTTATCTGAGGTGCCGTGAGGGTTGGCAAAACCTTGGATGGGGCCCTTGTGTTGTACATTCTACAGTACAATACCACACAGTGCCTGATTCAAAGTGACATACAGTACGGGGCTCAAATAACAGTACCATACTCTGGCCAAATAACACTCCCCTACAGCTGCCTAAATAACAATGCTATACGCCTACCAAGTGGCATACTCGCCATGGAGGTAGACCATGTGACTGCTATGGGATCCCAGGGGAGGTGAGGCATGGCATTGAACTCCTCCTTTTGTATCTGGCAGCTGCCACTAGGGAGAGCTCAGTGCAAAGACATTATGCAGCTTCCATTTACTTCACTGGTAACTATAAATTCCTGTGCCCTGAGCGGCTCCTAGTGGTGGAAGTAGGTAGACAACTTTATTATATACTATTTGAAGGAAGGCAGATATGTATGGTGGAGATATGTCAATGTATTTATGAGTACCATATTTATGAAGCACCCCTTCCACCTTTTCCGACATAGAAGTCAGGTGAAGTGGGTGATTTGGCGGACCACATATATATATGTCCTTATTTAATAAATAAAATGTACCTAATGTATTAACACACTTCGCTATGGGGTTCAATAAGATCTGTGTACGCCCCTGCTCCTAGCAACATAAAGTGCTCAAATAATACCAACATACAATGACCAAATAACTCCATAAATAAAGTAGTCTAAAAACAGATGAAAACAATAAAGCGCATTTATTAATTTTGAGCTTGTTTCCACTGTTGAATTGCAGAACCAGACATCTTTGCTTTAAATTGGTATTCCCATCTCAGACAGTGGGGGGAATATTGCATCTGGGACCCGCACCTATCTCATAATTGCAGCCGGCAAAAATGTTGCATGCGTGGTTGCCATCCATTCATTTCTCTTGGGCCTCCAAAAATAGCCAAGTGCTGGCTCGGCTATTTTTGTTGGACCCATAGAAAGGAATCACAATTAACAGTTTTTTTTTAATTCACGCCAATTCACACCTGGTATTGTTAGAGCTAAAATTTAGCAAGAAAAAAAAATTGAAACCAGTGCTGCTAAACTACAGTGAGTATACACCAGTGTGTGATGGCATCAAAAGATGCCTATTGATTCTGTTTCACCTTCCAGTGGATTGCCTGTACCTGTTTTTTCACACTGTTAGCTCTCACTGCAATCCTGTTCAATTTTAGACTGTCATGGCAGTGGTGCCTGATCACATGACCAGAAAAAGGGTCCTGAATAGAGGTGGAATTCGATCCGAATTTCTGGATAAATTTAATTCATCGCGAAGCCAAATTTCCTTGTGCTTCGTGATAGTGAATTGATTTAACCTGAAATAGTGTAAAAAACTAAAAAATCATCCTTACCTCCTCCATTTGCTTGCGATGTGCTGCCAGCAGGCGTGACATCATCTTGGGCCGCGCAAGATTTTGTGGAAGATGTTCAAGCAAGATGGCAGTTGGCAAGCCTGTCGCGAGCAAATGGAATCGGCAAGTATGATTTGATTTTTTTTTCTGTTAATTTTACACTGTATTTTAGTTATTCTGGTTACTCAACTTTGAGTAACTAGAATAAGGCCCCATTCAGACGGCCGTATTTCACGAACCGATACGGGCTGTGAAATTCCGGCCTGTGCTGCCCCAGAGGACGGGAGCGCACGGCGTCATTGGTTGTTATGACGCCGTGCACTTCCTGAGGCCGCCGCCGTACAGTGAAACACGGGCCATGAAATACGACCGTCTGAATGGGGCCTAATCCTTTAAAGAGGACCTATCACCTCTCCTGACACGTCTGTTTTAGTAACTACATGCATTATGCATGTATTAACAATTCTGGAGCATCTATTCTCATGACTCCATGTTTTGTTGTCCATCTATTATTTATTCTAGAAGTTATCAATGAATTACCTGCAGTTTAAAATACAGGTCAAGCTGGGTGTTACCAGTTGGAGGGGTGTCCCTGCACACTCTAATACTGTCAGTACAGGTTAGATAGTGCCAGATTGTGTAAATTGGTAATTAGAGATGAGTGAATTTCTTGGAAATTTGATTCGGCTGAGTCGCCGAATTTTACAAATAAATTTGCTTCGTTACGAATTACTTCACCACGAAGTGCATTTTTTGTACGTAGTGGGTGCAATGACAGGGAGCTGCGATAGCGCTGCCCCCGTCATTGTACTCCTCAGATGCCACGTTTATACATGATCTCAGCGTCTGAGTGTAAAAACAGTGTAAAATAGACATTAAAAAATACATTAAATCAAACTTACCTCCTCCATTTGCTCGCGACGGGCCGGCCCCCGACATCTTGCTTGAAGATCTGGAGCGAAATCTCGCACGGCGCGACATACGTCACTACGCGCGGGATCTTCAATCACGATGGTGGCTGGCAGCCCGTCACGAGCAAATTGAAGGGGGAAAGTATGGATTTTTTGTTTTTTTACACTATTTAAGGATAAATCGATTCGCCGACATGAAGCACAAGGAAATTGGGCTTCGAGGCGAATCGAATTTATCCTGAAATTCAGATCGAATTCACTTCGTGAGATTCGATTCGCTCATCTCTATTGGTAATACCAGTTTGGAATTTATGTTAACATTTTTTGAATCACAGTCAATGGATACTCATATCTATTCGCATATATTTGCACTCTGCACATTTAAGTCCTAAGAAATAAATATTTATAAAATCACTACCCCTTTAAGAAAAGAATGTACAGCCATAAAATGAGAAAATGTTTGACAGATCTGTCAAAATAGTGTACAGTTGGCATATATTTGCACCAGTTTTAGGCAGTGTACATTTCTTTTATTTTTATGTCTACAAAAAGGCACAATTGAGCCTAAGTTGCAAGTTTTACCTGCTGCATGTTTATTATTCTACAATATACAGACTCTTAAGTAACGTGCCCCTTTTATGGCACATTTAGCTAGAAGTTTATAGATCTTTGCTATTCTTCAATATGCATTGTGTGGTCTTTATACTGTACACAATAGGAATGATCTCAGCTAAAACATTGAACTCCTAAAGAGCGCATCAACAAAGCATATGTGTCAGTGGATTGTTATTTATGGTACAATTTGCCTTGCAAAGCAGGACGGAGCGAAAACAAGCTGCATAAACTACCGCCTGAGGTAAAGCAGTTTGCAAGACCAGTTCAAAGAGCACATTTCCAGTCTCTTGATCTCAATGAATGTTGACACGCATATTTTTTGAACATTATTTTTCCCTCACAAGATATGATAACTTCTACTGTCACAATATAACAAACTCCCAATGATATGACTTTGTTTATATAGCATATATTTCAAGTGGACTTTAGAATTTACTAAGGTATCCATTCAAGGAAACACCCAATAACCTATATACTATACGAAGGCAGTTAAAAAGGTGTAGAATATTGATGAGCTATCCTAAGGATAGGTCAACAATATCTGATCAGTGGGGTCTGACTCCTGACACCTGAGCCATTCGGTTGCTTAAAGAGGCTGCCAGCTGTGGTGAATGCTGTGGTCTCTTCCTAGGCCAATGGCTTCACAGTCATCAGTCACATGGCCTGTAGTCAGCTCAATCCCATTCAAGTGAACGGGGCCTGTCTGCATAACATTATACAATGTAGGCATTGTGCTTGGTCTCCCGTGAGGAGGCTGCATTGCTCACCAGAGTGCTGTGGCCTCTTCAGACAGCTGATCGGTGTCAGTGCTATCCTTAGCATAGGTTATCAGTATTCTACCTATGGAAACCCCTCTGAAGGATGACTTTGGGAAAGGTGATAAACTGTGCTATTCCTAGGCAGGCTTTTTTATTTTGGGGGGTTCATGATTGTACAGTATTCATCTATCTATCTATCTATCTATCTATCTATCTATCTATCTATCTATCTATCTTTCTCTACCCCCCTATTTCCAGTGACTTTCATGGGCAAAGCCAGGAAGAGCAGAGTGGTATTCGTAGCACTGATAGGAGTGGTAGTGATTAACAGTGGCTGTCCTCACTCCAGTGCTCCTGGGGCCATGCAGAGACTGGAGGGAACACCAATTGTTCCCTCAGGGCACACTGCCTGGGGCTCCTGCCTGGTGTCAGGTGGGGTGCCCTTGATGTCAGATAGATGGGTGTAAGGCAGTACTCCCTCAGAGCGCAGGAATTGCAATGGTGACAGCTTTGCAGGCATTGGGTGCAAGGCAACACGGTGGTCAGTATAAAGTAACAAATCCAACAAGTTTTACTGAACTAATCTTGGCAAATCACACGAGGATAAGTTTAGTCTCTCCAGGGTACACAAACAATCTTTGGAAAGTCTGTACATGTGAAACAGGCTATATGATAGCTATCTCTGAGTTTCGCTTCATTTAATCCAGACAAATACCCAAATTGACCACAGACATGCAATTCCATTCTCAATAAATCTTTCTGCAATTCTTTGGTTGAGAAAATCAGATCTTAGATCGGATGGCCAATGTCTCCAAAGTGTGGTGGGTGCCGAAGCAATAAACCTATTCCATAAGCAGCCCAGTCCAACACCATAGATGTTACCTTTTATCACATACTGTCCCTTATAGTCCTCAACAGTCTGTGAATATCTGTTTTTCTCTCAGAAGTTTGGCACTTGTCCTCAATATGTAGGGATGGAGAACCCCTGTAGCAGGTCTCACACTGTAAAGACTAATGCAGTTCCTCACATTTCAGACTCTTTGATCAATCAGACTACTCAGCTCCTTCTTCAGAGGGGCAGGTCCTGCCTTACTCCTGCTGGGTAGGGTATGATAACTACAGTGCCTTGCAAAAGTATTCGGCCCCCTGGAACTTTTCAATCACTGCATATAGTCTAATTATCTATCTGGGTCAAATGTTCACCTTCTAGCAAGACAATGACGTTAAGCACACAGCCAAGACAACAAAGGAATGGCTTGGGGACAACTCTGTGAATGTCCTTGAGTGGACCAGCCAGAGCTCTGCCTTGAACCCAATCGAACATCTCTGAAGAGACCTGAAAATGTCTGTCCATTGACGATCTCTGTATAACTTTACAGAGCTTAAGAGAATCTGTAGAGAAAAATAGCAGAAAGTCCCCAAACCCAGGTGTGCAAAATCTTGTAGCATCGTACCCAAGAAGATTGGGGATTGTAACTGCTGCCAAAGGTGCTTCAATGAAATCCCGAGTAAAGGGTCTGAATACTTATATCATTGCAAGATTTTAATATTTCCTTTTCAATAAATAACACAGATTTTGAACATTCTGTTTTTGCTTTGTCATTAGTCACTTTTTTTAATTTTAGCACAAGGCCACGCACAACATAACAAAATGTGAGAAAGTGAAAGTGTCTGAAGACTTTCCAAAGGCATTGTATATACAGTATATACCAGTATTTTAGAAAAAAATACAGTCTATAGCACTGTCAGCAAACAGCATTACAGTCATTTGAAATCTATAGCCTTATACTACACAATAAGTAATCCTATCAGCAACTGCTATTTTTCTCGTGAAATACTATGTCCTTGCAGGCCTAGTATGCTGGACCTGCTCATAGAGAAAACTATCAATTCCCATGGAGTATTACGCTTGTGTACTTGCTAACAAAAACTACATTGCCTTTGTGCTTATCAGAGAAAAATGATGGCTGGGGAGCGTTCAGTATTTACTCTGCTGATATGTCGTTCCCCATAAAACACTTTATAGGATTGGAAAGGAATTTACTATCTAGAAAACTTTCTGGTCCGTGTTCTGTATATAAATTTAGTAGCATCAAGGGGAAAGAAATTTAAGACACAAAGTAATAACTGGGTTAGTCAGTTTAAAAAAGTAGAAAATTATTTTAAAAATTGTTGATTATTTTTTCAGCTGACATGTCACATTGTCAACTTATACAACTGTCATTTGAAGGCCCACTTTAATCATTTTACTAAGGGTCAATTTAAACAAGGTAATCTACAGTGGTGCTTGAAAGTTTGTGAACCCTTATGAATTTTCTATATTTCTGCATAAAATTGGTTTAAAACTACCTAAATTATCCAATATCACATGTCTATGAGTGGCAAAAGTATGCGAACCTTTGCTTTCAGTATAAGTATCTGGTGTGACCCCCTTGTGCAGAAATAACGTCAACTAAATGTTTTCGGTAATTGTTGATTAGTCCTGAAGATCAGCTTGGAGGAATTATAGCCCATTCCTCCAGACAAAAAAGGTTTAACTCAGTTATGTTGGTGAGTTTCCTCCTATGAACTGCCCACTTCAGGTCCTTTCACAGCATTTCTGTTGGATGAAGGTCAGGTCTTTGATTTGGCCATTCCAAAACTTTAACTGTCTTCTTCTTTAACCATTATTTGGTAGAACAACTTGTGCTCTTAGGGTCATTGTCTTGCTTCATGTCCCACATTCTCTTCACATTTAGCTCACGGACAGTTGTCCTGACATTTTCATTTACAATATGCTGATATCATTCAGATTTCAATGGTGGCAAGTTGTCCTAGCCCCAATATTTGGATTTTTTTCAGCTTTCCACTACATTGTATGCAATATAAAATGGTGCCACGGGAAAGTACAATTTGTCCCACAAAAGACCTCTTATATGTAGCTATGTGAATGGAAGAATAAAAAGTTATGGCTCTGGGAATACATGGATTAAAAATAAAATAAAAAAAACTAAAATGCAAAAATAGAAAATTGCAAGGTCCTGAAGGGGCAAAATAAAAACTCGGTCCAAATCAAGGCTGTTATGGAGGGAAGGCTGCCTACAGGACATTTTAGGGAAACTTCTTTTTGGGGAAGCATGTGATCCTTCTTCCCTGTCTTCTGATCTGGAACGAATCCCAAGAGCTTTAATTTGGTTAAATCATAAACTTTTGGAAAATTCTGAAGTAATCCAATTCAAGCCAAATCAATTCAGTCATCTCTATCAGTAAGTAACATGCACAGGGTTAAAGTAGTGTGTGCTAGTAACTGCTCCTACATCTAAGTACTCAATAAGTAATAGACGGGAATGTCACACAGCTGGTATTTTTTCAGCTGAGACTCTAAAATCCCACTATATTCTCCTCTTTTGGCGACAAAGCTTCTGTGGTCTCTAGTCAATCTCTACACACTCAGCTTTCATGGATGATATATTATCACATGTGTCCACTTTAACCTGTGATTGGCTGCAGTCATTTACAGCAACATGTCATCCCTGGAGGTGGGAAGTACAGAGACTGGCAAAGGACCAGAGAAGAGTTCCCAAAAAAGCACCACGTTGAGTATAGTGTTTTTTATTTATTTTAAATGGGTTTTCCTTGAGATAGATCATAAATAGCAGATCAGCGGGGGTCTGACACCCAGGACAGCCACCAATCAGCAGTTTAGGGTGGCTTCAGAAGGAGGATAGTGGCCGTGCTTGGTTTCACAACTCAGCTCCATTCACTTGAGTGGGACTGAGCTGTGTCTATGCCACGTGATTGATGAACATGACGTCAGTGGCCTAGAAAGAGTCCACAGCCTCTTCAAACAGCAGATTGACGAGGGTGTCAGGAGTCGGACCCGTGCCAATCTGATATTGATGAACTCTACTGGTAATGGGTCATCAGTATCAACATCTTGACCAACACTTTTAAACTAAACTAAAGCAGCGAATTTTAGTGTGTGAATATTGGGTTTTGTTGCTACCAATTTGTGATATAAATTAACATGAGTGAGACATGTATATTTATATTGGTATTAGCTGTTAACCCTCCCCCTACCTCGCTAATTGCTTTTTTTTATCTCGGCACAAGTGCTAAATTAACAGTCCTATAGGTTAATACTTCTCTGTTCTGAATGAATAAGAGAAGGTTAGGAAGCAGAGTTTCCTCTACCTTCTGTGTGTGAGCAGTGGATGGCAGCTACTTTGTACCCACCATGCCTGAAAGAACTGCAAACTAGATATTCACTATGCACAAAACTGCTAAAAAATGCCAGATGGAAGTGATATAATGGTTAGAAATAATGTTATTCTTCATGTACACACACTGTTCTTCTGATTAATGCAAAGTTTGTTGAAACGTTAGTGATGCTTTAAATATCAGCACTAAAGGTCAATTTCCGCAGACACAATTTCCACACATCTCATTCACTTTGTTGCTACAGTATTCCACTGTGGATGGATGTACATTTAAACTTGCAGGGAGCTTCGTACTGTGCATAGTGCTCAGCAAAATGAGAGGTCTTTCAGCTTCTTTTAGCCAAGCAGAGAAGTTTTATAGATATTGATTGGCTGTGTGCTCTTATAGCAGTCATCTTTGGTAAATCCAGTAAAACTAGTATGTGGCCTTAATTCTATGTGTAGAAGTACATGTATGCTGCACCTGAGCTTCCGATTTGCAACAGTGTTTATTTTTTTCTTGGTGTATCCCAAAAGAGTTCAAAAGTTGCATTAAAACTGCAACTCTCACAGTTTTGGGGCGTTCTGAGACAGAACAGGTGAAGGCTCTAAGCAGGGGCGTAACTACCATAGTAGCAGATCTTTCTATTGCTATGGGCAAGAGGGGGCCCAGTCTTAAACTTGGTCAGGACTCTACCCTCTAAAGGAACAACTTTTAGCAAATGAGGCAGTGGAGAAATGGCCCGGGGGGGGGGGGGGCTGGTTTGATCCTTGCTATGGGGCCCTTACTTCTCTATGTACGCCACTGGCTCTATGATTTGTTTGTTTTGTTTGCCTTTCACTTTAAGTGTGCCTTTTCTATGATCCACTGCTACATAGCACAGAAAAAAGAAAATTAGATACTTTATGTGATAAGTTTTGTTGTCAGCAGGCAGGACATTTACTACTTGATACACAAAATTTGACTTTTTAATATCTTATTATTGCTCTTTCTGTATATTTTATTGCAGATTTGATAAATATCGGCAATACTTTTTTTCTTTCTCATAGTGTAATTTTCAGTCATGATATTTTACTTTTTTTTCTTTTTTTTCTTCCTCATAGTGTAATTTTCAGTCCTGATATTTATAATTATTGACTTTACATGGTCTTTGAAAGTCTTTTGAATAATTCATGTTATATTAGCATATATAGTAGATCGTTTTTCGACTATGTGCAGTTGACATGTGTATGATTATTGGAAACAGAATATTTAGTTATTACATTCTCACATTTGACTCGGGAGAACTAATTAAACAAAAGAGTTTACTCCGTCCTTGAAATGTAGACATGTAAAAAAGTGGACCTTCAGCTGTCCTATGTGCCACAAGCTGAATCACGTCTAATATGGTCTGCAGTTAAGAATTTGACATATTGATACAGCAAGAAAATGATGTTGTCTTCTTACATTTTGTTCCGGAGCTGTCACTGAAAGCATAGACTACCTTGAAGTATTTTAAGGAGGAATAAAAAATCCTTAACAGTACCTTTGGGGCAGATGTTCACAAGAGATATTATGTCTGCGCCACAAGGATCTTCATCGTCTACTTTTAACATTGGGAACTTTTCTAAAGTAAAAATAATTATTTTTTTTTTTATTTTAGCAGTTTTCATTGTATATATTTGTACTCAGTCCTGGCTAAGGAATGAAATATATTACTACTGTATATATCACTGTTATTTCTTGTCAACCTTTTTTTACAATTTTACAACTATAGCTCAGATGCTGTGTTCAAAGTTAATCGTGGCATTTGACAGCAATAATACAGTGTAAAATTTTTAAAAAATATATAAAATCATACTCACCTCATCCGTTTGAGCATCTCACGCAGCCCATGAGGATGAAGTAAGTATAATTTTTTTTATTTTTTACCACTATTCTGGAAAAATCGATTCACTACCACAAAGAACAAGGAAATTCGGTTTTGCCGTGAATTGAATTTTCCCTGAAATTCACATCGAATTCCACTTAGTGGAGTTTGATTCGCTTAACACTAATTGCAATAAATAAGATTAGGTGTTGGTATCCTGCTTATGTTGAAACTTTAGCTTAGCGCAAGATTCCCCACATTAGTCATTATTGATGGGCAAAAGTGGACTTATTGGTTAAAGGGGTTGTCCAGCTTTTTTAACAGAACCCTCCAGTGTGTTGTACCTGTTGAAAAATTCATAGTTACCTGCTCTCCATTGTTCACTTCCAGCTCCCTGGCTTGCATTAATATTCTTTTGGCTTCTGTCTGTAAACTTCCGGATGGTCATGGTCATATGCGCAGCTGTAGCCAATGATTGGCCTTAGTAGTGACCCTGTTCATCAGGAGGTTTACAGGATTGTTGAGGGAAGCCAGGGAATCATGAGTTTTTTTTAACACATACAACATGCTGTTAAAAACAGTCTAAAACCTGGACAACACCTTTAAGGTATTTCTTCACAGGCACATGAATTGCCTAAAACAAGCTTTAGTAGACAAAATAGGAAGTTGATCTGCACTCGGTTACTTTCATTTTAATTCAACAATTATCAAGAGAGGAAAGATCATTCTTTCCATTGTTCTTTGAAACAAATGCTCTTTTGGACAATCATCAGCCCATGTAAATGGGCCAACAACTAGAAGGAAGACATTGAAGTGTCTACTCGAGCACTAATATATGTGGATAGATAGATAGATAGATAGATAGATAGATAGATAGATAGATAGATAGATAGACCTTATTGTTACACCAACCAGTATTTCACTTTGCAGTAATCTTTCGAATTTGGCATTTTTGCATGTACATTTATACTTGAAAAATATATACAGTATTTATTTCTCCACTCACACAAGATAATTCAGAGGTGGCAGCATTGCCTTGGTGAAAGCCCTCGGTGGACTCCCCTTGAAGCAAAATCTGGTGTTTGTTGTTGATTTACATACAAATCAGTATTTTTCTATGAGATTTGTTTTGCTCACATAATTACTTGGCTTTCTTTGTAATGCTTTTCTCCACAGTTACAATCATGTTTGCCACTTCTGCTTTCCCAGCAAGTGTGATAATTTGACCTTTTTAATTTCCCTTGGGCATTCATGAGACTGGGTCATCAGGAGACAAAAGGCGTTTAAAATCCAGATAGTAGTCAGTGAATCGATGAAGGAATTGGGAAAGAGGATTGCCTGGTAATTACCAATGTACTGGACTGCTAAGGACATAGTGAGATAGTTTCTAGAGGAAATTGGACCACCAGCTTGGCAGAACATGTGCTTGTTTTGTGAATTTAAGTTCTGGATTTCTCAAAATCCTTGGAAGCATGTATTGAGCAGAGCCATGTATGAGAAATAAAAATGGCAACCCTTGGACTTTTTCAACTCGTGAGGACCACTGCTATCCATATTTCAAAGTGTACTAATTAAAAAGTGAAAAAGTAATGTGAAAAACAGCAAAAATATATTTTAATGTGTTGACCATATAGTCAAGGTTAATATAGTCAAGGCTAATAACTGTTCCAACTTGCCGTACAGACAATCCTTAGCATTTGCTGTAGTATTAAACCAATAATGTGTGTATCTCTTACTGCCGCATTGTATATTACCTGTGGTAATTCTTCTAACTTGCTATTCCCTTGTCTTGCCGTCAATCAACCTGCAGCAGTCTGAGCTCATAATCATTAGGCAGGAAATGGGCTTTTTGGTAAAGGTTGTGTCATTTTGACGGAGCAATCACACAGTGGGGAGCCCTGCTGAATTCAATGCGTCTGGGGACAGCAAATCCTGACTGCTCTTGTCAAGACAAAGTGTATATGCTTTGAGGAAACAGTGAAGGGCATCTTCCAGCAAGGACATTATTCCACCAGCAGCTGAAGCTCTGAACTCAGTCACTAGAAATAGCCTCTTGAAGCGTTTTTCTATTATTACACACTTCTTTATTTCCACATATTACATTTCCTTTCTTTACTTGACATGAGAACATTTTTACTGGGGGGCAAGTAAGCAAATATTAAATTTATAAATGAAAAAGGAAGTTGTAAATTGACGGTCACAAGCATGTGTGATAAAGGCTTTTCCGGGTTCAGGATATTGATGGTCTTTCCTCAGGGTAGGCCATGGATAGCAGATCTGTGGGGGTATGACTCTCTGTATCCCACCAATCAGTGCAGTTGTTACCTTACTCCACCGACCTGCAGACATTCACTTTAATGGGACGATGCTGCAATACCCTACCACCGCTACCATAAAATATGTACAGGTAGACATATCGATGTAAACATCACAGAAGATACAGGGCTCTCATGGGCACTATGATCACTTTAAAAAGCTGAACAACAAATGTTCAGAGAGTCAAGCCTCCACCGATCTAATATTGATTTCTTAAGAAGAGGTTGTCAATAGGCTGATCCCAGAAAACCCCTTTCAATAGAGTAATACTGCCAGAAGACATTGCAGGTATGTCAAACTGAGCATATATGTTATATATTGTTTGTGGTTGTTGGTCAATGCAATATTTTGCTATTTTTTTTATCTCCTGTGACATAACTAGAACTGACAGGGCGCCTGTATGTGATTCCTGGAATACTCATTGCCTGGTCCATGGTAGTCATCCTCATGGGTAGCGATATGTTTAGGCCTAATCCTAAACGGTCAATAATGGAGAATGTGTGCAGGACTATTAACTAGAGATCACTGCTGCTCGTTTGTAAACTTGACGTCAGTGTTCAGTTCCGTTCTTTGTGTGAAATCATTAATGGTCTCACGTGGTTGGATAAACAGTGATTTTCTAGTGTCTAGTGGGTATATGGGTGTGAGACGTATAATCAGTATTGTGTATTTCTTGTGTTGAAGTGGTCTTGTGATCTAAAGTATGATGCCCTACAACAACTGCTAGGGAAGGAAACGGTATATGGATTAATACAGCTAGTATTAAACTGTGTTATTGCTACAGACTTTACAGCAATAATGTAATCTACGTCTATAGTCAGTGGGCTCATCCTCACCCAATACGCTATACATTTTGTATGAAAATAAAAGTGTTTATTGAGTGATTGTAACCTGCATTGTCTGTATGCTTGTAGAAATACCAAAACTTCTGATGCCCATCCCAATTCCTTTCCGCTTATTGTAGTAGATAGTGGTACTGTCTCTACGTGTGTCACAATTTCAGGGGCATTTGTCACCAGATACTTTGTAGTATCTTTTTCCAGGGCCACTTTGATTTCCCAGTCTGCCCCTGCCTCACTGACTTCCCGACTGAAGTTTGTTGTCTTCCTGTGCTGTAATTACCACCGAGCCCTCCGACCACTGATATTTGTGTGTGAAGGAGTAAAGCCTTTAATATAGACATAACTCTTGGTAATAAATATTTAAGTTTAATATTTGAGTCATATTTTATTCTGTCATGGTGCCTTAGCTTACATTTTGTATCAGGATCCAGTGCTCTCTGGCTGTAGTACATTACATTGAGAATTGATATCAATGGTACATGATGGACACAGCAAATCCTTTTAAGACCATGCGATGCCTACAGCCCATCAGTCCAGTTGAAATCACTTGCTGCAGGGTTTTTTATACTGTAATTTCCAAACTTAATAAATCCAGTTTTCAAGGTAAACATTGATGTAATGTCTTTAGCTATGCCTCCCGCCATGCATCAGTGCAATACATTTCATTATACACGAGACACCGACATAAATTCTTTATGATTTTCTCCATAATGAACACCATATTGTAATTTATAATCTATTACTAGTTCTTTTGCCTATTTAAACCTAAACCTATGGCGTGTAACTTCAATTACCGCTCCAAATCATATCAATTAAACCAGCATTAGCGTATACAAAGCCTGAATAAATATTTAACGCACAGTGGATGCTAATTATTTTTAATTATGTGGACGGAAGAATATTACATTTTGAGTTATTTTACACTGTGAGTGATAATTTTAGTGTACTAACTGTATGTATGCCTTTATTAAAGTATTAATTATTGATAAGATGTTAAATATCACATCACTGCGAAGAAAGTTCTATCCGTATAAAAATATGGCTTATGGAATTCTATGTTAATTATGCACATTAAAATTGTTCATTAATGTACTGATATAGTATATAAGCAACTGTATGAATTCTGCAGGGCATACATGATGTTCACATGGTAAAGACAATGAGCCTTTTTAGTGAGATCTATGGGTGGTTTGTAGAATTAGATTTTTTGAAAATGTTAAATATGAATAAATGATTATTTTTCCTACAAAGTATATCATGAAGACGCATAGTTATAGGGGTGGAGAAGAAAGAGTTGTACTTCAGTTTCGGTGGCCCAAAGACCTTTCTGCCACATGAGATTACACCTGGATTATAAATCATACATGATAGTTGGAAGGACCTATTACAGGTTTTACATTTGGACTCTGGACCTTCACGCTATGCCTCAGATGCTTCAAGGTATTGATCGAATACCTTTTTACTGCACATTACACAATCTGAACCCTGCAGTTGTTGAGCCCAGTGCCTCCAAAACAAGGTTCTCACCTAGTGCGATTGATAGTTCTGGTGTCTTCTTATGAGGTAGAAGGGCCTTTATACCCCCTAAAGTAGCAGAACCCAGATGTAAATGCCATCTTTGCACCACTATAGATACACCTTTGGAGCAGGGGCATAATTATAGGTTGTACATCGGTTGCAGATTTGCAGAGAAGGATGAGAATGATAACTGTGGCCCAGAGGGTGGTAGTAGTACTCACAATTCACAGTGGCAATCTCTCTCTGTGGCGCTCCCTGGGGATATGCAGTGACTGGAAGATTCACCCTTTCTTCCCTTGGACACACCCTGGTATTGAGCTCCTGCCTGGTGGTAGTTGGAGTGCCCTTGAAGTTAGATGTTGGTCTGTGTGAGTGCAACAATGTTACAAGTGCATTATATTATATGTTGTGTCAGTATTAACTTCCTTCTAGAATTATATTCATTTGTATTCTTTGGCCTTGAGATAGTCTGCAGAGACAACCAGGGAACCAGGAGACAACATAGAAAAGCATAAGGGACTGTAAGGCAATGTAATAACAACTTTGGGTACCATCGCTACATTAACCAGGCACAGTGCTCTACACTTGGTTGCGGCTGTGCCTGGTACTATAGCTAATAGCATTGCAGTCCCATTCAGGTGAATGTCAGGCACGGTCACAGCCAAATGTACAATGCTATGCCTGGCAAACAAGCTTATCTGCAAACATACCTAGAGACAACCAGGACAGGTCATCAATATTATGGTCAAGAAATGGGCCATAGTCATAGCGATTTGGGCATGAGAAAGATTCCAATATTGGACCATTTATAGTCAGTGCTAGTGACTTAGTAATAATTTAGAAGGTGGTCTAATGCATTTTCCAACCAATGTAGTACATTTCCATTTTGTCGCCAAAGATCCACCAACCACTTACTAATGGTCCCCAATCTGATTTCTGTAAGCATTGTTGGTTCTGGGTGGACATAAGGACCTTTTTAGAAGGGCCGTGTATACATGAACAATGCTGGTTTATGTAATAACACTTTCTTATTTTGTCTATTTTGGGTCACCAAAAAATATAGTTTTGTTCCTTCTTGGTATATATAATATAATGCTGTAATACATGCTAGTAATAGGGTCATAGAAAGCAATGACACTGTCATGCACAAAATCAATTTGCAGAGATGTGATACAGGAGACTGAAATAATAAGAAATTCCTCCGCATGAGTATAGCTGGGGCACAGCGGAAGCTCACGCACTTCCAGCAGAGAGTTGACCTCTTACCATCACTGTGGGCACTGGTGCAGCTGTCAGAAGACATCAGCAAAAATGGCAAAGGAGGAGAAAAAGTGACAAGCTGAGAGCAAACTACAGACATGGATGGCACCGCTGGCAAAGTAAAGTGGCGTACAAATCCCTACAAATCTATGATTTGTCCCCTTGCCACGTTCATGTCACCTAGAGGCTTATATGTATATATAAATGTAGCAGAGCCAAGTTTGTAAATTTAGTCACAATTCATTCATCTCTTTTTATTTCTCTTATTTACCTTTTTACATGTAATCTACTCTTCATTTTATAATTAAGAGAGGCATCTACATACTTTCCCCATTTGGTGTAGCTTTATACATATGTTATATATATATCTAATTATTTTATATATGATATTAAATATAGTAACATTATAGTAAAAATATGTGTAAATTCCATAATGGCATGACTTGCTTTCCTTGGATGTTCAAGTGACAAATCTTATCCTATATCTTAATTGATAGACATTTTCTAACAAGTAATACTTTTCCTGAGGTGACTCTTTAAAGGGGGATAGGCCATCAAAATTTGCTCAATGGGGATCTAAATTCTGGCACAACCCCACCAGTCAGATGAATAAAGAGGCCACGGTGTGTCACTGTTTACACAAAGTGCTATACTTACAGTTGTGCCTGTGCCTCGTACTACAGATCAATGCAGCACAGTCGCATGCAGTACCATCCACGACCAAAACTATATAGTAGGCCCTGTGTCTAGTCAAACAGTGGGCGACTTTCAATCAGCTGATTGGCAGGGTTGACCGGTAGACAAACCACCCTTGATCAAATATTGATGACCTATACTTTAGACAAGTCATGAACAACAGTTTTATCAGTGCCACCTTCTGGTCATAAAAGATACTACATCCCACAAAGGAAAAATCTGATAGTTGAACATATTATAAATAATAGTAACATTATTGTGGTTTTTCAAAGGAAAATAACAAAAGCTTTATTTCCCGGTTGTGTCATCTAAGCACATCATTTGTTTATGCGGTTACAGTCTATTCATGTCCCCATACAGGAAATTTCATACTGGAAGAGAACATAGACTGTAATCAACAGATACATCATTCGTTGTGGGACAGGTATTACATCCATAGTAGTGCAGTAGTGACACATGCAGAACGTCTGTGCAGATGTAATACTTCTGTGATTATGGTATTACTCAGTCATGTTTATACCATAGAAAACTCCTCCTTTCAGGTTATGTTCCTTAGAGACTCAATCAAGTTCATAGTATAATGCAAAAATGTCTGCTCTTTGGGGCTACATATTTGTCTTGAATCATCTTACACCGTTTTTGCATTAGAATTACCAGGAATGAGCAATAAAGGGAATCTGTTTCCAGTTTTATTCCTTTCTTTGTGATGGTAGGCAGAGACCACCATTAAAATGCTAAGCCACTTACACTTTGCTAAAATCAGAGTACAAACCCTGGAGTCCACTCAATACACTGCAAAGTCCTCATATTCACGAGCTCCCAAATCTTTCCACCCTCTTGCAGATGACTGACAGCTCTCATCCTGAGGGGTGGAGAGAGCTGAGAGCTCAGAAATATCAGGACTTTTTAGCTTGTTCACTGTACTGATTGGACTCCAGTAGATACACATTTCAGAGGCCTGTTCCACACTAGCGGTAAACTGTTCCAACAGAGGAACATAGACAGATACTACCTTCCTCCGCCAGAGCCCATTGACTATAATGAGATCCGTGGGGATCCTACCTGTTTCCGACATTAGTGCCGGGATTCAGCCGCACAAAAACCTCTGCATGCAGAGTGTATAGCTGAAAGGGTAAAGGAGGGGTCTGACTCTGGAAATCGATTAATTCATTTTTTGTCTGTAAGTACAAACTGATTTATTTTGTCTCTGTATGTTAAACCTCAAAAACAATCGGAAATGTGGATCTTACTTCATGTTATTTCTGTTTTCAACTCAGCTTTATTTGCTGAAACTGTGATGGATCCTTCTGACATCCTCTGCCCAATGAATACAGCGGACTCATAAGTATTGTATGTGCCCACTGTATTCCTTGATCACTCCATTTATCCAAATAGCACAATCTTTTTGTACCGTTTTGGCTAATAGGAGTATGAAACTATCTGAATTATGCTGCCCTTACAAAAATCAGCTTCATCAGGATTCAGATCTTCTTTCGTCAGTATGCCTAAATAAAGACCTTATGAAACCAGCCACTTCTGTTAGATTAGGTTCTTTTTCAGGCCAGTCAACCCATCAATCTTCTACCAACAGGCACATTAGGATTAGACAAATGTGCATCTTTATCTTTATGAAGATGGAGGGCTTTTATGGCTGCCAGACACCACTGGAACGTTTTGCTCTAGAATAAAAACAATTGGACTTGGCTTAGAAAATTCTACCTGGCCAAACTTTTGAAAATAGATGACCAGGGCATGACAGCACCTATTAAAATCTATTTCTGGATGTAGTTACATGATTGTCCTTAAGCTCAGATCCTATAATTTCCAGATGGGTTGCAGTGTGGAAGCTCAGATCTGTTCATGGGACATCTAAGATCTGTGTAGAAAAGAAGGAAAATTTAATCCGGCCAAACTTTTGAGTACAGATGGCCAGGGCCTGACAGCACCAACTAAAATCTGTGGCTGGCCATAGCTACATGATTGTCCTGAGGCTTAGGTTCTATGATTTGCAGACCAATTGCAGGGTGGGCTTTTAAACTAGAACACTGGACGTCCAAGTTCTTAGGAGAAACGTAGAGTTCAAGGACAATCAAAAGGAATCAGCAACCACCTGGCGTCTCTCTCATCAATAGGAATTCGACCGAGGATTCTCATTGTCTGCAAGGTCATTTTCTCTTCTCTAAACCTATTTCGTTTTATTTTTCGCTATTATCTAAGGATTTCCAGTTTGTTTTTTATATACAGGTCCTGGTTAGAGTTATTTGAGTTTGTAGCATGCAGTTCCCTGTTCTTTTCTCTTCACACATAAATCTCCTGATCTTCAATACTGATTCAGCTCTACAGTTCTGTTGTAGTTCAGCTTATCCTTTGGGACTTTAGTTTTATATTCCCAGTATTCCCAGTATACTGAATTCACATGACGTAAACTTGATCTCTTATCTATTAAATTTTAAGCTCATTTTATTGAAGTCAAGTTACCGATTTGTTGGTACTGCCACCTTGCATTATCGTGGCACACTGAAAGATATGGGTGCTTGAAATCTTCATGAACATGCAGCATGGATACTGAAAAATATTCTTCGATTTTGTATATTCAAACATTTTCATAGCATGGTGATGCTGATTTTACATAGGTTAAGCTCATGGACACTGGCATGAAGCCTGGCTGGCAGTACTCATCCTGTATAGCTCCTTAGTATGGAGCCGTTCAGATTAGTAGCTGAAAACAGGTAATTTTTCTTGGTAGATTTCTAATTTGGTAGCGGTTTTAGAGGAGTATTTCCAAGTGTTTTAGAAGAATTTTTGGTTGAGGGTTTGTGAGAGTTTTTAGAAGAGGTTTTAGATACATTTATGCCAGCCAACTGGAGGTTGGACCACTCCACCTCACTATTTTAACTCTACCAATCCTTTGAGTTCTATAGCATTTTGAAATTAGTGTGCATGCTGGGAGTTGTAGTCTCCCAGCATTTGGAGTGCCGAAGGTTGTTGATCCCTGATCCACAACATTGCTGTATAGCACTTGTTATGATACTCGAGTTAAATTTCATTCTATTTGCAAACTTTCTGTTTACTCTGAGTCCTGTCAGATGACCATGTGGAGCTCTTATCTCTGATCTCCTGAACTCATAAACACTTTAAGCCATATGGCTACACAATTTAGCTATAATGAGTGTTTATGAGGTCAGGAGATCAGAGATAAGGGCTATACATGAGCTGTAATCTGAAAGGGCTTTAGAGAAAACAAAAGTCTGAAAATGTACTCAAATTTAACCTATGTATCACAAAAGCTGCTTAAAATTTCTAATAAAGACCATTTGCAAACATGATTTTTATCTAAAATAAATAAAATGCAGTCATAAAAATAAAATTACTGCAAATGTGTCTATAGCCTTTAATGCAGATGTGAATGTAGCCTACAATGAAAGAAGAAAAAAACATACAAGAAATTATTTCAAATGTTTTTTTTAATTAAAACTAAATAAATTAAATGTGCCATAGTCTTTGACCCATATGCTTCCCATAACATACCCAAACAAACCACCCCATCATCCCTTCATCCCAACCTCCACCTTACCTTGGGTTGAATGAGGTAAGGTAAAAATGATAAGTAAAAGTCAGAACCGGCAGTGTCCATGGGAGGGGAGGATGTTTTATAACTTCTTACATGGCCCATGTGGGTGCAAGTAGAGCCATACCTAAAATATATTTTAACACAAGTCGACTTATTGTCTGCTGAGGCATGGCATCCCACTCTTCTTGAAGGGTGGCCCTCAGGTCATTGAGGTTCTGGAGTACAGCGTTACGAGCATCTACACGGCGACTCAGATGATCCCATAAGTTTTCAATGAGATTCAGGTCTATTAAAAGTACAGGCCAGTCCATTTGAGGTACCCCAACAGTTTTGAATGGTCTGACATGACACTTGGGTGCCTCTCACCTCTCTTAAATGTGCCTGGAGTTGTGTAGCATTCATCATCTGTTTCCGAAGGGCATTGTTCACAATGAAGAGGTCATCAGTGTGGGATATGGCTAAAGGACATCCACTTCTATGCCTTTCTGTGACTCTTCCAGTCTCTCTGTATATCTGTTGCAACCTGCTCATGACACTCTGTGACATTCGGTGACCACTTCCGTCTGAGAACATTTTGCTTCAAGCCTCGCAATGGCGAGGTACTGTTGATCAATTGTTAGGTGTTGTCTTGGTCTCATGATGTCAAAATGTGAACAGCATGATGAGGAGGATTGTTGAAATACCATTTCTAATTGAAGCAGGAAATGTATTGGGCAATTCATTGATCAAACGCCTGTTGTGACTTCTGCCATTAAGCTCCTTGGTAAAGAACAGCAATTTGTCCATAAAGTACTGAAACATTGAACAGTTGGACATGTGCATTCAAAAGTTTAGAGAAGGTCACATTCATTTCACCTGTAAAGGTTAGAGTGCATTTTAGGTTAATGCTGAAATTTCACCCACAAGTCAAATATCCCTAACTTTTTGAGAGTATATATATATATATATATATATATATATATATATATATATATATTTATATATATAGTTAATACAGATGAAAGTCCATCACGTTTAACCAAGGAGTAAGATATATATATCTTATTCCTTTTGATATAATTCTCTCAAAATTTTCCTACTTACTGTATATTTACGACTAATAGTGAAAAGCATTTTTTCTTTCATCCCTGTATCTTAAATTATACACAAAATTTGTAGTAGAATAATCATGCTACAAGATCTGTCAACAACAGCCTTTTCTATGACTTAATTAAACTTTATTGCTGGGCTATGTTTGTGCTCATGATTGAGGTCAGTAGTCCACTATTCAGAATGCCAGCACATGATTGTTCAGCAGTACAGAATAATTAAAGGGATGCTATCATTTTTGCAAATAGTCCTCAGTTACTTGAGCACTAAGGGTGCATCAAAGTAAAACTTCTCTCCAAATGACTGATCTAAGGGTACATGACTGCTTATTATTTCCTTACAAAAGTCCCATATTTGAACGTACAGAGAAATCCATATACACTCGTACCTGGTCACATATAATTTAAATTGCTCACTTCTATTCTTTACTAGTCCACGTTCTTCTACTGGACAACAGATTGTTGTGTTGTGATGTGTATGGAGGCCTCCTGACTATATTCTGTCAGTAGATGTCAGGGGAACAAGGATCTGGCATGCTTAGTCCTTTTGCTCTGCCAGGGGTTAAGTAGCCTGCAGGTGTTTCTAGTGATAGCTTCTTTTGTGCAGTAAAACATGTATGTTTATGGGTGGCTCAGGAAACATAGCTATTGACCAAACTCTATACAGCTTTAAGGATATACTGAATATGGCTGCTATATGCTTCTATGACAGGAGAGATATTAAAAATAGGCCTCATGTACACATCTGTGGGGTGCATGGCCAGTGCCTGTGTTTTCAAGACATGGGCACGCCAGCCCCCATGGTTGTGTGCATGAAGCCTTAAAAGCCAGGCCACTTCACTAGTTTTTATACTTATATCCTCAGTAGAGGTTATCCCACAAATTTAAAACTGTTTTTTTACTCTCATATTTGGAGGACTTTCTTCCATTTCAGTTGGTGGGCAACAGCTCATCAAGTACCTGCTCCTTCCAGGATGCATTGCATTTAGTTCTTTTTAACCCCTTCCTCCCATGGATAGAAAGTAGTCCCTCACATATAGCCCCAGAGATATATGTGGTATGTAGTGTCCTCCCTCCAATTTCCTTCTCCACTGCCTAGAGAGAGATATGGTTATATATTATAGAAGTAGGAATATTTGAATGAAAGGCATCTAGACCGCTTTACCAACTTCAGTATGAGATTACTGCACCAGCACAGAGGGAAGGGGAAAGGAGTAGAAGAAGCTACTGAGCACGTTAAGAGCAGCACCAGCAAGGGGCATTACCAAAGAGTAAAATGTAATGTACATTAAGTTAGGAGTTTTTAGCGTTTGTTCCTTCTCCTCCTTAGACTCTTGATACCAGAGTAACATGCATGTTATGGCTAACTGTGGATGCTTCATTTGTGCCTGTACCATCCATATATTTATGTTCAGTTGTGAAAGTTATTTTTGATCTATGAATTGCTCCACATCTTCCAGAAGTGCTGTGGATCACCTCCTACTCCACCACCCCTTGTCCAGAGACTGTGACCCTTATACTGTTAATGCAATGAAAAAGATTTTTGTATAAAGTCGTAATATCATATTGTAGTTTCGGATTTGTTAGTGCAGTAAATATCTCATCTAAGGAACTACCGGTAAAATGCTGTAATTAAAAGATCCCCTAAAAGGTAGGCCTTGAAGCAGCGCTAAACAGGTTGTCTCATTTAGACCACTAAAGCACTCTTTACACTAAGGCACATTAGTGTGATGCTTCATTCAGGTAAAAGATTGCACTTAACGTTGAGAAATAGACAATGTCAGACATCCTAATGAGAACGTGAGGTCCTGCGAAGAGACAACTAATCCCATTTCTTCTCCAGACTGCCGTCTCTGTCTTACATCCACCCATGAATAATGAATCAGCTGGTACCATTCTGAACATTTTGCTTGTCACGGTCTTGTTAAACCTTCCCTTGAGGAAATATGCAGAGTGCGTACATTAATCAGGTATTGACTCACTATCAAAGAGGAGAAAACACCCATTAATAGTGTTCCATTAATGCAACAGTCATCTCAGCCTCTTCTCCGCTCACTTCCTGAGACAAATTTTGCAAAACATGACAAATACTATGGCACTTCTCATAGTGGGAGACCTTTATTTTTAATGAACAGGAATGGTTTATACTTAAAAAAAAAACATTCCGGAAAGACCTTGGTAACTATGACATGAAACTGGGAGCATTGCATAGTGATTTTAAAGAAGGCACTTTACATGTTTTTTGCATTACCACAGTGCTAGTCACTTTTCCTCTGTTAAATTGGTAAATGCTTCTGACATCCTAACCTCCATTTCACATTGCAGCACATAGCAAAAAAGAATACTGAATATTATGTCATTGGAAGAAAAGCTTTCTGACCCTTAAGGGTTGTGCACATTTAGGGGGGTATGGCATCCCCTTCATCCTGGGCAGGCCTGTGAAGGGAGGAATATTTGCCTGCTTCCCAACTCTCTGTGGCCTTTGCCGTTCTGCTCAGGTTCCTGGATGTAAAATTCCAGTTTGACGACGCTGCAGCCAATCGCTGGCTGCAGTGGTGACCAGGACCAAGGGAAGCGATTGGCTGCAGTGGCATCAAATTGGAAGTTTATATACAGGGACCCAAGTGGAGCAACTGTGGCCAGAGGTTGCAGGAGTCAGCGTCCTGACAAGTCCGCCCAAATGTACCCACATAATGCTGCTCTGGAAAAAAGAGACATGCAAGCTAGTCTCCCTTCTAATAGGAAAGCAAATCTGTTTCTCGGTAACTGACATTTAAAGCTGGGCAAACAAAATTTGCCAGGTTGCCTGAGAGGCCTTGGTTGGGATACTATTTCTCCTGAAGGGAGCCAGTCAACAGTGCTCTGGGTTTCTGGGAAAATAAATAAAAATTAGAAAGCACATCTTACATCTGCTAGCAATTTGAATATATTTCCCAGAAATACAGAGCAGCTTTTCCTGGTCTACAATACTCACCCCACATACTACAAATGCTAAGCATTCTCTGTAATGATCAAGACTGCCCCCCTAGACAATGCATATATTTTGCCTAGAAACACAGAGTAGTGTACTACTTTGTGTGGTAATGTATTGCAAGAAATCATACAACTTATTTAATCAAAGTCACAAATTATATTAACACTCCAGGAGAGAAGATTTAGAAGGTTTACTATAGCTTCAGTCCATAAAATGGATGTCCTATGTGGACGCTAGACCTTCTGATGTAACCAAATTGAAGGCTAGACGGAAAGTGTTTCCACAGAAAAAAAAGACACCACATGTGTTGAAAGTTCTCCCATTCTAGCATCATGGATCAACAGGTGGACTCAACTCCTCCACTTTCATTTTGCTCTTCAATTAAACATTTTCCCTCCTATAAGTTTATATAGTTCAGGGGACACTGTATATGAAATGGAAAAAACATGTTGTTTCCTATATTCCTGTGGTCTACCAATGTTCAGAGCTCTGCCCCTTAATATTATAACCATGATAGCATGAATCCCTGAGAGGGGGACTTTCCATGTTCAATTCTTATTGCAATCACTAGAAGGCATACATGTAGCATCCAACAGGAATTAAATATGGAGAAACCCCCAGAGGTAACTGCTAACAAAAAAAGATTATAATTGGCAAATAGAGTTATGTAAAAACTTCAGCAGACAATCTAAAACATAGCTTGCTTTACATGCCTGGTACACAGGTATATGTATATATATGTATGAGACATTTTGAACTTTTGAGAGGTCATAAAATAGGCAAAGAGGTGCAGTAATGTGGGCACCATCCAATTTAGTCTTTAGAGGCTACTACTTATATTGAAACTTTTGGAGAGTTGATTTAAAACAGTGATCTCCAACCAATGGCCCCCAGCTTTTGCAAAACACCCATCCAACTCCCATCATGCTTTGATAGCCACAGGCTGTTAGGACATGATAGGAGTTTTAGCTTTGCCACAAGCTGGTGAACATTCACTCCAGCTGCAGTCCATCATGAAATAGCACCACAATGCAACAGACAACTATTTTATTCTTTTTTTTTTTTTTTTTAATGGACAACATTTCCTGTGGGTCTTCAATTTTGCACTTATGTCAGACAACCTTATTAAAACTGTAATCACATTTTTAGTTTTGATGCTGTTTTTTTGAACCAAACAGGACCATTTTTTTTGTTTTGTTTTTTAATCAACTCCTGGTTTTGGCTCAAAAAAAGTGCATCTGCAATTCTAATCTTATTGTGGAATGTTGTCTAATACTAGCATGCTATGTCCTTTTCACTTTAGAATGTTTTTACTCACAGCGCTTTTTTGGGGGGAAAAAACACTGTAATTTGAATGCAGTTTTTTAAACCAAAGCCAGAAGTGGATCCAGCAGAAAGGAAAGCATAATCCTTTTAGATTTCATATTTGTTTTGAATCCACGTCTAACTTTGTCTAAAAAAATAGGAATAAAAAATGCTACGTGTTCTGCCATAATTCATGAAACAGATAGGTCCTAATAGCCACTCATCACTATAATCCAAACTTTGTTCTGATCTTGCACAAAAATAAACGTTTTCAAGTTTATCTTGTCCAGCAAGTGTAGCTACATGAAGACACTTTCTGAATAGCAATTAGCCCTGGGGTTAATCAAATGAAGGCCCAAAGCTTAAAAAAGTGCCGAGCTCATTTATGGATTTGAGTTAAAATCTGAGTATAATACTATCATTAATAACAATCTTACAATTGCTTGAAACAATGCAATTATAATTCATCTTTGTAACTGAAATATAGTTCCTGGTTGTCTCCCTTCTCTATAGCTAACAGGGTTGTAGATTATGATAAAGAGGTCAGTACAATAGGAAGGCCCTACCTCTATCCAATAAAATGCCTTCAATGGGGAGAAAATGCAAATGTAGCAGGCTAACTTTAAAAAGAACTTGATATCTTCATTGCCTGGTCATAATGAAATGGCTAGTTTCAGACTAACTTAATGTGGACAATTTTAAGACTGACCAAAAATATATTCTTCCAGAACTTCCTTCCTGATAAACATGCACAGTCAGCTCAGACCAGCGTACGTGTATTCTGATTGGGGAGAGGGGACTAAGCCGCTACCAGAACCCTCTGGAGGTGACATCTTCTCTGAGAACAAAAGTATGAAATTCAGCTGCCTGATAATTCTGTTGGACACGCCATAAAATTTAGACTGTTTGCCAGTCCTGCTGAAGTCATTAAGCTAATGTGTACAGCTACCTGAAGGCCCATAATATGGCCACAATACCATGAGTTACCAAAGGTCTACTGTACTGAATTTACATCACCATAGGGTTCTTTGGATATCTATGTTTAGTTCAGTAGAAATGCGGTATGTCCAAATACTGAGGCATTCTAAAATGTGTTTGCATTATAGCTTAATGTAATGGATTTAAAGGGGTTGTCCAAGAATTTTTAAAACATGGCATAGTGTAGGGGGCTGTATTACATAAAGTCAAAACCCAAGCTTACCTTTTAAATGTCCCACTGCCCTGCTCTGGTCCACAACATTCTGATCTTTGCTGGGCCTGCGGTGGTCATGAGCTACTCATCATTCACTGGACTGCTAAAGACAATCACTGGCCTCAGCAGTCAAGTGACTTTCATACATACGTGACAGTTAACACCAGTGATTTGGCATGTCACGGTAGGCATGTAAGTAATGAATGGCATGTGATCGCTGCAGGCCCAGCATGGATTGGAACAGTCGAGAATGTTTTTTTTATTTCATACAGCCCTGTGCTCTCTGGCAATTGTTTTTAATTTAGAGAACCCCTTTAACTGTCTGTGTTAAAGGGATTCTGTCACCACCATTTTCCATATTAAGTTATTTATACCACTGGATTTATCTCATCATAAGGATCTCCAAATGGTTATTGTTATAGGCCCAGATGAAGATTTGTGGTGTAAAAATCGTTTTTTATCAACTGTCAATCACTTACATTAAGGAGCCCAAGGGGAGTTGACCATCGTTGCTGGAGCCCGGGCTCGGCGATTCCGTTGGAGCCCCGGACCACCCACCTAATTAATATTCACTTCACTGAGTGAGTCAGTGAAGCTCCGCCGCGGCTGAAATCCCGCGCAGGCGCAGTACATCAAGAGGCCTGCGCCCATGCGGTCTGCGGGCAGCGGCCTCACCTGATGTACTGCGCCTGCGCGGGATTTCAGCCGCGCCGGAGCTTCACTGACTCACTCAGTGAAGTGAATATTAATTAGGTGGGCGGTCCGGGGCTCCAACGGAATCGCCGAGCCCGGGCTCCAGCAACAATGGTCAACTCCCCTTGGGCTCCTTAATGTAAGTGATTGACAGTTGATAAAAAACGATTTTTACACCACAAATCTTCATCTGGGCCCTATAACAATAACCATTTGGAGATCCTTATGATGAGATAAATCCAGTGGTATAAATAACTTAATATGGAAAATGGTGGTGACAGAATCCCTTTAAGATTTTTAGACCATTTTCAAATCACAACATTTTGGTCAATAATTCGTCTCAGTGTTTGTAAGCCAGAACCAGAAGCGGGTCTAAACTCAGAAGAGGTACAATTTTTTTTCAATTTTTATCAGGGTAGTTTCCACTAAACTGATACAAAATTCTAACCACAATACTGCCATATGAAAGAGGACATTTATCATCCCCTGTAAGCCCAAAAACTGAAGTTAAAAAGTTGCAAAATTTTGGTGCACACCATGGTTGCGGAAAATTGTAGGGGTTTAGAGCTGTGCTCACCAGTTCTCCAAAAAGCAAGCAGAGTGAGGCGGGGAGTAGGCAGTGCAGGGGTGGCTATAGCCGGCTAAGCACATTTATTATAAACTATACTAGGTAATAGGCATAGCTTATAGCGGAAATCTACACCAGCAATGGATTTCTGTTTGGGTGCATGGACCTGCACAGATGTGCCACAATTATTAAGAGGCATGTGGATTTTAATAATTGTGGCGCAGCTGACGTCAATGGGAGAAATATTAAAACTGGCCTGTAAAAGGCTAGACTTAATAAATGTCCCCCTAAGTTTTTTTACTTAAAGTCAAGAGGTAACAGTGTGATGCTACAATCAATGACCAAATAAGCTCTGCTATATCTGTCACGGAAGTAAACAACACTTTTCTTGTAACCGTGACATCGCTAACGTGACACAAGTGACAATTTTGCTTGCAACTAGAAATTAAAGACAAAGAAACAGTGCAGAATAATTGGCAGAAATTAGACGCTACCTGTGCTTTGATGCACATGTCTCTTCTTCCCTGTAGTCCTAATCAAACCGGGTGAGCGAGATTAGGACTCCGTAACTGACACTTGCCATACAGTAGATTGCCTGTGAAAGGCACGCTCCTCCAGCACTGTTCATCCAGGGTTCTGACCACCTGTGCAGCCGCACATTGGAGCCTTTCAAAGATGTATCATGTGTACTGTAATTAAACTAGACAAGGTTTCCATTAATAAACCCTCCCACACTCTTCTAATTACCTGATAATTGGAGGGAGGTTCAGAATGTTTACTGTAGATGAAACAGCATGAAATGTATCATACAAGATTAAAAGCTATGGAGAAGGAGGCTTATTTTTTTATTTAGTCATTCCTGGAGGAAATCATAAAAAAACATCCATAATAAATTGAGCAGAAAATATGAAATGTGAGCTGGCGACAAGCAAGTTCCAGTAGAATTACACTATGCAAGCATGTCAGATGCTGGTTGGTTTTAGTTTTGTATTAGAAAGTAATTAACACGAGTACAGGGACTAGATTGTCACCGGCTTCCATGTTTTCCCTTATTGAGGTTCATTTTCTTCATTATATGAATTATATGATTTGATATCTAGTGGTTTATTGGCTTAGAGTTGGCTACAGCTAGCTCCTGGCTAGCTTGTGGTGGGCTTGTGTCTACACAAAGAAGTCAGTCTTAGGCTACTTTCACACTAGCCTTAGTACGGATTCGGCGGGTGAAGGTACTGAATAATACAACCTTGTTGATCCGTAATTCTGGATCCGGTTGTATTATCTTTAGCATTTTTTAAACGGATCCAGAATAACCTCTATTGAAAGTCAATGGAGGACGGATCCGTTTACAAGTGTGTCCACACCAAACGGATCCGCCCCCATTGACTTCCATTGGGGGTCATTCCGGATCCGTCTTGGTGCGGATAAACAGTACGGAGAGAAAACCGCAGAATGAATGGGGACAAAACTGAAGCATTTTATTCTGGTATTGAGCCCCTATGACGGAGTTCAATGCCGGAATTCCAAAACGCTAGTGTGAAAGTAGCCTTAGCCTGCAAAGGCGCAGTAAAGGGCAGCCTGAGCTACTGTTGAGACAGGAAATAGCCATCAGACTCTTTCTATAATACCCAGCGTTATAAGCTTAAAAGCAGACAAGCAACCAAGCAGCATTGAAACATTATCTAACACAATGCAATAGCACTCTGCAAGCACACAATATATGTATTAATGCTATACTCACTTATATGAATAAATATAAGGCTCTTAGCAAACATATTTTGATCAAAATCATTTTTGCCCACCCACCACAGCAAAGTGACCTTTTTTGTACAGGAACCTACACTAAATGCTACCTGTTTTGGTGCCACACAGCCTCCAAGAAATTAACCTACACTAAACGCTTTTAGTGCCAAATGGGATTCAATAAATTTGGGGATGCAGGCTCCACATATATCCTGAACCAACACTGAACCTTTCCTTGGTGCCAGATGGCCTCCAATGAAGACAAGGAAAGCAGATTTCAGCTGTATACTACACTAAATTAAAAGCCTGCGGGAAAGATGATTTAGTCAGTAGTGCACAACCAAAATGGTGGCAACTAGAGATTCGTAGATTCGTATCAAATCTTACAAATTTCATATTACGCAATCCCTAGACAATAGTACGCTGAGGATTCGTACTCAATTTGTATGCTCATGCGTACGTGTTCACATAATTAGCGTACCTTTAACAACTGCATGTTCGTTATTAGTGCGCGAAAAACACAACAGAATAACAAATGATTTGTATGCAGCTTCGACCGAATAGCTTCGTATTAGGTACAAGTCTTTTAAAAAATTTGACGAACATTCGGCGAAGCGAATTTTGGATGATTCACTCATCTCTAGTGGCAACCACCACACCTCCAAATACATATTACAAAGACAAAAAAAAACAAACTTGATGAAACAAAATGGCTGAAAATACAACATAAAACACAGTGCAAAAACAGAATATATGAACTAATGCTGTACTCACTATATAAATAAATGTGAGGTTCATAGCAAATATATTTTGATCAAAATCATTTGACCCCATCCACCATGGCAAGGTGACCTGTTTTGACAGAAACCTATTTTCTGCTCCATCCATGAACGTCATACTTCTTGTGTGTATCCTGATCCACACAGATTTCAGTTTATTCCTTGATTCTGATCTTGATTCTAATCCTGATTCTGTGTCTTTGTTCTGGTTTGCTTGTCACCTGTATTTGTGTCTGTTTAGTCTAGCATAGGGACTATCAAGCAGTTGAGGGCTGTCATTTAGGACAGATCCTCCAAAAAGGTAGGGACAGTGGTTGGGTAAGACTAGGTCTGCACTGTTTCCTACCTTTATGTCCAGTTTGATTCTGATTATGTTTGTGTCTTGTATAATAAAGCATTTGTTTTTGCATACGCCATATGTCTGGTCTGCGAATGCTTGGGATATGTTCAGAGGTTCTCCGAACCCCTGGATATGACATCTATGCTAAATACTACCTATTTAGAATAATTTATTGGAGGCTGTGTGGCACCAAAAGAGGTAGCAATTAGCATAGGCTTCTGTCGAAAAGAGGTCACCTTGCCGTGGTGGATGGGCCCAAATGATTTTGTTCAAAATATATTTGCTAAGAACTTCACGTTTACTTATATAGTGGGTATAGCTTTAGTTCACATATTATTTGTTTGCACAGTGCTGTTGCATTGTGTTTGATTTTGTATTTTCAGCCATGATGATGCTCACCTGTACATTAGGATGTGCTGACTAACTTAGTTTTTTGTCTTAACATTGAAACTCAAATGGGTATTTTCAAATTCAGAGGACATGCCATAAACTTCTAAGGCTACTTTCACACTTGCGTTGTAAGGATCCGTTTGTGAGATCCGTCACAGGCTCTCATAAACGGTTCAAAACTGATCAGTTTTGTCCTAATGCATTCTGAATGGAAAAGGATCCGTTCAGAATGCATCAGTTTTGGTTCAGTTCAGTCAGCATTCCGTTTTGGAGGCGGACACTAAAACGCTGCTTGCTGCGTTTTGGTGTCCGCATGAAGAAACTGATCCAAACTGATCCGTCATGACTCACAATGTAAGTCAATGGGGACGGATCCGTTTTCTCTGACACAATAGAAAACAGATCCGTCCGCCATTGCCTTTCAGTGGAGTTCATGACGGATCAGTTTGGCTATTTAAAAGATAATACAACCGGATCCGTTCAGAACGGATGCAGATGGTTGTATTATGACGATGGAAGCGTTTTTGCTGATCCATGACGGATCCAGCAAAAACGCTGGTGTGAAAGTAGCCTAATAGATGCAAGCCCCATCTCTGAGACCCACGCTTATCGCTAGAACCTCCAAGCTGATCCCACCTCATCCTGTCCTGCTGCCTGCCATATTCAGGCAGCAGAGGGTGATTGGGTTTACAGAAACAGAGTTCACTGTTCTACTCTGCTTTGATAGCTCTCATTGAGGCGAATGAGACTTATGGAAACCAGTTGTGACCAGGCTCATATCGTGAGAAGTGCTGGGGGCTCAAGATGAACTTTTGCACTCCGGCCTGTGCTATATTGTTTCAGTAACACCCATTCACCTCTATTGGATTTATGAAAAGAGTGTAGCACAGTGAGCTCAGCTGTTTCTGTAGATCCAGCGACATTGTGCAGTCTGGATACAGCAGCCAGCAGGATAGAGGGAGGCAAAGTGAGGTTGAGGCTTCTAGTAATAGATGTGGAACCCAGAGTTGGGTCCTATGAATATGCGCCTTTATGCCCCTGATTAAAATTATACCTGACTTGAGAAAAACAGGTTACTGCATTCTTGAGAACAAAGACTTTTATTATTTATGCAAATTAGGCCTTCAGTGCATTGAGGAGCATGGCCAGAAATAGAAAACTGAAGAGCTGCATTGCACCAAGGTGCTAGGCTCCACCCCTCAGTGCACTGAAGCCCTTATTTGCATTAAAATATTTATATATATCTTTTTTATGTTGGATGCAATAATTTTCACAAGCCAGGTCATTTTAATCAGCAGGATCAAACCTAAAAGGCAGTATGCATGGTTTAATAGGGTTAACCCTGCTGACAGGTGCTTGTTATTTATTTTGTATTAGGTTTCATATGTCACGTGCCAGATCTTACGCTGAGCCAATGGAGCCCATACATGGACTCCAAAAAATGGATACCTTCCAAGTAAATTCTGTGCTTTTCTCACTCCCATAGATAGACAGTGATATTCTCATCTGGAAAATGCACCAGAATCAGGCTTTTCCGTGCATTGGGGACCGCAATGCACAGGCACTATCATTGCGGCTGCCACAACGGATCCAGACCCATTCAACTTAAGTCCATGATCTGTCCGCAATGCAAAAAATAGAAGATGTTCCATTCCGCACCACTCCTTCCGTAATTCGGACCCGTTGAAGTGAATGGGTCCGCATCCGTGACACAGTGAGCACATGGCCTGTGTCATATGCATGAGGCGTAAGACATGTTCCATAATTTGCAGTACAGAAAAACGGATTGGCAAAAAACACTGATGTATGGATGACCCCATAGAAATGAATGGGTCAGTGTGCTGTCCACAAAAAATGCAGACTGCACACGGATTAAACTACAGTCATGTGCATGAGGCCTTAAACTGACAATATTTTATTAGTTAATATATGAACATAAAATTTCACAAATACAAAGTAGCAATCAGAATACAGCTCACTTGACTGGTGTATACCTTGTAACAGTATATTCTAAATTTTCCTTTTGGGAGATCGGCAACAATGTCTGTTTCCATGGCAATGTTTGCTCGTTACAGCTGTCTTGAGGTGTTCACCGCATATATATTATTCTGCTTATAGAAAGTGATGTGAATTTCCACAAGTGGATGAAAAGTCCTTAGGGACAGTACAACTAATCCTTGGTAATAATACATAATTTACTGTACAACAACCCCCTAGTGTTACTAACTTTTCTGCATTTAAGAATAACAAGTTTATAGAAGTTGCTAAATTCTTATATGAATAAAAATCTATGCAGAAAATATTATAATGACCATCCTTGTAATATCGAATATTCCAAACATAGTTATTTTGGTTGAAAATCACCATCAAGTTCAACCAAGAAATTTTGGGAGAGTATGTGGATGAAGGGAAGGGGTTTGGGTAAGCTTTAGATATGTTTTCCTCTATTTATCCAGATAAAAGTTAAAAAATAATAATAATAATAATAATAATAATCATCATCATCGTAATAATTAGAAACGGCTGCTTCGCCAAATTCTACAAAAAAATTCACTTTGAATTACTTTGTCACAAAGCACTTTTTTTGTAAGTAGCGGGTAAAATGACAAGGAGCTGCAATAGTGCCACTCCCCATCACTGTACCTCTCAGATACCGCGTTCATACATACCTTGGGGCCACTAGGAGGGTCCATCATGAATTTATTTGTGAAATATCCCTAGCTCCAAATTAACTTTAACTGGGGTTATGGGGGTCTTCTGCTTGACCTTTGTAGTCCATTCCCATATCAGAACCTGGGCCCTTGGCTCTATGTTAAATAAAGTCCATAATCTGAAATGCAAGTTCTATGTATTTTAACAAATTTTACCAGAGTTGTGAATACTTGATCTACTCCTTGAATTTCATAGAGATGTACAAAGGTTTTATTTGGAAGTGATGTATGCTGATCAGGCTCTGTCATCAAATCCTTATCACAAAACCATCGAGCAATCCCTACAGCTAAATGAACAGATGGAAGAATCGTGAACCATAAGGTATTGCTTTTTTCAGTTTACTGAACAAGAGAAGATCTAACCTTTATGTCTTAATATTTAATTTAACTTCGCAATGGGTGAATGAAAAATCTTGGACAGTAAAATGTACATGTTAGTTCTACGAGGGCATATTTGTGGTTAGATAAGAATTTTATGACAGTTAAAATGTGTGCTTAATCATGGAGAAATGACTATGAGCCAGAAGTCTTGGCAGCTGAGAGACTCTTAGTCCCTCTTTGTGCCCCAAGGAGATATTGAAGTCCAATCATTTTCCGTCCATTGGAAATTGTCATTGAAGGGTATTACCTTAGTCTCCATTAGTTAGGACAGTCTTTGTACACCTCTGCCCACACAGTACTTCAAATCTAGTCTATAGTTGTGTCTTTCTTTGCCCTTCTCTCTCTTCTCTTGGTTCAACATATCCTGAGATGTATGCTATGAGATACTAAAAACATTTTAAAAACATGATTTTAAGATATTGAGTCATGAGATGTCTATCCTATGTGTTTTTTGCTACCCAGTGGTTCTGTTGTCAATGGCAGTCAGAGAAGGCTTTTGCTGGCATGTCACAATATTCTGTTGAATTGGTTTCATGACAAGTCGGAGACTGTAAATAAATTCAAGTTAGGGTAAGGATGGACATTTCTGTTGATACTATATGACTTTAAATGGAAATTTCCACCACATGAAATAAACTTGTATGCTCTTTTGTAATAGTTTTGTCATATTTCTAAAAGTTAGATTGACAGTGATAATAGGGAACTGCATCATGTCTTGCATTATACTGTGGCAAAAAGCTTGGTCCCTCGCCTCTGCTTTCTCACCTCTGGTTGCTTCCAAGCAAGGCCTACTGTTTTACAGATAGTGTCCAATTAACCTTATGTATATACACTGTAAGCACTATAGCCTCTCAGCTTCCACTTATGTTTAATAGCTCTGGCACATTTTACAATGCATCAATTGGCATAAACGTGCCCTTTGTGCTCCTCCATCTTTGTCATGGTCTTTTTTCAAGATTTTGTCCATTAAACAGAAGGCTTTGAAGACACTTTTAAGATAATTCTTTAAACTGTTAGTTAAGCCTCCCTATTTCATTTGGAGTGTCTCTTAAGGGCCAATCAATGAAATTGTTTTATCATGAAAATATACATACTGCTCTGGTAAATGGAGAGGCGGACAGGAGGGAGATGGAAGGGAAGAAGGAAAAAGGGCTTGTTTTCAATGGTTGAGAATGTGAGAGGGAAAGCTTTCTGAGCGTGTAATTACTGCTTCTCATGGTTTCTGCTTGCCTGCTAATAAAAAGCCGTGTGGGACAAGAAAAATATTAGTTCTATAATCGAAGGAAACCAACCAAAATACCTCAGTAAAAGCACAGACACTACAATGCTATGGACGTGTTGCACCATAGGACAACAATGCCTAAATTGAGAAGTAACACTGACTTTATGGAGCTATATGGAGTGTGTTTTGATGCTTCTTAGGTCGCGTTCACATCACCGTTTATTTTTCCATTCTTCTGATCCGTCAAAAAAACAGAAAAGTAAAGAAAAAAATGGATCCTGTATTTTAAGCATCCGATATCCTCATTTATGCACATTTGGCATCTGTTTTATATTGTGCCTGTGAGTAAAGCAGTAATATGCATATTCGCTTTCTGAGCAGATCATAGTGTGGTGATGCTATAGTACATAGTGATATGATTGCTACACAGCTCTGCCCTCAGCATTTCTAGCCCTGTCAATCAAGAAGAGGGGGCAGTGTGCAGCACACAGGGTGTTTCAAATCAGTGCTCAAATGATTAAGCCCTGCCCCCAGGTGCTTGAACTTCTCATTTGCATATGCATATTAATGTCTATTTCTCTGCAACTATTTATCGAACAGACAAAAGAAGGGTATAGCTTTAATCAGCACGATGAGCCCTACCAGCCAGTATGTCTGGTTTAATAGGGCTGATCCAGGTGACAGAGCCTCTTTAAAGAACAAATGGATGAAGCATGTTGAAATCCAACAGCCCGATCCTTTTTTTCCCTGACATCTGTCACTGAGGAACATCTGGAAAGCCCTATGCAAATTAACTGGTTGTCCACTGGGTTCTGTGAGTTTGGTCAACATTAATCTGATATGTCAAGTACCCCCTAACTTAAAGAGACTACATCAAAGTGTTCCTGAGACTGTGACCACACACTGTGTTTCTTATTAAAAGCATAGCATTAGAAAAGCGTACCTCTGAAAGATATATCATACATCCCATAGGGAGCGACAGAACAATCTATGTACAATTTAGCATGATATAGGCCACATACTCATGAATAATACAAGATTGGGCCATTTTCTATGTATCCCATTAGCATTCTGCTTTATTCTTCTGTTTTGCAAATATATCATAACAGGGAATAACCAACATACCAATAACTCCTTATTACTCTATCTAGTTACTTAGTCTTTTGCCATTTGGTCGTAATGTGCAAAGCATCAGCTTTGATGGATGAGGTCTAAGATTTTTGTGGCCAAGTTGTCTCTATACTACTTAATGTTAAATTATACAGTGTATGTACTGTATGTAGCTAATGTTTATGCATATATAGTTTAATGTGCAGGTCAATGAGTAATGAGACATAGTGTCAGGGATTAGGTGGCAGGACAGTCCTCTTTATGAGTAGTCAAACAAGAATTAGGTTTAGATATAACTAGCCTCTGCCAATTTTATTGTCATCCGAAGTAAAAAATATAGGGCATCATTTATTAAGACTGGCGTTTTAGACGCAGGTCTTAATAGCCCCTTGCGCTGGCAGTTATGAAGAAGCGCCAGCCTTTACATAACTTTGGCGCATCCACTGCCAGACTAACTTCCTTGCTGGCTTAAATTTAGACCATTTTCTATGCCTAAAACAGGCATAGAAAATGATAAATGAACGGTGTCTACCGGCCTATCCACTTCCCCGCCCACATCATACCCTTATTTTTCAGACCTGGCGTAAGCAGGGAGAAGTTGCAGATTGCTTCACAAATAACCTTTGCACTGCAATCTGAGCCAGCAAATGATCCCCATAGCGTATAGTTCCATAGCAATTCACAATCCTAACCTTGTCAAGGCACTAAATGCACATTATTATAATGATCCTCACTATCAGGACCCTGGGCCTACTACCCAGTTCCTCAAAGCCCTGAGAAGGACAAATTGATTAGCTAAGATGTTGCATTGGACACATGGGTAAATACATTTTACATATTTCACCAATATTGGGGAGCTGCTGAATTTTTATCTATCTATCTATCTATCTATCTATCTATCTATCTATCTATCTATCTCTCTATATTTATCTATTGTGACAGTGGGGCAGCAAGAAGAGGAGTGTCAGTCTGAGTCACATCCCTTGGATCTGCACTTGATATTTGGTTCTGCTTGGCTGCTTATATTTTGCTGTTGCATAGATAGATAGATAGATAGATAGATAGATAGATAGATCACAAAAGATGAGGCAGCACACCAGGCTTGTGCAAAAAGTTGTGGATCTTTTTATTCCATGCAACGTTTCAGCCCTGCTCCATGGGGCCTTTGTCAAAGACTTTGACAAAGGCCCCATGGAGCAGGGCTGAAACGTTGCATGGAATAAAAGATCCACAACTTTTTGCACAAGCTTGGTGTGCTGCCTCATCTTTTGTGATTTATCGATTGAAGACTCTGAGCCTGGAGCCATTGAGGATTTTTGCACCCGCCTTCACCATTGCTGTGCTGCTGTGTTTTTCTGTTTTGAGATAGATAGATAGATAGATAGATAGATAGATAGATAGATAGATAGATAGATAGATAGATCGGAGACTGGATTTCAGAAATGCACAGTCATTCTGGTCAGTATACTAATTTGCATGCCCTGGAGTGCTGACATTAAACGTCACTCCTTCACTCGCCCTTCACACAGTCAGATCTCTGGATTGATGGTGTAAAATTCTCACAGAACCATAATCCGAGACAGATGTTCACAGCTGCTCCTCCATTCCATCGCTGCACCACAGTAATTAAACACTGTGCCCCATTGGCTCAGGCATTATTAGTCTGCAAAGCCTGCAGTGAAAATCTAATAAATCTATTAATAACCATTGTTTCTGTCATGGAGAAACCCATTTAGCACTCTGCCTGTGACACATGAGCTGCGGTGAAAGACGAGAAAGACACATAACAATCTTATTTTCTTTAAGATGCTAAGTTTTCAGTAGTCCAAGTATCAAAAGTCTATATATCATGCCTAGTTCCAGATTTCTGCCATACACCTATATGATAGGTGGCAAAGGCTTCAGTTGGTGGCATCAGTTTTCCTTCTCGCAAATACCAACCACAGGCATGTCAACGCACCCAGATTTCTAGGAGTCACCTGGTGTTTATGGTCCCTCAACCTCTCACCTCATTGCTCGTGACTTTTATCAAGTTGGCTACCTTCTGTGAAAGAATTGGCTAGTAATAGCTGATTACCATGGGTTGGATGATACTGCGTGAGACATTGAGAACCCTTGATTGTCAGTTGTGTATCAAGTACTCTCATATTTATGTACTGATTGGCTAATACCATATATGATCCTTGCTTCCTGTTCTGTGAGTGGTTTGGAGATTGTGGCTTGGTGTTGCTGTCCCCTGCTGAATAGCCCATGCCAGAACTGAGAGCAGGATAATGGAAAAGTGTGGTGGCTCCCTAGGAACAATTAACAGGGAGGTTAGCAGTCTTGGAGTTGCCCACAGGGGTAGAGGTGAATACCCTGATGGGCCCCTCAGCAAGTTGGGCCCCATTCCCCTACAAGTGGCACAGTAGATTTACTTTAATACATATAGATAGGCAGTGTATATCACCTCATGAAGCCTATGTTCTTATAAAACTTGGGTAGATTGCTTAAGAGACTACCTAGTTTTTTATTATAGATGCATTAGGTGGCTGAGATGACTTATAAGTACAGACTAGGCAGAACAGCCAGGATCTTCGTTTCCCAAGGACCTACCTTCTCAAAGATGCTGCAGAGGCCCCCATAATCATTCATCTTGTAGCGTCTTGATGCTGTCTGCTGATATGTGGACAGGAAAAATGTGAATATATACAGGTGGTGGGCACTCCAAATACATTTTACTTGTGGACTTTGAATATCCCAACACCTACAGTACATAATGACATCAAAAGATTCAGAGAATCTGGAGAAATCTTTGTGCACAAGAGACAAGGCCGACGGTCAAATATTGGATGCTCATGATCTATGGGCTCTCAGGTGGTATTCCATTAAAAACAGGCATGATTCTGTACTGGAAATCACTGTGGGCTTAGGAACATTTCCAGAAATCAGTGTCTGTGAACACAGTTTGCCGTGCAATCCACAAATGCAAGTTAAAGCTGTACCATGCAAAGAAGAAGCCATATGTCACCAAAATCTAAAATGCTGCCATCTTCTCTGGGCCTAAGCTCATATAAAATGGACTGAGGAAAACTAGAAAACTTTTCTGTGGCCAGATAAATCAAAATTTTAAATTCCTTTTGAAAACCACTCCAAAATGGGTCCTGTGGACTCAGAGGAGAGGGACCATCTAGCTCTGATGGTATGAAGTTACATTAGTGCCTGTGACATGGGTAGCTTACACATCTGGAAAGGCACTATAAATGCTGAACATTACACAGAGGTTTTAGAACAACATACGCTCCCATCCAGACAATGTCTCTTTCAGGGAAGGCCTTGCATATTTCAGCAAAATAACGCTAACCTTCATACTGCATCCATCATAACAGCATGGTTTTGCAGAAGAAGAGTCCAGGTCCTGAACTGGCCTGCCTGCAGTGTAGACCTCTTACTAATAGAAAACATTTGGCACAGTTCCCAACATTCCTCTCCCCAAACTCAAGCAATTGGCCTCCTCACTTTACAGGCTGTTGGTCAAAAAAGAGGGGATGCTGCACAATGGTAGACATGGCCCTTTTTTGAGATGTATTGCTGCCATCAAGTTCTAAATGAGTTATTTTCTTTCATGAAATATAAAAATGTCTCAGTTTCATCATCTCATGATCTATTGTGGATAAAATGTCCTCCTGTTCTTCTCTGTGTCATGTACTGACTGAAAACCATGACAATGCCCACGTTATACGGTATGCAATTATTACAATAATTAATTATTACAATAATTAATATGTGAGTTGTACCAGAGATGAGTTATCACTTATGAGATATTTTCTTCAACTTCTAGTACTACATTTAAAAAGCACCTAGATGTCTGCTGTGCACCGGTGCCAATACGTCTGACGTGTCAGGCATTACCATGAGGCTCTAGTGTCCCGTCCAGGAAATCTCGTTACCACTAGATTGTTAGCAGGAGCATGCTAGTTTGATTTCTATCAAAGGTGACTGACTATATATTCTCTCTTACCAATCCAGACTGAAGGGTATCGTACAAACAATATTACAGAATGGCATGAAAATATATAGAATCACACCACATAGATGATAAAAGTTATGAGAAAGGTTGTCCCCTCTATGGGGTTTACGGTACTTTGAGGGCTGAAATAAATATAAGGTGTCTGTATATATTTAACTGTGTCCTTTTATATAAGTCAAGCTCCCTGAAAATATCACTCCCATCTATGCAGAGACCCCCTACCCATGTATTACCCTGTTAAGGGCTCTCCCAGGTTGACATCTCTGAGACTTTGGAATCAATGCTGGACAAGTAGGAGTTAAACCACATAAGAAAGCATGCTTTGTTGGTTTTAGATTGGAGGATGAGTTGCTTCATGTGTTGCCAGCAGGGACACACTGCTATATTCAACTGGCTATAGCCTGGAAATATCTTAACCTAATGCATCTCATTAGTTACATTGCCTTATACTGCAGCATGTAAGATCATTAGGAAGCATGGAATAAATGGAGTGGAAAGTCAAAAGTATTACTCCATATATCATATACATAGTCGTAGCTTTCAAAAGACGGTGAAATGTCTATGCTTTACAAGAACTGCTATGGCACAAAGTAATAAGTTATCTACTGTATACTATGGATGATCCTAATGGATAAAAACAGTCTAGTGTCTTACCAACAGTTGTTCAGACATCTGCCCATCCTTGGACCCTTGAAATATATATCTCTACAATAGAATATACATTGTAAAGATCATTCTTTACTTTTCTCCATTATTTTACCATTATTTATTAGGATATTTCTTAGGGCAGTATGTGGCCAACCAAACTATAGATTTCATAAATTGTGCAGAACAGGTACTCTTAATATACAGTATATGTTGTGTTAATGATTTGCACATACCAAGAGCATACATACCATAGGGTAGAGGTCAGAAGCCTCTAGCTCGTCAGTTGTTCTGATACTACAGTTCCCAGCATGCTCCATTTACCTCTATAAGAGTTTCAAACTCAGTTGAGCCAGTGCATCCTGGGAGTTGTAGTATCACAACAGCTGGAGTGCTGGAGCATCTTCTATATGGCTCATTGAGAGCCCAGGTTGGCCTTGGACAATATTTTTATGCCTAGGATCTCCTTTCCTCAGGCCCTACAACATCGGCAAACAATGGTGTGGGGAATTAAAGGCGTCATTAGAATCAATTTAATTTAAAAAAAGTCCCAAGTAACTAATAACCACTATTTTAAACTACTTTTTACAGTTCCCACCCCAAAACATTATTTTTAAAAATCTTTTTTCCTTCTCCGTATCCCCCTCAGCACCACTATTAATCTGTGATATTTGAAGGGGGGCTGATGGACAGTGCCACATGACCCATTTATCTGTTTCCTACCTAAAACTTCCAAAACCCTTGAATGTATTGTTCGCTCCCCACTGCTCTACATCACCACCAATCACTCCCCCCTCTTCCCGGTAGCTGTACATATAGTCTCTAGTAAGTCTCTAGTAAATATAGTCTCTAGTAAGTTCCCGAGCTGTCTCATTTCCCCACTGGCAGCTGTAAGTATAGTTTCCAGTAAGTTCCAAGTTAGTCTCCTTCCCTCTCTGGCAGCTAGAGACCCTAGTAAGTTCACAGATAGTCTCCTATAGACTTATAGATATACTTATACTTATAGATATACGTTAGAGTAATTTCCTCAGTCCATAGAAAAATAATAATTGTACCATGGGTCTGGAACAGTGTATTTGCTAGTCCTCCTTGACTCTACACATATGAAATCTCACCTTCATTTCACTTTATTCACCATGTAATGGTTGTGTCAAGTGAAAAGTAATTGCCTATCCACAGTATATGGATAACTGGGGGTCTGTCTGCTAGGGTCACATCCATTCCTGAGAAATGGGGTCCCGTTTCCTCGTCCATATCTTCTTTAACATACTGCCAAGAGTTACCACCAAGTTCTCCTATCCAGTATGATTAGAGATGTGGAGGTATTAACCAACACTAAAAGGAGGGCCTATTTTCTCTATTATGGGTCCAATCTTCTCTATATATGCCCCTGGTGCACACTATCTCCCCATGATATTGTAGAAAACTACAATAGTAACAGTAGAAAGGAAAAAAAACTAAACCTTCCTTTCAATGATGACTCAGAGTCCCCTTTTTTAACTACTTGCATAGCCTTGCTCCTAGTTCATTGCCATTGGTTCACGGCCTCCCTCCCTGTGGGCAGTAAGAGTGAGTGCCAAGTAGTGTGACCTTCTACTCAGCCTCAGCAGGTTCCCAAATGTTACAGTTCTCAATTGTTAGTTTTAATTAAATTCTTCCTACTATCCCCAGACTGAGCTTTCTCTTACTCAGTCCTCTTCCCCTCTTGTGACCAGCAACATTTACTCTGACATGTGTTAAGAGCTTCACCCTGATTCACCTGCTGAAAAAAGAAATCCACGGTGTCTAGAAGGGGAGCAGTCATAAAATCACCTCAGCCCGAAGAAATCCTAACACAAACAGAGTTATTCTACCGCTGTGCAATTACAAATCCTGAGTCGCTTGTGGGTAATTTAACAATGCTTGCTTAAATTTTATAGCTGTTGACAATGACTTAAGGGAGAATTGCAAGCTGCTTTTCTGTCTCACGGAAGCATCATGCTAGAACCGCTGGTGTCCAGACTCAAACTGCACAGGGAACTGTTTGCCACGTGGATGGTGATGATGCAAATTGTCATTTACAAAATGCAATAGGGAAAAAAGCACATTGAATTGGTTCTTCTATCATGAGATTCCCTCCCCCCCCATACGTCTTCTCTTATTTGGGTTCCCCACTTTGGAGATCTTTTGGAGATCAAACAACATAACCTGAAAGTGGACACTATCCTGTAATCCACCATCACTGCATTAAAAAAAAACTTAAAGAGGACCTGTCACCACTCCTGACATGCCTATTTTAATAGCTTCATGCATTCCCTGTGTAATGACAATTCTGGAGCATCTATTCTTATGACTCCGTGTTGTGCCATTCCTGTATTATTTCTAATAGAAGTTATGAATGAATTGCTAGCAGTCTGCAGTAAGGGCACAGAGGGGTGATAACAAGTTGAGGGTGTGTACCTGCACAGATTCACTCTATCCAATCAGTGGTGCCTTCTTCAGTTACCACTAGTGTTGAGCGAGCATGCTCGGCCGAATACTGTATTCAGTCGAGCATGGCGGCGCTTGGGACACCGAGCTCGGCTGAACACCGCGTGTGCTCGAGCGCCATGCTCGAGTCCCCTCCCCGCACATTTCTTGGCTGCTACGCAGCCAATCAGCATGCAGGGAGGTACTGGCATTCACTGTAATGCCGTAGCCATGTTGGCTCCTGGCATTACAGTAATTGGCTGGCCGGGAACACGTCATATAGCACCCAGTGACATGTGACCCGGCTCAGTCCGAGTCAGGGAGAGCTGCTGCAAGGAGGGACAGATAGTGTAGGGATAGAAAATCGCTAGGCAGGGCTTTTTTCTGTTGAAAAGACCCAAATATCTGGCTGCAATAGATTTTTTTTGTGGGGGGTTAAAATTGCGCAAGGTGGCCTGACCTTAATACCACCTGCACAGCTTGTGCATTATAACCTTTCTGTATCCTACATACATGACATCCATTGTAATTTTTTCTGCCACTAATCAAGGCGACAGTACCTGCACTGCGTCTGCTGTATAACGTTTGCGCAAGGAGGCATAGATAGTGTAGGGATAGGATTTGTCTAGGCAGGGCTAGTTGTTCTGTTTAAAAGACCCAAAAGTCCTTTTAAGGACTGTTGTTATATCTGGCTGCAATATTTTTTTTTCTTTTGGGGCAAAAATAACGCAAGTTTGCCTGACCCTAACACCACCTGCACAGCGTGTGCATTATAACGTTTCTGTAATCTATATACCTGACATCCAGTGTCATTTTTACTGCCGTTAACCAAGGCAACATTACCTGTGTTGTGTGTGCATTATAACGTTACTGTATCCTGCATACCTGACATCCGTTGCTATTTTTTCTGCCATTAATCAAGGCGACATTACCTGCGCGGCTAGTGCATTATAACGTTACTGTATCCTACATACCTGACATCCATTGCTATTTTTTCTGCTGCTAATCAAGGCGACATTACCAGTGTTGCGTGTGCATTATAACGTTTTAGTATCCTACATATCTGACATCCGTTGCTATTTTTTCTGCCGCTAATCAAGGCGACATTACCCGTGTTGCGTGTCCATTATAACATTACTGTACCCTACATACCTGACATCCGTTGCTATTTTTTCTGCCGCTAATCAAGGCAACATTACCAGTGTTGCGTGTGCATTATAACGTTACTGTATCCTACATACCTGACATCCGTTGCTATTTTTTCTGCCGTTAATCAAGGTGACACTACTCGTGTTGCGTGTGCATTATAACGTTACTGTATCCTACATACCTGACATCCGTTGCTATTTTTTCTGTTGCTAATCAAGGCGACATTACCCGTGTTGCGTGTGCATTATAACGTTACTGCATCCTACATACCTGACATCCGTTGCTATTTTTTCTCCCGCTAATCAAGGGGGCATTACCAGTGTTGCGTGTGCATTATAAAGTTACTGTATCCTACATACCTGACATCCATTGCTATTTTGTCTGCTGTTAATCAAGGCGACATTACCCGTGTTGCATGTGGATTATAATGTTTCTGTATCCTAAATACCTGAAATCCTATGTATTTTTTTCTGCCGCTAATCAAGGCGACATTATCTGTGTATTGGAGTGCCTGTTCCTTGTAATTTTTGGCAGCCCTTTCACTTTGTGCATAAGCTTTATGAGTGTTGGAGTCCGACGACATGAACAATTGTACCACAATGTGAATGAGGCCCTCCTTTATGTGATATACCGGTTGTATCGGAGTGACTGTTCCTTGTAATTTTTGGCAGCACTTGCGCTTTATGTACAAGTAAATATATGTTTCCTAACAATATTTCGTCTAAAATCAATGTTATCTTCGGTTTTGGGGGGTATTCTTGTCATTCCATAAAAGTGGCGTAATACTCGGACAATATCGTTCACAGCAGCGACTTTGGAGTCCAAGATGCATCCAGACATCCTCCCCATGCTGTTCCCAAACCATTTCAGTGGTGTTTCCACCATTTTCTCACCTTTCCCTATGAACCAGACACCCTCCCCTCTTCAGAGCAGGGGGTGCCTGGTTTAGTACTCGGGTTCTCCCATTGACTTCCATTGTGCTCGGGTGCTCTACTAGTTACCACCCCTTTGTACTCTTACTGAGACTGCTAGCAGTTCATTCAGAACTTGTAGCAGGAATAATAAAGGAATGGCACAGAAATGAAATTCATTTCAATAATTGATTTCCTGACCGTAAGACACATTTAAAGGAGCTGAACCTGGACATGTCCCCCTCTTCCCCCACTCAGCCCCTCTGACATCAGCATCTTGCATGCTCTGATGCTCTCCCTTGCCCTGCGCTGTATCGTGCACGGCAAGGGCTTTTTTGTTTACAGTTTTACACCGCTAGGCGGAGGCTTCCGCCTAGCAGTGTTCCCGGTTAAGTCAATGGCACTAATGGGGGGACTTTAGCGCTGCCATAGCTGTTTTACAGGATAGGGCAGCACTAAAGCCCGCCTATTAGTGCCGGTGACATCACCAGGCTCACTGGTAGGCAAAAGCCTAGCTTACCCATGGATAGCCAGGTACTTTACCGGATCTCTAGAAAAAGCCCTATCAGATAAGATGAGTGGGAGAAGAAGGGGGATATAACCCCTTTAATAAGTAGCCTAGCTTAAAGGGGTGCGTATTTCTGAGCAAATGTGTCTGAACGAACCCAAAAGCCAACATGGAAGGACAAGCAGTGCTACAAATAAGCAGTGCAGATATCTGATGATATAATAACATTATGAAATGTATTTCATTATATGGGAACGTTTGGGAAAATGACAATAGCTTGCAAGATGTATCGCTGCAAGCGATACATCTGCCTTCTCTGCATGTACACATACATAATAACATAAGCAACATACAACGTGGATATAGATATCCAGCATGTGGCAGTCGCCTCCTTGCTCTGTTTTTACTGAAAATACATTTTCTGTGAGTGATCCACCTAGACATCATCTTTCTTATGTATACTGGTGTATCGGTAGTGGTAATGTATGAGCGTATCCATGGTGATGATGGGGCCTTTAAATGTGATGTCGAAATGGATTGCAACCAGTCAGAAACAGATGCAGATAAGATACTTCCAGCAGATGTCTGCCAAGGAGCCATGTCAGAAATGACATTGATTTTGACTCCCTTTCTGCTGCCCGCTGGAGAGCCACGTCTGTACTATAAATAGCCGATCCAGCACGCACGCCGCTAATAGGTACCACTTGTCAATTTCCAACACAGTAGGTATCAGATTATAATAAAGTCACAATAAATGCCTCTTAGGGTGAATCTGGTCTGCGTCTAGTCAAATACTGCAATGATTTGATAAAAGTATATTAAAAAAAAGACAATGAAAATAGCTTTTTAAGATAGCGAGGAGAGATTTCCCAAAGCAGCGCAAAATGACTATAACAGCCATAATGTGATATAAAAGTGTGCAGGCAAATGCTGTCCTCAGGCAGTATCTTTAATATCTTTGTGGATATGATAATGTGTCTTCGGGTTTTGTTTTCAAGCACTAGGCTGAATTTTTAGGGCTTTACTGCCTTCAGATGTCTGATATGACATACACGTAAGATAGATGGACCTCTCATGCATACATACAACCCTTAGCATGAAGAGTTAACAAGCCTGACACCGTCTCCCCCCTTAACACTATCTGTGCTGGTAGAACCCATCTCTAAGACATTAAAATGGCCCTCACACAGCTTTGGTGTTACCATAGAAACTGGAGAACTGTGAATAATTGTGGAAGGAATTTGTATTAACCCTATAGATAAAAGTGCTGCTGTTGAGAGCATGGGAGTATATTAATAAAAACAAATACATAGAATATGATATAGAAGTGACTGTGGCTTTTTTTATACATGTGGTGATAATAAAATGCCATTTGTTATCGCACAGGCCAACTTTCTACAGTACATTTTCAGGAAGCAGAAAATTGCAGCATGCTAAGCACATGGTCGAAAACTTTCCGTCAATAAGAATCCCCCATTAACATTGTGCCATGACCCTTTTGAGTTGTACCCAGCCCCCTTTTGAGTGGCGCCCAGTCTCCTCAATGTACATTTGGGAGCATGGCATTATATCTACTGATTCAGCACCCTGGTGCCCCATTCCATTAAAGTTCATGAAGGGCTACCTTCCAGGAGAAAGCAGCCCTCCATGCAGAACCTGAGAGTTTTGCCAGCTTCCTAGGAGGTCTCCCCTTTTTCCTGGAGCATTCCTGGCATTCCAAGAGATAAAAAAACACTCAAGAAGCCCAAGGACTGGTCAAGACTGATAGGGTGCCAGAGAGACTGTGCCATCATGCCAAACTCCATTTTGACCAAAGTGTTTAGATACAGAGCAAGAGCAGTAAAATTCATTTTTACCCTGCATGATGGAACTTCGAGCTACTGATACTACTGCTATGGGTCTTGACCCTGTGCAAACAGGGCACTCAAGGGGTTGTACAGCAATAGAAAGACATAGACACTTTCTTCAAGAAACAGCTTCACAACTGTCTGCAGGTTGTGTGTAGTATTGCAACTCCTTTCCATTAAGGTCATCGGAGCAGAGCTGCAACACAAGATACAACCCATGGACAGATTTCTCGCTTATTCATGTTTTTTTGCTTTTGTAATCTTGTTCAAGCCCTTAATGCTAGGTAATACTATCTATAGTATACGCAGGGGCATAGCTAAAGGCTCATGGGCCCTGGTGCTACAGTTCAGCTTGGGCCCCCTAACCTCAGTGCTTTGTGGCCAGGGGCAAGGAAGTACATAGCCTTCATGCTGCCTGAGGAAAAAATTGAAACGGCCCCCCCCATGGCAAATTCTTGACCTTCTGTCCAGCCAGAGGTGTAAACTGACCTGCATGCACTTTCTATAATACAGGTGTCTTCTTATGCAGCACAAGGGTCTTTGGGCCCCCTCAGGCTCCTGGGCCCAGTAGCGACTGCTACCTCTGCACCCCCTAAAGCTATGCTCCTGAGTATATGGATAAAATGGAGGTTGGCGGAGCAATGACAACCACTTTTTGCAATGTTTCCCTGAACCCTTCTTTAGTATGACTACAAAAAGTTTTCTTTTTAGTTTTATGATAACAGCAAACATCCAAAAAACAAAACAAAAATGTAATTCACAAGGATCAGTCGCAAACTGCTTTGAAATTTGCTCAGCAATAATTTATCTATTCACTGTCTTGTGTGAAGGCTCTCAAAGTAAAGCGGGACAGACAAATCTCTATTAGTAAAAGTTAATTAGCACAGAGATGTGACTGGAGACATGTAAAGCACCATGAATGGAACTTGTCTACAGTAGACATCATGACATATTATGTACTGTACATAATATATTAGGGCCTCAAGAAGGAAAAAACAGATACATACAATTGCAAATAATAAGCAAAAGAGCTGTAATCTTTATTTTCTGTGCATTACTTGATCTTGTTTTTTGGACCATGCTGCACTCTATATTTCATGTAGCATAGAAAAAAGGCTTTAGTACATGTGTTGATGTTGTTGATCGGGAAATGTCCATTATGGATGACTGGCTATGCTTGATTTCTTCCACTGACCCAACAATTATGAAATTCCATCCACCTTGGAACACTGTAATACCTGAGTTATATATCAGTCAAAAGAATTAAACGGGTTATCCTGAAAAAGATAATGATAACTTATCCTCAGGATAGGTCATCATTATCACATCAGCGGGGGTCCAAGTCTCGACATCCTCGCAGATCAGATGTTCAGGGAGACGAAGCTCTCGTGAGCAATGCAGGCTCCTGGCAGCTTTCCAAGGACAGCGCCGTACATCGTACAGTGGCAGTGCTTGGTATTGCAGCTCAGCCCCATTGACTTGAATGTGGCTGAGCTGCAACTAGGCCACATGACTGATGTACAGTGATGTCATTGGCCTAGGAAGAGGCTGCGGCGCTCAAGGCCTCTTTTAACAGCTGATCGGCTGGGGTCCTGGGTGTCGCACCACTGCAGATCTGATACTGATCACCTATCCTGAGGATGTCATAAACATCTTCTGCTGGATAACCCCTTTAATATATATGAGATTTTGATCTATGTGTCCAGGTGTAGTATACAGAAGGCTTGAGTTACATCCTGCAGTATCTACAATGGCTTGAGTTTTGATAGAGAAGTAATTTTAAATGGTTGAGGACCCGCAGTAGTTTCAAATATAAAATGTATGTAATTGGCAGCATCCTTAACCATCAATTTTTATGAAAGCTTGCTTTGAGAGTCCAGGCTTAAAACACTTTTCTTTATAAATTGCATATAGCTCTAACCAACCCTACATCTTAGACCTTTGTCCCGTGCCGAATTAGGATACATTCACATATGCATTTTTAATTCAGGTTTTGAGATCCGGCAGAGTAACTCAAAACCTGAATTAAACTGATGAGCTGCATTTAATACATCTAGATGGCTCAGTTTCAGCTGAGCTGGAACAAAAAACGGATCCGACACAATTGACGTACATTGATTTTCTTGCTGGATCCAGTTTGTTGTGTTTTACAAAATGGACACAAAAACGCTGCTTTCAGTGGTTTTGTGTCCAACCCCAAAATGCAACTGAACTGAAATGATGCATCCTGAACAGTTTTGTCCCCATTGACAATGAATGGAGACAAAACTGATCTGTTTAGTTCAGGTTTTGAGATCCTCTGCCGGATCTCAAAACCTGAATTAAAATTGCAGATGTGAAAATAGCCTTACAGAAGCATTGCTTTTAGGGGAAAGTGGAAGGAACATGTCATACCTTATCAGGTCTGGTCCATATGGAATTTAACAGAAAAAATCTGTATAAAATTGGAGGTCTATGGAAGTATAACAGGGCCCCATAGATGATTATGTGTATTGGATGTTGCATGGAGCCATAATACAGACATGTGTATGAGACATTATACAATTCCACTATTGACATGGAGATCATTATGCTTACTATACCTTTGTTATCTATTCCATCAAAAAACGCATGTTATATCAGAAAAATAATATATTCTACATATATGAATATTTGCTTTATTTTATAACGGTTTCCAGTTTTAGATCCTAACCATGTTAATAAAAGCTTGTTACTGGGTATAGCTCAAACTGCTTTTATTCCATAAAAATCCTATAGTAATAATAAAAAGAACTAACAGGGATATCCAACCTACAGCCCTCTAGCTGTTGCAAAACTACAACTCCCAGGATGCCCTGACAGCTGTAGGCTGTCCAGGCATGATGGAAGTTGCAGTTTTGCAACAGCTGGAGGACAGCAGGTTGGACATCCCTGAACTAGAATTTAAAGACCTAATGTGTACTTACTGAAGATAACCGTATAATGGAATTATGGTCATAGGGTGGACTTGATCAGTAGGCATCAGTAGGATACTGAGCATTACAAACATAGATGCTTCGATTAGTATAGTTAATGCTCTGAAATAGAAGACATGTTGGCACTCTGTGCTTGCTAAAACCATCAATCTGATTTAGGCTAGTTTCAGACAAGTGCTTAGTATTTGTCAGGCTGTTCCCTGCCGGATCTCTCCACATGCCAGCACTGCCAGAAGAAGTGTAACTGTCCGGCCCCATTAACTCTAATGGGGACTGGCAACGATCAGGCTACATCCCGGCAAATATTTGGAGAATCAGCTGGATGAAAACCGCTACACGGTCCCCAGAACATCCGGCTGGATACTAAGCACTAGTGTGAAACTAGCATTACAGTTACTCTGAACCAAGGAGTAGCTAGACCTTCATTAGAAAGCTATTTGCACCATTGCTATATGATACACATTTTCCTACTAAATCTTATACTTCTCCGAAAAGTCAAAAGATACAAGAAAACAATTAGAGAACAGAAGCAACACATTTTTGAGTGATTATATGTTTCATTAAATTATATCTCAGATAGTAGGAAGGTAATTTGAATTAATCATCATCATGTGTCATCAAGACTGAGTAATAGACCAATGTAAAATACATAAAACAGAAAGAAATGCGCAGTAAGCCTAAATATACCTTTAGTTGCCATTGTCCAGTTCTTGTGTGCGTATTTTTGTGATTTTATGTGTATATTGATTTCATGTAGACTGCTTTTTCCCATTGTATAAAATATTAGATACAAGCCAAAATCACATCAACATTAGGGGCGTAGCTATAGGGGAAGCAAGGGAAATGGCTGCTTTGGGGCCTGAACTCAGAAGGGGCACACCCAGGAGGAGGACTAAAAGATTTATTGTCAGGGCCCGCTCAACAGTATGATAAAATGACATTATATACAGAGACACGGTAGGAAACGGACAGAGAAGCTGCCGCACTTGGTCAGAGAGAGTGATCTTGAATAGCCACCGGAGTGGGGGTTGTATGGGAGTTTCGGTTGCAAAGAAGTTACTGAGGGGACCGTTCAAAGCTTTGCTGTGGGGCCCAGTCATTTCTAGTTACAACACTAATCGACATTTGCTGACAAATGCTGACAAAAAGTGATAATGAGCTTATCATGGTTCCTCTGGTTAATAAAGTGTTGCACTTGCCCCAGCCAGCCTCCAAATCCTACTTGTAGTAATAGGTACTTGCTTAGGCTACTGCTTAGGCGTTTTATAATTCCGGTATTGAGTTCTGTCATAGGGGCTCAATACCGGAATAAAACGCTTCAGTTTTGTCCCCATTAATTGTCAATGGGGACAAAACTGAATTGAAGACAACGGAATGCTCCTAAAAGCATTCCGTTCCGTCTTCAGACCGGAGAGCAAACCGCAGCATGCTGCGATTTGCTCTCCGTACTGTTTATTCGCACCAAGACGGATCCGGAATGACCTCCAATTGAAGTCAAGGTGGACGGATCCGTTTGGTGTGACACAATAGTGAACGGATCCGTCCTCCATTGACTTTCAATGGAGTTCATGACGGATCCGTCACCTAAAAATATACAGACATACACATATACATACATACAGACATACACATAAACACACACAGACATATACACATACAAATACACATACATACTTACATGCTCCCGGCAGGTCTCCACAGCGCAGGAGGAGCAGGACGGCGCGCACATAGGACGATTCCACCTGGCGCCCAGCAGAGGGAGCTGTGGGGAATCATCCTATGTGCGCGCCATCCTGCTCCTCCTGCACTGTGTAGACCTGCCGGGAGCATGTAAGTATGTATGTGTATTTGTATGTGTCTATGTCTGTGTGTGTGTGTCTGTACTGTGTGACATGTGTGGGGCCGCAGCACGGATCCGGCGCACCCTTCACCTGCCGCTAATGTGAAAGAGGCCTTACTTCTTGACATACGGGAACATAGAATGTTATCTAACATTTTCCATTCTGCAGATAATTTTCACCTCTTTTCAGAAGCAAGCTGTATGGGATGTGACTACAGATATACTCTATGCACTTAGTTGACACTTTGTGTCTGATGTTAGGAGCTTCATATTCCACAGTTCTAGTTCTGGAGCAGAGCGTCAAAAGTCAGTTTCACTGACAAGGATGTTTCCTAAGATACACATTTCCCGTTAGAAGACACAATCAGAGAGATTTGCCAGCTTTGTGATTTATGGGGAATAAAACTAAACTGACTGCTGTTGAATAGTGAAACATTTACTGTATTTTTCAGACTATAAGACACACCTGAGTGTTGAGCGCACCCAGGTTTTAGACAACAAAAAGTTGGAAATCAATATTTCAGACTGGTTCAGCATACCGAATATGCATAGATTTTTATGTTCTATTATTATTATTATTATTATTATTATTATTATTATACAATTGTTTATGGTGACAGTCAGTGAGATAAAATGTCTTTTCCGATGGACAGAAGCCTTTTCCATCTGGCAGACATATTTTAGACAGTCCTTTCTAGTCATAGTCGTTATTGCTATTACTGAGGTGTGCAATAGGTATCGCTAGAGAAGCTCTCTGCATATTTTACGCTAAAGATCAGTTATGGACAGGATAGGGACAGTAAAATATAAACTTTATTGCCGTGTTTTGTTTGTGGTGTGTGTGGTATGACTTATTGCTGCTGTGATCTGGACGCTTGTAAATGTCTGTGGTGTGGAGTCAGTAAAAGGCCTAATTAGGTAAAAAGGGGCGATTAGGCCTTTTTCACATTAGCGGCAGCATGGATCCGGCAGGTGAAGGGTGCTGCCGGATCCGTGCTGCCGCAGGAACATGTGTGGGGCCGGAACCGCGCTCCGGCCCCACACATGTCACACAGTATATACACACAGACACACACACAGACATTTACACATACAAATACACATACATACTTACATGCTCCCGGCAGGTCTCCACAGCGCAGGAAGAGCAGGACGGTGCGCACATAGGACGATTCCCCACAGCGCCCTCTGCTGGGCGCCGGGTGGAATCGTCCTATGTGTGCGCCGTCCTGCTCCTCCTGCGCTGTGGAGACCGGCCGTGATCATGTAAGTATGTATATTTGTATGTGTATATGTCTGTGTATGTTTATGTGTATGTCTGTATGTATGTATGTATGTGTGCAGGTGACGGATCCGTCATGAACTCCATTGAAAGTCAATGGAGGACGGATCCGTTCACCATTGTGTCACACCAAACGAATCCGTCCCCATTGACTTTCAATGGGGGTCATGACGGATCCGTTTTGGTGCGGATGCCTGGACCGGAGAGCATGCTGCGGTTTGCTCTCCGGTCTGAAGACAGAACGGAATGCTTTTAGGAGCTTTCAGTTGTCTTCAGTTCAGTTTTGTCCCCATTGACAATGAATGGGGACAAAACTGAAGCGTTTTATTCCGGTATTGAGCCCCTATGACGGAACTCAATACCGGAATTATAAAACGCAAGTGTGAAAGTAGCCTTAGAAGAGCAAACGCTAATCTTCTCACTTCTCACCCATATGTGGTAAAGATCAAGTTTGCTGTCTGATTGATGTGGAGGAATTTATAACATGTACAGAAGTCTACGTTACCCATGGGTGAACTGGAAACTTATAGTTGTCTTGGAAAAAATACTAAAAATGGCCTTGTTTTGTAGTTGGGTCCAAGTTCATGGAAGGCAGTGCCAACACAAGTAGGACGGGCCTGCAATACCATTTTGTGAAACATTATACCACCCTAAACAGAGCCAAATACCACAGTCCATTACAAAATACTGCCACCGTAGCACAAAACACATCCCAAAACACTTCCACAGGATGGCCATGAGGAGAGCTCAGGTGGCCTCCGGTCATCGACCCACCAGGAAATTTCCCTGTGAGGTCTATGACAAATCCACCCCTAATATTATCCATCTACCTGGGGTCATGTACAAGTTACAGAGGGAGAGGAGGATCTAAGGAATCTATGCCTCTCCTCCTCTCTCTTCTGCCTGCCTGCCCCCTTTCTTCCACCATGGTGGATGACCTGAAAGCCAGTTGGATAGGGGGACTATTTTAACTAGTTCTGTATTGAGCTGTGTAGCAGCTAGGGATGTGAGGATCTAAGCTTTTAAAACAAGACCTAGTTCTCAGTGTTAACCACAATACGACCAGAGTCTTTTGAAACTGGTTCAGGTGTGAGATCTGTAGGGACTTGTTAACAAGTTGTTTTTTTTTTGCTAAAAAGGCATTACTATACTGAAATACTATTCCGAACATTGTGTCGCTATCTGTGACTTAGCCCCACTCACGCCAGGTCTAAAATTTTGGCCATGGCAGAGAAGGGGCCGGCAGGCCCGTCTCATTCATCATTTTCTATGCCTATTTTAGGTGTAGAAAATGGTCTAAATGTAAGACAGCTTGGAAGCTGTCTTACATTTAGAAATGGCGCTGGATGCTCCAAAATTAGGGAGAGGCCAGTGCCTCCTCATAACTTCGGCAGATCCTCTTCCAGCTATGTGCCTTTATTAAGACCGGCGTCTTAATAAATGTGCCCCTATATGTTTTGCCAAGTGCACAAAACAAGATTTGTATTCGCCAAATCGTTGACTGAATTTCCGAGAATATTTTCTTCTTTACCTGTCAGGTTTCACCCGGCTTGTAATGGAGATAGACGGACCCATGTTAAAAGAACTCTACAGTCCGGGGACAAAATATGTGATGAGGAATAGGGTATAATATTACCTGATGCCCTCCCTATGCATTGGCTGAGTCCCCAAAACATCATCGAGGTGTCACAACTTGTTGCTGCTCTTCAAAATCGATGGCAAATCATGGTGAACCCTAAGTTCAGCGAGTCAAGGGCCTGCAGTACACCAATGGGGTTCTCTACTGGAACAAAACAATACAGGCAATGCCATACCTCCCAAGTGTCCCTCTTTGGGAGGGACAGTCCCTCTTTTTGACCCAAGTCCCCCTGTCCCTCTTTACTCCTTAAATGTCCCTCTTTTTGACCTGGAGAATTAATGCATAAATGTGCATTAATAAATTTACTAAATTGCTCCTTACTAAGCTATCTGTTTGGTCTTTACCTGTATATTAGACAATAACTCCATTATTTGGTGCAATTTGGACCTTAAAATATCTATAATCTGATGATTTATGTGTTAATATTTATATGGACATTGAAGCGCAAGAAAAAAAAGGCCGCAGGGGCTCCAGTAATTATGATTTGGGCGGAGTTAGAGGCGTGGCCTAGTATAAAAAAACTGCCGTTATGCGCACCGCACACATTGTCCCTCTTTGCAATTTTCAAAAGTTGGGAGGTATGCAATGCAGTGAGCTGGCTTTTCAAGTCTGCCCTCTTGTAGAAGAAGGTTCTGTGCTGAGGAAAGGCCTGAGCTAGCTCTCTCTCTCAGAAGGCTGGTGCATTGGCCAAATGGTTGGTGTCCCTCGGTCTGTGGCTCTGTTGTCTGGCTGACTTCCTGGTCAAAGGGCTAGTGACCCAGAGTCTGTGGCAGAGTATCTCCGTCTCAGAGTCTTGTTCTGGTCATTTGTGCAGTCTGGCAGACTCTCTCCTACTGAACACTGACCTCTATCTGAAGACCACTAGGGGCTCTGATGGCTTTCTTTTTATACAGTTTCTAGCTGCACTAGAACCTTCTAGTGGGAGGTGTGCAGTGGAGAAGCAAAGCCTAACAGAAACATTGTTGCAATTCCAGTGTGACCTAGATTTGTATTTAACCTCAATACAAGTAAATGGGGATGAATAAGCAGTTTCCAGATGTAAACAACAATCTAGACAGAGCTTAACCAGACAGTCAAAAAGTCACTCGCATTGTGTCTGATTTTTCACTCAAAAACCTATCTCTGCATATTCTCTTATGGGAACTGTGCAAAATTATTAGCTTCTCAGTGCATAGGTAGAAAGTTCCAAAGTCTGTCAGTATTAGCTGGCTCTGTATTAGCCCCTTCTACAGTGTAGTGCAAATACAGGGTAATAACAGTGCAAATTAACGTGCTATATTACAATAAACATATAAAATGCAGTTCAACAACATAAAACAGTATAGGTGTAAACAACGGTATAAATATTGGTGCAAGTTAACTCTTCAAACTGCACTTAAGTAGTGAGTTGATGGCTTTGCATAATAGAAATATGGGCAAAGGTCCACAAATGGCCATACTGTTTGCTGTGTTTTCTTGAAAAATGTTTACTATTGTCAGTAATTTGACAAACTCCCCCTTCTACTCTTGGATGGATAAACGGCTGATGACCCGAGCACCAAGGTAGTGTTCCCATGCAACATCCAGTTGTTGTTGGTTCCAAGGCTCAGTCAGAAACTGAAGAAGAAGAGGAGGCAGTGACAGCTGAAAAGGAGCTTCTGATTAGGTACTTGGGGTCAATACTGACAGGATGTTGCAGGTTGACACAAACGATGGACACAGTGTTGAGGTCATCAGCCTTCATGCGACCACAAGCAGAAAGGGGAGTGTCTCAAGCTACTGACAGGTAGTCTTAGAAGCTGGCAGCCACTTTGTGACAACACAGAGGGAATCCTAAAATGGTAGATTCATAACTTAGAGGCACAAAAGGAGGATACCAGGTAATATTATACCATGTTCCCCATATTCACATAATGTTAAAGCAAGGTTGCTTTAACTTTAGTTCTAAGAAAAAAGATGCAGAAAGAAAGTATGATAAGATATGATGCAAAATCTCACTTGACCAGGGACAGAACAAAGACAATAATGGCCCTCAGGGATAAATTTACCGCACACACTGGGTTACCTTCCATTTTTTTTAAATTTACTGAATATATTGAACATGAACTGTAATTACTATAGGCAAAAATAGCCATTTTCTCTCCAGAAGTCTTGTTATATGAGGCCCATTATATAGAAATGCTCCAGTAATGGCCCTCCAACAACCCACAATGAAGCTAGAAAATTTTATGACTGTGCGATAGAAGATGTTTCTCCTGTTTGTGCCTGCATATTACAGTGCCTTTTATGAGTTTCTTTAAATTCTTTTCAATCATAAATTTCATTGTAAATGCTATATACCTGGATGACTGAACAAGATGAAAAGGCAAGTTACTTCAATGTCTGTAAAATTTATATAGATAACTAAAATGGCTATAAAGCAAAAGCATCCTTACTATTGCTTTGTTGGAATTTCTGCACATTTGACCCATGTATTTTGTATGTTTGCGTGATTCTAGTTTAGTATCCCCAGAATGAAGGAGCTGAGCTGTGATACCAATACAGTCCCTTCATTCAGCTGATTGGTGGGGGGGTCTGTGGATCACACTTTGAGCAATTACTCATGAATGGCCTATCAAGGGTAGGCTATTGATGCTTATTCCCAGAAAACCCTTTAAGATATCTAATATTGAAAGTTTAGGATGTGTAAGACATGTGTCAGACTATGTTTTGTTCTTTTAGTTTTAATGTGATCAAAGACCAATTAGACTAAAGTCCTTATGCTAAACTAAACATTTCTACTAAATAGTGAAGAAAAAATAATATAACCAGATTCGGCATCACTTACACGATACATCGTTTACTCTAGTTTGAGCTTCACAAAATACGTGTCCTTTCTTACTGTTCCTCTTTGCTGGACATGTCCTGATATGTGTGTCACAGAAAAGCCAGCTTTTCAAAACAACATGATTTTGTGAGATTGTATCATGTATCATGAGGTGTCCCTCTTATATTTGTAGCTACCCAGTGGTTGTGTTGTGAATTGGAGTCAAGGGTTGCGATATTGTATTGAATTTGTTTCATGAGAAATTGGCATCTTTAACCCCTTCCCACCTTGCGCCGTACATGTACAGCGCTAGTCAGGTCTTTAAAGATGGCGCCCGCTCCATTCAGTTTTCTGATGGGTTTCACACAGCAGACACCTGGGTCTAATATCTGCAATTAGTGATAACACCGATCACAGACTTTAAACCCCTCAGACGCCTTGGTCAATTGTGACCACAGCATCTGAGGTGGCTTTCCCTAGGAATGCTGTTTTCCCGGTTCCCAATTGGCTTCCTCGAGCTGAGGCCAATCCTATCACAGGTATATTCCAAAGCAGCTTGAAGCAAAACCATATAATCCAGCACCAGCTTCTGGAATAATTCAATAAACCACGTCACGGATCCACAGCGTGTTCACATCCAAAGACATCATTAACAATTTAAGGAGGAATCCATTGTGTTTAAAGTGTAACTGTAATTTTTTTTATTATTTGCTAGTTTATTAGAGCTAGGCATGTATATCCAAGTTAGTCTGTCAATGATTACCAAAAGATCTGTAATTACCTTATAATGACAGCTTTCATTAATGTCCCTTGTCCCTTTCCACTGGTCACTTAAAAGACTTTTGCTATGGCTCATCTAAGAAGACAGGAAGACAGAGGGGCGGTCCTTCCCACTGCATGCCTGCATTAGGCTTCAGAGTGAGAATCCGTGTCAGTCAGTAATCCAATCTGATTGGCTGTCAGGAAGCTGCTGGCTACAGCAAGTGTGTATGTGAAGTAAGGGAAGGCAGTTTTGGCCTCAGAGAACTGGCAGAGGAGCCATCTTAAGAAGATCCTCATATTGTAGAGGTTAAAACAGCCGTAACTAAGGGAAAAACTCAAGGAAAACAGTGATATGTGAAGAAACTAAATATTGCTTTATGCATAATGCTGCAGCAGCAGTAACATATACTGAAATTGATTTTTTGATGAAAACATGACAGTTACACATTTTAATAAAATTAAAAGGGTTTTTCAACATTTCAATACTAATGACCTTTCTTGACCTACTAATGACCTATCCACTAAAAAAGGATACAGAATTCAGTATACAATGTCGATAGGGACCATAAACATTACAGCGTACTATAGTGATTGCCAAAATTAATAAAGGCAGCAGTAATCCATATTATATTATATCCATTTGTTGGTTATATGCGACATTCAAATCTCAGACGTTTCGGTCCGACTCTGGTCTACTCAATGAGTCGCAGCAAGGCAGAGTGGAAAGAAGTGTATCCATATGGCGTAGATTTGGAACGTGTGCGAAAGTCGGACCAAAACACCTGAGATTTGAATGTCGCATATAACCAACAGATGGATACAATATAATATGGATTACTGCTGCCTTTATTAATCTTGACTATCACTTTAGCACGCTGGAATGTTTATGTTTATTTTGGTCCCTATGGACATTTGTTTTTCCCAATAAAGTTACAGACAAATATGTTATTGGTCCTAATGACCGACCTTCACTACAGGTATTCCTAGTAACTGTCCCTTACAAAGACTGCAAAGCTTCCAACTGCCTTATATGTAATATGAAATGATGACATTAGAAAGTACAGTACAACTTGTCCTGCAAAAAACAAGCCCATATAGTCATGTAGGCAATCCTACTTACTAATTGACAGATAACTGGCTATGCTTAGCCATGCAGAGTTAGCTGTCAATCACTGAGCAGGGCAACCCACATGACTCCGAAGCATAATAAGATTAGAGGCTTAACGTGAATAAATTACTGAATCTTTTCCCATAAAAACCATATATCAATATTCTTGGCTCCTCCTGCTCTATAACATGCTGATTTCATTGCATTTTCATGGTGACGAGCTCTTTTTAACCTGCATGTGCTATTTAAATCAATATTGAATGGAAACACAAGAGTGGCGGCTAACGGGTTAAAGGAAGAGCAGCTTTTCCACCTGCTGCTGCTTGCAGAAATTGGATTGGAGAGACCTCTCATTCAGCCTGAATATAAACTTAGCAGGTTTCCAGGTCACCCGCAGCTCCGATTGTATGCCGAGATGAATGGCATTCTGGCTGGCAAGTACATTCACATACACTCATAGAATCTCCAGACCTGCGAAAGCAGAAGCTTGGCCGTGTAACATCTCCACCAGCACGAGAGCCGAAATAAATAAGCCTCAAACAAGATTCCTATTGCAATGTGTCATGCTGCTCCAGGTAATATGTCTGTTGGAAAAGAGAAAAATGAACCCAGCTTTTCATCTTTTGCAAGGGCTCAGGCAGCTCCACAGACGCCAAAATTAAATCCATCTCAGCTCAGTTGGTAGGCCAGCCCGTGCTAAGCTAGCGGTATATCTGTGGAGAAATGAATGATGCCTACTAGGGACTTACTGCAGCCCCAATACAGATATAAAAGAATAACTACTTCTTTAAAGAATACTATTAAAGCATCTGCTCCTTTTACCTTCCCATGTATGCCCAGATACTTCCATGTGCAGTCAGTAGGCTGTGAATTCATCTCAGATATATCACTCCTCAGGCATGAAATTGAGGTTAAAATTGCAAAGTCAAAGTTTCATACTGAGTAAAAATGACCATTTTTTTCTTTCTGTGTATAAACATCAGCCATTTATTTGCAACCATAAATGCACCAAGCTCTTCATGGCCTTATATTGTTCTTCACTCTAGTCGGTACCAAATCTGACACCATTCCGTTGCCTTGGCTTCCATAATTTTACCCTGAATTGATAATCTGATGCTCCTTTTCAAGGTTACTGAATATAATACCAGTCAGAGCCCATATAATAACACACATACCAACCACATTTATAGTGCTGCACAATCAGCTACACTACCCAAAGCCATAGTACCCACTTGTCTTGATATTAAACAGTACCTGCTCCAAGCATCTAACAGCTCTAACCAGCTATTCCTGGTTGCTTCTTTTTGAGTAAGCTATCTTTACTGTCTACTGCTTGCAGCTGCAGCGAGCCCTTGAGGAGCTGGACCAGAGGATGGAAGTGGTAGTGGCTCTGACTATAGGATGTGTCAAGGTAGTTTCCTCAGGCCGTAGCTCCCTAGGGCTGGTGCAGTGAGAGGAGAGTGCACCCTTTCTTCCCTCAGTACACCCCCTGTATTTTGAGCTCCTGCCTGATAGTAGTTTGGAGTGTCCTTGATGTTAGTGGTTGTATGGGTGGCAGGAGGTGTAGTAGTGCAATGGCCAGTGTATAGTGTGGCCATTACAGTGAGTCAGGAAAACAGGCCAGAGGTAGAATAATAAACATTTTATTTTAATTGTGCAAAAAAGAAGTTGTAGTACATCCAACAATAATCTGTACACAGTGCAAATCTTTTTCCCAGATGGCGAGGTATCCTATTTTGCTAAAGTCTCTCTGGTAACTGTAATCTGGCAATTATGGCTGTAGTGTGCATTGTGGGATATAGGTCTTTAGAGGCACGTCTAGCCAGTATATGGTTAAATGTGATGGGTGCCTCAACTGTAATTCCTCACAAACAGCAAAGTTTGGTTAGCTGTAGTTGCAGGTTACCTTGATGACTCTTATGCTTGGCCATGCAGATTCTTAATCTTCCTTCCTTCCTTCCTTCATTCCTAGGTATGGACTTGCTTCCTCCCTCCTCATACACTAGGCCAGACTACCCATATAAATAGAAAGTAGGACCAGCTCACTCCTGTCAAAAGAGTGAGGAAAAGGGTGGTTTACCCTGTCCCTGCCAACCATACCAGTTCATCCTGGGTGTACATAACATTATGTAACAATAGGAACAAACCATTTGCAGATACCCCCTGTACCAGGGTACTGCACAGACAGTTGTAATGCTATCATCTCAGTCAGAGTACAATTTGAGTTCTAGTTAAAAAGCCTTGGGTACTGGGTGTCAATGAGGAGATCCAGCTGAGGTATGGAGTCTTTTGTAAACTGCTTCATGAGAAAAGGTATGCAAATAAGCTCCCCTCCTCCCACGGTCAGACCCAAAGGTCCAGGAGCAAAAAAAACTCGTATGGCTTTCTTTTAAGCCATGCACTTGCCACTAGGGTCTGTTTCTTTAATTCAAATCATATTAGACTTTATTGATGATGTAGGGGTTGTACCTAAAGAACAATTTCCTCTGATTGGCCCAAGGATCCCCAGTGCCTCCACCTAATTCCCATTATTTTACCCATGAAACATTGTATGTAAGATTCCATATCCCACGTGGATCTTCACATGACGTATTCCTTCTGGAGAAGAGCTAATTTGAATAGTTAAAAAGTGAGGACATAGTACTGTCAATAGAAGTTACTGGAGTGTACTTAGAGGAGATGGGGCAAAGGTGCCCTCCCAATCTGCCACAATGAAAGTTTTTACAGTATGTAAATTAGAAAAAAGGAGAAAAACTGACATAATTGAAGCATCAAATATTTTTACACTTTATCACACAGTTTGCATTCTGTAAATAGGTGGAACATCATGACGCTACTTCAGATAGCTTCCCACTTAAAGCTATATATAAAGAGACACTACTATTTTAGTCTGTACTAAGAATAATTATATCACAAGCACATCCCCCACACAGTTTATTTAATCCATTTCCATACATCTGAATTGTGCTTAGCAACCCAGTATGAAACAGGCTGCATATGTATTACTAAGAGTCCATCTGTCATACTAATATATTAATACAAATGTATATTTCAGAGCAACAGGCACTTGGTTTGTGCTATTTCTGATTCACTTACCATAGTATTCATGCTGGATTTGTAGAGACAAATGATGTTTATGCCTCTTTTCAGAAATAAGTATAATCCGTGATGCCATTTCTGGCTAGAAGATCATATATGGTAATTCTCAGCATTCCTGTCTGTATTTGACAAAGAATGTGAGTAAAACATTTCAGTGTCAAGCATAAAACATATCTAAAAGCAAAGCTACAATCAGAATAATAGTATATGTTTGCCAACATTGAAAGTTGTACCTGGAAAAGGTGATATGCTAAAACATCATGGTATTTTAGATGAACGTTTCTTTTACAGCCATTGAAATGTTTGAACAACCCTTTTTACTGATGGGAAAATTATGTTTTCTTTTGTATGAGTAGCTATATGCGCTGTAGTAGTCAATGGCAAACTGTTTACTTAGAGTTTTAGAGTATAATGCCTAGCTGAGTTCAGCTTTTGGCCACATGCACACATTGAGGATTACACACGAGTCATACAGTACCAGCAAAGTTATTTTCCAAATTTCTTGTACGCAGTGGAGTCCATTTATCAAGGACTGTCCTTTTTATGCTGGTCTTTGATATCCCCTGCATTGCTAGAGGAGGCACTTCATTTATGACAAGGGGCAGGAGTAAATTTCAATTCACATTTACACCTAAAAACTAACAATAACACAAATTTTAGTGAATTTGCTGGGACCAATGGTGCCACCCACACCACACAACCCCCACTTTGCCCCTGCCACTCCCCAGTGTTGATGGCGGTGTAAAAACATTACATGCGCCTAAATTTAGGTGCACAGGAATTTACTAGGTAACAAAATTGGGTTGTGCAGCTTTTTTATCCCAAAAAACTAGCCTAGGGAGTCATAAGAAAATGATCTCCTGTGTGTATTACTTTACACCTAAAAATTGACCTGTGGTCCGAATGTTAAAATCTGCAGCAAATTTTCTGTGCAAATTCCACCCTTTGCAATGCAAAGGATGAGATTAGTGTTGAAAATGTATCAAAATCTGCAAAAAAGCCACAAGCAACACATGTGGATTTTGGTGCAGATTTGGTGACGATAAGCAGCAAAATCTACATGAAAATCCACATGGAAAATCCATGCGTAATATTCACCATGTGGATATACCTTTTGTGTGACAGGGAACCAATACTTGTCCATTGAACACTATACTGTCACTTAGGGCTCATTCACATGACCATGTGTGCCCCGTGCCCGTATTGTGGATCTCAAACAGTGGGCACCGGTCGTGTGATGTGGACCCATTAACTTGAATTGGTCCACCGTCCCCAAGCACTAGGAAGAGCTTCCATGGGATTTCTGTCCAGGTCTTCACACCACAAAAAAATCAAACATGATCTATTTTTTTGCAGTATGGAACGTATCTTGTGTATCGCAAACCCATTCAAGTGAGTCCACATCCACAAATGGCATGCACTCAGTCGGTACCCCTGCATTGCGGACTGCTACTTGTGTTCTACAGCATGGGTACAGTGTGAATAAGCCTTCAAAGGCACAGGTCTATATACTCCTAGTAGCTAACAAGGTACAAATAATGCTGTCCCAATTAGCTACCAGGAGCACTATTAGAGTTCACCGGACACACCGTTTATGAGTCCCATGAGAGAAGAGCGTTTCCTCTGCTTCTACCTGACAGGTTGCTGTGTACACTCGCATACGCAGTGGACTGTCAATCACTGCCCTGAGGAGCAGACGAGGCAAGGAGATGTGAAGGTGCTCTTCTCATGAATACTCATATGAATGTGTTCAGTGTAGTCTGTCAGCACACCTCGTAGCACAAAGGTAAAGCCGTTTTGTGACATTTTGATTAACCAGAATACGTTTTACATAGGAGTACATAGAGCATATTAAGCTGACAAATTCGCTTTAAATCTGGTCAAAAGTATACATCAGGGTTGGCCAACCTGAGGCTCTCCAGCTGTTGTAAAACTACAACTCCCACCATGCCCTGCTGTAGGATGATAGCTGTAGGCAGACTGGGCATGCTGGGAGTTGTAGTTTTGCAACAGCTGGAGAGCCGCAGGTTGGCCAGCCCTGGTATTGTCAGGCAAAATATCATTTATCTGTCAGTCTTTCACCTATGTGTTCTATCACTAGATTGTCGGTTGCCACCCATACATATTAGGTTGTTGACTGTCAGGACAAGGATACATTATACTTGCCCAAAGAAAGAGACTTCTGAGAGCCCTCGCACATAACATTAAAGGTCTTGTGAAGTTTAAAAAATATATATTTTCATATACATTATTAGGGAATTCTGAGGTAAGAAATGAGATCCTTTGTTCAGTATCTTCAGCTCTTGGCCAGGGCAGAGAGTGGTTACAAAGAGTATCTCTTGCATTGGAGAACCTATCCTGTTGTCCATTACACAGGTAACCCATTGATCTATATAGATGGTATGTAATGCTTAATTTTATCTATGTTTGTGCCACAGAGAGGCTTACTGGTAGGGCTCTTGTGCACAGATCATGGGTTGGGGCAATTATCAGGAATTACTGTTTGTATGGATGCTCATTCCCTATCCTTGGCCACGGGCCTATGTAAAGATGCCACGGCTCACCCAACAAATGAGCAAACGCTCATTTGTCAGCTGATTGCATCTTTCTCACAGTACTAAAAATCTTAATTTGTCACCAGCACATCACCCTGTGTAAACAGAGTGTGCTGCCAACAAACGATGGAACTGTATGGGAAAGAATGATCGTAAAAACGATTGTTCATCCTGATTGCTGCATGTAAATGTAGCTAATGACCATGCAAAGATCAGAATGAACTTCCTCGTTAACAATCATTGTTGGCTCTATTAGCCCTAAAAAGGTCCTTAGTCTTCCAATATATTAAAACTCATAGCTGGGGTTCAGCAGGGGGACCCTTTGTATTCAGCTTATTGTCAATGTACTCTACTAATAAGTAGGGATTTTTCAAAGTCGACAACCCCTTTAAACTATCTACTATCTATAGAAGTGCATCTCAAACTTACAAAATCTCAAGGCTCTCTCTGAGACATTGCACTGGATGTAGTTTTGTCGGGAATAATCATACGCTTTTCTTCCCTGCTTATTTATCTGATTTAGCAACATAATTAAAGGGGTTTTCCAGGTGTTCAGTATTGATGACCTATCCTCAGAATAGGTCATCAATATCAGATTGGAAGAGATCAGCTGTTTGTTGAGGCAATGGTCCTAGAGTGAGCACTGTGGACTCCTCATAGCTCATCATCAAACCCCCGTCCATTGGATAGCGACTGTGCTTAGTATTGCGGCTCAGCCCCATTTACTTGAATGGGACTGAGCTGCGTCTACTGGTGTACATGACAGTACTGGCCTAGGAAGAGTGCCACCGCCGATGATCTTCATTGGAGTCGGGAGTCGGACCCCTGCCAATATAAAATTGATGAACTAACTGGGTAGAGGAGGTAAATTTAGCAATATTTTTAATTTTGCTATGGTCTTCAACCACTGGTGAGGACCTATTAGGAAATCCCAGCTCATGTTACGCATTTGGGCCAAAGCGTTGTTTTGTAAGTCAGTTGAATGTAATATATAAATGACTAGTCTCTAATAAATCCGTTTTCATGCATGGTGGAAAAAAATCCATATGACTGTTTTTATCAGAGCAGGCCTCTGTTGATGTGTGAAGTCTTTGAACTTAATGCCGGACACTTTTCTATTCTAAAAAATACTTCAGCCCATTCATCTCATATTGTTATCCACAGAAATTCTACAGTCTTTCAAATATTTTCACAGCCAGAGGCTATAATCCATATTTATTAGGTGGGCAAATGCCCCAAGGAATGTGTCCCATGAACATTTAGGTTCATAGGAAAGCTGTCTTGAAGTAACTTTTCTGGACTTCAGATAAAACCGCATGCTTTCCAGCCCTAAAGAATGCACTCAAACACAAATTCATAGAACCTGACAGTCAGTAGAAAAGAAAAAGGTTTTCATGTTTGTACACATAACAAAAATGAGTGCAAGGCTAATGGTTGGATAATGGCTAATATGATATCTTAAAATATATTCCAAAGAGAATTTTGAAGAGCACATTTTATTATTTTCTAAAAATTTGCTATGTACATGTCTAGCATGAGACACGTATTTATAAGAATATGATAATATGGTATATTACTATTATTAGTAGTAATATTATTATTATTATACAGTATTAGTAGAAACCTACACTCTAAACCTTACAAATAAAGAACATAAAAAAATCTAATAAGATATGTTGAAGGAGTTCTACACCAATATAAAATAGAGTTACATAATGGCTCCTGGAAAAAAGAGTGACCTCCTGGAAGAGTTGGCAATCTCCCTGTAACAGTATGGAGGCCTGCTTTCTTGTGGATTCCATATCCATATACTTTGTATGTGATGCGGAGATACATTATATGTATCTCTGGCACTTAAAGTGCATTGAGGGGGTTAGGTGCTGGATAAGAGAAGTAGGGCACCATAGGAAAGGGATCAGGGCACTGTGCAAAAGGGGCAGCATGGTTTAATGGAATGGAGGGTCTGGCCTATTAAATGGGGGAACCAATGTCCAGTTTATTGGTTCCCTCTGTGAGGCAGTTGCAGGAAAAGTGATCATTTTATTTCTCCATGATTTCTCTCATATGTGCCCTAGGCTCTAGGAATTCTATATCTTCCAGCAAAAGCTGGATAAGATATAAGGAATCCAGAAAACCTGAGTATCCCTAGCAAAGAGTCCTGTTTCTGGCCTGGGATCTTTATGGAATGATGGACAGTAGAGATGAGTAAAGTTTAGAAAAATCTAATTTGGCAAGTTTGACAAGAAATTTGATTTGTCACAAATGAATTTGTCACAAATTGCTATGTTAAGACCCCATTCAGCCTATCAATCAAAGGGGCCATTTATACAGCTTCAACAGAAGTCCACCAGTCTAATGGGCACTAAAAAAAACATAATACAATGCAATATGGTTTTTTGGGAAAAAAAAAATCACCCACCTCATCCACTTGCTAGCGCAGGGCAGTCCACTCCTCTCTTGATTAAAAAAGACCTTCCGATGGACGTGCGTTGAGCGTGATGACGTCACTGTGTGCAAGTGGATGAGGTTTTTTTTTTTTCCAGTTTGGAGAGACTGTTACTGAGGCTACTCTCCTCAAAGTGGCATTTGCTCACGTTGTAAGGTAAAACACGGTCATGTAATTCTGTTAAAGTGATTGGTAGTAAGCCACTTGTATAGTCAGGGAAACTTAGGTTTAGTTAGCACTCCAGTAGGCGAGCAATGATTTAGATTTTTGTCCTGAATATAAAGGCTATGTCTGAAATGGACTTCTTTGTCACTGTTTCTGGCTGCATTTGATCCCTTTTTGCCTACATTTACAGAGATAATTCCCATACTCCGCACCAAAAGTTGACAAGTATGACAGCGTTTTTTATGTGTTCTGGTTGCTTCACACATTCACTGAACATAGGCCAACATATTTTAAGCAGTTCAGATTCTGCTCTTGAAAATTGAAAGCTGTGATGTGAACGGTGACTATGGGCAACAAAAACAGTTCTCCCTTTAGTGTCAAGTAGAAAATAAAACAGTTACTGATATTCCAATTTTACTTAACCAGAAATAAAATACAAGGCAACCTATTACTTACCCAAATACTGTGTACAGTTAGGTCATATTTTGTCATATACCTATCCAAATCATAGTGGGGCAGATTTATCAGTCTATTCATAAACATGAAAAACATGTGGGCACATTTATTAACACCCACGTTTTAGCCGCCAGTCTTAATAAACCCCTAAGCTGGGCCTCTTCATAACTTCAGTGGATCCTCTGCCAGTTCTAAATATAACTTCCTAGCTGTCTTACATTTATATCTTTTTCTATGCCTGAAACAGGCGTAGAACATGGTAAATCAGATGGGCCTATTGGCCTATCCCTTTCCCCACCTACACCACTCCCACAATTTTAGACCTGGCGTGAGCGAGGAAAAGTTGCAGATGTTGGCGCAACTAACCATTGCGCCATCATCTGCACCTGAAATACGCCTAATATAGGCATATTTCAGTATAATAAATGACTCTCATGGTTTCCAAACTACAAACTAACACCTACAAACTTTTTGGTAAAAAAAAGGGGCTTTACAGTCATACTTAGTGGAAAAAATGCCATCCCTTTTGTTAATGTGGGGCATTTAAGACCCACTTCCTGGTACACCCACTTCTGGGTGGATTTACATGTTTTCCTCCCTTTTTCAGCTCAGGCTAAGCCGAACTTACCAGGATTGTCTCTGAAAATGTATGAAAATACTAGCTAATTTGGCAACTGTAGGCTAAGCCTTGCAGAGTTGCAGTTGCATAGACACCAGCACTTAGGGAGAGACTGATGTATGGTGCATTTTGTATGTAATCTTTGTATGTAATTTTTTGTCATCTCAATCCCACTTCTTAGGGGCTTGCAGACAGAAGAGCAAGTGTCTTAATACAGAATATAATTGGGCACCCACCTGGTACAGGTACATCACACCTCTCCTTTCCATTATCCTTGGGTTGATTTCCCACTCTTGTTTTCTGTATAGGTTCTTACTACCTATTAAAATATATGATGCGACCAAACATAGATGTCCTCTGTATACCAAGATACATATAACCTTGCCACTTCCCAATAGTCATACCATGAGTACAACACTTTCAGCAAGTTATGCTGTTCTTATGTTTTTGTTTTTTTACTTCAATCTCGATTTTGCCTTTTTTTAACATTTAAAGGCTAAACGCAACAAGCCGTGGTTAGAAAAGTATGATAATCAATGTATAATTATAACTTTGAGAAAGTCTACACAAGAAGGATTTTGATGCTCCCTGTTGGCTCACATTCTGCCGTGTTGTACACGCTCCCCTGTGGTATCCCAGTCAGTTTTGATATATTTCGCCAAACTTCCAACTGCTTCCTGGAGCATGTCAAGAGTCATTTCTGCACCGACTGTCTGCAGAAAAAGCCTGTTAAAACTGTATAATGAATTACATGCAGCTTCTCCACTCTTTAGATAGAGCACAGTTCTCAGCTGTTTGATTTGTAAAAGCTGAATAATTTTGCTTGGTCTATCAGCATGCATGATCAGTGTTCTAAAATGCTGTGTCATACCCCCTCACCACAGTCCTGTGCTGTGTAATGTGACCTAATACCCCAGACTATTTAGATAAGTAGTGGCAACTTACCTCACTTAACCCACTCCTATAAAGATGTTGGTACTTTTTGCACTCAACTTTGTTATGTAGGCGTCCCATGTCTTTTGCTGTTCTACTACTTTGGGTGGGCCCTGCTCCACTTATCTTGTGTCTGGCGCAGTTCCAGCACTCCAGCAGAGGCCCTGTACTGTGTCCTGTGTGTCTATTTGAGTTATTCTTCATTAAACCTCATCTGATTCTGCAGTACTGCAAGGGTTAACCCTCTTTTGGTTCTGTGTGCAGCTGCTTTTAATGTCTTCATCAGCTCTCCTAAATATGCTCTACTATTCGTCTCACTCCCTGCCTAAGCAATTGGTTTACTATCTTGCTAGATCCTGAAAAGGTGCTATAATCTGCTTGTCTGGCGATGTACCCACTTTTGCTTGATTCCTGATTTTTGATTGACTGATCCATACATGGTCACCGTATTGACCATGAACTTCCTGCCCTGACGGTTTTACCTGATCCTTCAATGTTTGCGCCTGTGTCTCTGAGCTCTGTGGGTCAGCTGTCAACCACACAGAGACCACTCCAGTAGGTAACAGTCTGGTGGTCCCCCTGCAGAGAAATCTAGATCCCTGTATAGAGAGAACACCAGGGGACTGCCAAGAAAGTGCCCTTAGGTTTAGTCCAAAGTCAAACTAGTTGGTTGACACAATGGCTCTAAAACCACTGATGGTTGCAAACTTTTTCTCTCAATGCTTCTAAGTCTATAGTAGACATGCAATGTATAGTTCCCTTATTGTTTTTTTATGTTCTCCATGCTGAAATCTATGTATGTATGCAACCACTCTACAGTTGGAGCACATTTCCCTCTATACTTTAATGTATATTTTGCTTGCACTATCTTACAAAATTAAAGTTTACTGCCACTGAGTAAGTTCTGAATGTCCTCATTCTACCTTTCCAAAGTATAGACGCTATGGCTGGCAACATTACTTATGCACTGATGGCTGTAATTTTCAACTGAGGCTTAAGATGCGACTGGCCAGGTAATGTCCAAGTTTGAAGGTTGTCTCAATAATGTCCCCCTCACAGCAGTAACATCTATAGGTTTGATCAGAAATTACCTTGACTTTCTTGACTCTTTGATTGATATATTTCTCTTTCTTGAGTACTGTAGAAATGTTAAGGTTTTTCTCTCAGTAGATTATCCTCAGAGAAGGTGATCCTTTATAACTTTAGTTCAGCCCTGTGAGGAATGGAGCTCTTGGAGCTTCCCCTCTCTCCCTTTGCAAACACACACTCCTCTAGACTGAGCTAGGGATGGATCCACACCTTAATTTCCTGCAGGGGCTGTGTCAATGTGGTTGGGTAGGGCTTCATTCACACTTCTGTGTCCGTGATGACATCTGTGAGCAGATGGTCAATGATTCATCTATGAAGGTGTCAGTGAAGGATCAGAGTTTGATCCATGTATCTGTTTTTACCTCCTACTGGTACCTGGGTACTGAAGCCAACTTTGGATCCCAGTTTTAAAATTGTTTTCAAGTAGAATAATTGAAGTCTGAAGTTATTCAATGAAGTCTCATGAGACTTTGGAGACAACGAATTTCACTTTGGTGGACCCCATACATTTGAATGCTGTACGGAGACGGATATCCGTACAGCATGCAGATGAAGTTCTGCTTGAACCAACTTTGGATCTATGATCTGAAGCTCGCTTCGCTCAACACTACTTGTATTAACTTCCTGTACATGATAAATGCTACTTACTGAAGTGAGACAACCTCTTTAAGAAAGCTGAAAAAGAAAAAGCATGCAGCTATTTCCAGCAATCCCATGGAGAGGAATGGTGGAGCAGTGTTAAAGAAGAACTTTTATTCCATGTCCTGCTAGAAATGTACATGATGTAATCTGTAGTGAATGTCATTTTCTTACCAGTGGCTGCATTTTTGAGTTATATCTCCCTGATGCTTCTCATCTGTGTCATGTGACTAGGAATCAGACCCACCAACTCACACAGTAACTTATGTGTGGACAGGAAGTCTATTTCTCTATGCATTCCTATGGGAGCCTCACTTTTAGTCTCATAGGAATGAATAGAGCAGTAACTGGCTTCCTGTCCTGTGTCAGTTGGAGGTCAGGGAGTTGGTCACGTGACCCAGCTACAATAATAAGAGAGGGGATAACTCAGAATTACAGTCACTGATGAGAAGATTGCATTCACTACAGATTATATCATGCACCTTTCTAACAGGTCAGAGAATAAAATTTTTTGCGGGAGTTCTTCTTTAAACCTGCTGCTCCTTTCATTTTGAGGAACTCTATGGGGTATGGCAGTAGGACCCCCACCTAATTGTTATACCTATCCTATGGAAATCAAATAACTTGAAATTAGCGGGATACCACTTTAAAGGATCACTGAGTCTTCACACCACCAAAATGTTACCAAATGTTTTGATTGGTGGGGGTCTGAGGGGTGAAACCAACACCCATCGCTAGAACGAGGAGTGAGAAGTGCTCACATATCGAGCTCTCCTTTCTGCAGATAACAGAATCAAGATGGGCCCACAGACTCTTTATTGAGTCCATCTCCTGCAGTCAGGAGAAAGGAAACACTATACAAGAGCTTCTCCCTCCTCGTTCTAGCAATGGTGGGGGGTCTCAGCACTCCGAAGCCTACCGATCAAAACTTTTGATATTTCTCTATGACATATAAAATGTTTTATGAAAACTCAGTGACCCTTAAAGGCCTTTTCAGCCTTGGTCATTAAGAGGTTTAGGCATTTGCTGTTATATTTCTTTATTTTTCATACGGTACAGTACTTCCCTTCTAAGATGGAGATGGAGCAGATCTGAATATATCTGCTCTGCAAAAGACCATTGAGTTATCATGAGGTTTTACTTGTCGTCCTGCGGAAAACCACTGACAGCATTTTAATAGAAAACATCCTTACCCACAAATGATGTGTAACCATACAGCATTTGTCATTTATATTGTGGATCTCTGCTAGATTATGATCAATAAGTTCTTTGTCTGTGTACCTTGGATGAGCCAAACCTCAATACGTGAAATCTCTAGAGAAGGCTGTAAGCTGTGGAGCCCTATTGTAGATGCCAACTTGCCATTTTCTATTGGAAACACTAAAAGCCTATGTTTACAATTATTGCACTTTTACAGCCGGTTATAATAATGAAACCTTTGCCAATTTAGCTGCAAGTCTAACCATTTACCTGTACTAACATCTATAGTTGTTGACTAGATAGACGTCACGTTGATTAAAGCACAGTATAAAGCAATCTGGGGGCTTGGCTGATAGTAGACTTGCACCTGTCTGGAAATGGAGGCTATTTTCTCTTTTGAAAGAACTCTATAATCACAGCCAATAAGGGTAATTATGTGTAGTTCTATGTATTGTAGTCAATTTGTACATAGATAAATCAGTCAGGGGTTTAAGGGTTTAAATGGGAAAACCCTTCAAAAAAACAAGATATGATCCAACACTGATTCATCAAATTGGAACACTTCATTTTAAATTCACTTTATTCATGGTTTTATTTATTATTTTAATACGTATGAACCCATAGTACATGCTATGCATTAGGGAATTAACACAGTTACATAGTTAAGGGCTCATGAACATTTTTTTTTCTTTCTTGCGGCCTGTATGCAGAACCATTCATTTCAATGGGGCCGCAAAAAAAATGGAAATGACTTTGCATGCATTCCATGTCCATATGTCCGCATGTCCATGCCGCAAAAAAAATTGAACATGTTCTATTATTCTCTGCATTATGGACAAGGATAGGACAGTTCTATTAGGGTCCAGCTGTTCCGTTCTGCCAAATGCAGAATGCACGCGGCCGGAATCCATGTTTTGCGGACCCAAAACAACAGTAGTCATGTGCATGAGCCCTAATACAGTTGAACAAAGACATGTCCATAACTTTTTTTGCTAATATGTTTAGGATTGTGAAAAAATGTATCTAAATCACGCAAGCGAAAGCTAAATTGTTGTCTTGTGCTCAGTAGATCTCACTGATTTCTTAAAGGTGTATTCCCATCCCAGACATTTCTGGCATATTCACCTGTATGCTGCAGCCAGACGTGATCAGAAATACACTGTCTCCATATAAGTGAATGGGAGTTACAGAAATAGCAGCTGTTCAGCCATGGAAATCCATGTCATGAGGCTCTCGGGGCACAGTTTTTGTGCAGATGTTAATGCCAGAGGAGCTTTTGAAGTCTGCAGTTTTTGAGTCAGCAAAGCGTTGGCAAATTTTATGCACCTCAGTACTCTCTGACCCTGCTCTGTAACTTTATGTGGTCTGCCACTTCGTGGCTGAGTTGCTGTAGTTTCTAAACGCTTCCACTTTTTAATAACACCAATCACATTTGATTGTGGAATATCTAGGAGGGAATGAATTTCACAAACTGACTTGTTGCAAAGGTGTTATCCTATTACAGGACCATGCTCAAATTCAGTGAGCTCTTTAGAATGACCCATTCTTTCATAAATGTTTGTAAAGACAACAGCTGGACAACAGCTGGATTTTATACACCTGTGGCAAAGTGACTGAATGAAGTAATACTTTTGTCCATTTAGTGTATCAATCTGTTGATATAAACATATTATTTTGAGAATTGTTCTGCTTTTGTGGTTCCATTTGCTTTAAACATTATAATTACTAAGGTGTTTTGTTTTTTTTAAGTGATATTACTGAGAAATTTTCCATGTACTGCAATAGTGTTTTATTACACAATGTGTGTTAGGAAGAGATTGGACTTCTAAAGATTATGATTGTCTGCTTCTGTATTAGAGACATACAATAACCACCTTATTCTCTCCCATGGAATGGACTCATTTGTGATGCATACCTTTTTAAATTCCTCAAGCATCTTCCTATGACTCCATTTGCTGCCATATGTTTGTTGACTCTTTGGATTTACATTACCAATAAACTTCTCTTTTCCTCTGTGTCAATAACACTGAGCACAAAGTCCTTAAGGGAAATGCAAGCAATTATGGATCACAGTTTTATTGCTCAATCGACGATATGCAAGAGATGACATTGTAGGATGCAGATGGTTGGAGTGAGGGTATTGACTTTGTTGCTTTCATTAGCCAATGGAGTAGGGGAAATGCAGGCTGACAAAACCATCAAATGGGACATTGCAGGGAACTGTAAAACATAATTGCCAAACCTGTAAAATTGACTTTCTCGCTTGTAAGAAACAAAGTAACAAAAAGGAGCAAATTGTTCTTTATTTTATTTTTTTCCTCAGAACAAGGAGGGAGTCACAGATATCTAAACCAGAGACTTATATTGATTTCATTCTATGATTACATTACACATCTGATCATTATTCTTAAAGAATGTCGGCGGTCAAGAAAGGATGACATTACAAACCCAAAGTATTTCTATGCTATATGCCAACCTGGGTTATAACCAGTGAAATTTCCAAGTTGTGTTATGTACATCTTTTAAGTTTGCTATACATATAAGGTACAGTAAAATTTACCTCATACCTGAGTCTGTCTTCGGGTGAAGGTCTGAACTGCAAAAGTTAAAATAAAAAAAAAACTGTGGTTTTCTTTTTCTTTTTTTCTTTTTTTACAATAAACCATGCTTCTAATCCCACCTAATCCCCTTGGTACCCCCCACAAAATAATGGTTTTGCTTTAGAGCTTCCCTACATTGTAAGGATGTTCTCTTGCCCCAACACAATGAGAATATCTCCTTAGTGCCACTTCATAATAGTGATGTACTGTAGTGCTCTCCCTAGACAGTAATGATGCCCCTTTAGTGACCCCCACAGAGTATGATGCCCCCTAAGTGCTTCCCCACACAGTATAAAACCCCCTTAGTGCCCCCATGTAGTATTATGCCCCTAAGTGCCTATATGTTCCTCTCACACAGAATGAGGCCTCCTTAAGTGCCCCTTGACAAAGTGATGACGGCTTAAGTAGTACCCACAAACAGTGTAGAGTGATGCCCCCTTAAGAGCCCTCCACAAACAGTGAGGCCCCCTTAAGTGCCCCCAATGGATTCTGCTGTTGATGACGAAGCATGGTTTTCTATTGACAAGCTGGAATAGGGTTTAGCAGCACCAGACCTCACAACCTTCCAAAATTTGTACCTCCTTCAGGTACTGAGACAAATGCACATTACACTGAATATTTAAAAGATACCAATGCAGAGCAAAACCATTGGGCACTAGTAGACATACTAAAGCCCTGTGATGCAGTTTATGGAAAATGTGTGCATGCAAGGGTTATGCTGGGACTGAAAAATTGTCCTAGCATACAAAGAACAGTAGTCAAAATGTTTTCCTAAAAGCCATGAAGTTATAGTGAGCTTTATAAATTCTGGAAGATCTCATAATTCCTGTACCACACAGTCCAGTCCACTAATTCCTACAGGTCTACCAAGTGCCATCTGGCAATCGCAAAGGCCAGGCTTGACCATATCTTATAGATACATATATCATTAATATAGATACTAAAATACTTTACATTTTTGTTGTATAGCACAGTTGATATGCTTCATTGAAATTACAAGACTTTTTGTGTTCCTTATAAAGTTAAGGCTAGAGATTAGATGAATTTAAGGTAAACCTGCTGATTTAGGCAGGACTACCTGGCCTTCTAATATGGTCGTATGCAATATGGTGGTGTTCCAATTCTCTACCAACAGTAGATGTTGGGTTAAAGAAGCATTAAGTAGGCTGAATGTCAGCATCTCCAACCTTTGTTCTGATGATATATACGCGGTCAGGAGTTTTTAGCTTCGAAATTTCTCTATAGAGAACACATATGCGATCTGACGATCCAAGAGTTCTTTTGTCATAGGGGATCAGGAGGAATAGCTGCTCGCCAAACAAGTTTTCTGCCAAAAGCTGTGTAAAGTGTATAGCCAGCTATAGACCTTACTTGGGTCTAAACTAAAAAGTCTCATATTTGCAATGACTGAATATCAGTATTACATGTAAACACTTTAAATTACTGATGTACAGTATGAAAATACGACTCATCTAATTAATTGCAGCAATGAAGTCTACTTTGATATTATATAGAGATACGTTTGCACATCGAATGCTTGGGTGGACTTGTTAAATATTTTACATTAAGTAAAAAAAAAGTGTTAAAATATTAACTGCTGTTCTTAATGTAGGTCATTGGCATCAACAGGGAGTGGGCATTGACTGCACTAGACAAATTTTCTGGGATCTGAAGCTAAGCATAGAGCTTGCTAGACACTCAAGGAGAATAACATCCACACTTGAATAAATACATCTGTCTTTTCTAGCATGTTCTTAATTATAAAAATTTTTGAGTTGGTTTAATAATCCCAATAGTTCTCAAGGAATGCGATGTTCATTTTCTACAATGACAAGTAACTACAGAGCAAGGGTCTACAGTTCCCTAGCAACCTAAAACATCATCTCTTGGATGTTTAACCCCTATAAAACCAAGTCATTTCTCAGCTTCAAGACCACCCAGATTTTATTTTATTTTTTTTTTCATTTTACCTGTCAGGATTCGGGGGCGCTGCGGCCCTCCAGCGGATGCGGTGCGGGTGCGGTCGTTCTCATGTCCTGACAGGGTCGCGCTTCCGCAGCTGACTTCTCGTTTTGCTGCGAGGACGCGCCCTGTAGCTATGCGGCGCTCGTCCCGAGTTCAAGCCAGAAAATCCTCTTGTAACACTTAGGTTCCTTAAGGGTTAAAGGTTTTGCTAGTTTCACTAGTTTTACTGGCAGGCGTCCCTGCCAGTAATTTTGGTCCATTGAAGGGTGTGGCTGAGATCCCTGCTCCTATTACGCCTTGGGGCTGGAACTCTAGCCACTATTTAGTTTCACTCTCACCATTTATCTGTGCCTGCTATAGAGCCTTGTGCCTAAGCTAGCTACTCGGAGTTTATCCTGTATTCCAGTGACTCTGTACCTTTTCCCCTGGTTTCTTATTACCGTTACCTACCTCTGGTTTTCTCCTCTGTTTATTCCTTGCTTGGTTCCTTTACTTTTTACCCCTTCAGTTCCTGACCTGTTTAGGTTTTTTCCTGCTTGTGTTTTGTGTTGTTGTTTGTCTCGTGTTCCACTTACTTTAGTGTAATTGCAGTCTTCGGTTGGGGCCGGCCTGTTAAGGAGCCGGGTTCCCCCAAAAGGCAGGGACAGTGGTTTGGGAGGAGTGTCAGGGCCTCACTTTGTCTGTGTCATTTGTGTCCCCCTGACCAACTCCTCACATTACCATTCTTCAATGTATAACTTTTTGAATTTTGCATCAATGAAGCTGTATGTCTTCTTGCTTTTGGTGGGAAAAGTTATTTCTATATGTACCCTTATTTTAGCATACCTTTAGAAATTAATTTTCCAAAATTAATTTCAGGTATGATTCGATAATCAGATTCCATTGGTTTCAAATCAATTTGACCCAAATTGAAAGTGTACCAATTGTCTTGAAAAGTCATATGTTATCTGAGGTCTGTGAGGTCTCCTAAGATTGTATCCAACCCATTTCAAGCTCTTCAGTGCCAAGACAGTATTAGTTATGTCAAAGTGACAGCAACATATGTAACTTTGTAGGTTAAAAAATGGTCCAAAATTAGCCCTTTTTATGGCGAATGTCTTTTGATCTGTAAAATTATGGCCTCCATTTCGAATGATTTGAATTCTCAAAAATGTGATTTTTTGTTTTTTTTAATTTATGAATGCTAGTAAATTCTGTTGGTGCATAGAAATCACTTGAATTCCCTAAAATACCTATAACAGACAACTTTTGGGTTCTCTGCTGGCTTCATAGTGAGGCTAGCCCAGCAATCACAGATACAAAGTAGGATGCCTTTCTCTAGTGCCTTCATCAAGGCACTGAAGGGTCTATTGGCAGGAATTGGATTTTTCTCCAATCCTAGCAGGAGCCCAGCTTTATGTTACAGCCATGCTTCTGATTTCATGGATACGATGGCTATGCAGATGTGATGACCTTGCCATAATAGTCCGTTCAAGGTGCTGCAACTTTTTCACCCCTTTTTGCATTGATGTCAGAATCAATCAATGTCCCCTGGTCCTTTGTGAAGTCTTTGGAATAAATTAATCATATGTCAGGTCTTTGTATTGACCAAATGTGTATTTGTACATGTAAATGAGATCACCTCTAAGACATCTTTTTCCAAGCTGAACAAGTCCAATTTTTAATTTTTATAAAAGACCTTCTATCCCATTTAGTAATCTGGTTGCTCGTCTCAGAACCTTTTCTAGCTCTCCTATATTCATTATAGCATACAGAGCCCAAAACTGAATTCCATACTCAAAATGTCGCATTAGGATTTATAAAGGGGTAATATATATTACATTTAGATTACAGGTTTTAATCTCTCTTTTTATACATCCTAAAATTTGCTTTTGCAGCTATCACCTAACATTGAGTACAGTAACTTTAATATTATAGTATTAAAGTAAGTACAGGGTGGGCCATTTTTATGGATACACCTAAATAAAATGGGAATGGTTGGTGACATTAACTTCCTGTTTGTGGCACATTACTATATGGGAGGGGGTAAACATTTCAAGATGGGTGGTGACCATGGCAGCCGATCTGACCCCCTTAGACTTTTATATTTGGGGTCATCTGAAGGCAGTTGTCTATGCTGTGAAGATATGAGATGTGCAGCACCTGAAACTGACGGATACTGGAAGCCTGTGCAAGCATTTCTTCTGCGGGGTTCCTATCAGTGTGTGAAGAGTGGGAGAAGAGGGTTGCATTGACAATCCAACACAATGGGCAGCACTTTGAACACATTTTATAAGTGGTCAGAAACTTGTAAATAACTCATGAAAGAATAAAGTTACGTTAAAATCAAGCATAAGTTTGATGTGTCACATGACCCTCTTCCCATTGAAAAAAACTAAAGTTGGATCCAAAATGGCCGACTTCAAAATGGCCGCCATGGTCACCACCCATCTTGAAAAGTTTCCCCCCTCCCATATACTAATGTGCCACAAACCGGAAGTTAATGTCACCAACCATTCCCATTTTATTTAGGTGTATCCATAAAAATGGCGAACCCTGTAGATTTTCTGTATTATTTGCACTGATGTAAATGTATAATAATTAGTTTGTGATGTATAGAGCATGTATTTCACATAAATAATATGGTTAAATTCAATTGTATTACATTTCAAAATACTTATTTCCATAATTATGGTTGGGAGACACACTAAGAAATAGGCACTGAACAAAGACGAAAATTATTTCAAAGAAGTAAACTATATATTGTGCTAACATATGAGTTTAATCGGTATGAATGCCACCATATAGCTGTTCCTATACAGCTGTACTACTTTTAATATAGTGTATAGTAGAGGTCACTAGCTCTGCCACTTAGAAAAAACTGTCCCTTTGTCACAATTACCGCAGAGTGGACTAATTTGAACCGGAATCTCAAGTTTGTTACCGCACTACCACACCTCAATTCAGAACTGTTAGGCCTCTTTCACACGAGCATGATGGATTAGGTCCAGATGCGTTCAGGGAAACTCGCACTATTTTGCAAGCAAGTTAAGTCAGTTTTGTCTGCGATTGCGTTCAGTTTTTCAGTTTTTTCCGCGCTGGTGCAATGCGTTTTGATGCGTTTTTCACATAAAAAACTGAACGTTTACAAACAACATCTCTTAGCAACCATCAGTGAAAATGCACTGCATCCGCACTTGCTTGGACCAGGGCTGCGTGAAAAACGCAGAATATAGAACATGCTGCGATTTTCACGCAACGCAGAACTGATGCGTGAAAAAAACGCTCATGTGCACAGACCCATTGAAATGAATGGGTCAGGATTCAGTGCGGGTGCTATGCATTCACGTCACGCATTGCACCCGCGCGGAAAACTCGCTCGTGTGTATGGACACAACCACCCAGATTTACTAATCCTATAGATGGCTAGTAAACTTAAACAGGCCATCCAGACCTGCATCATATGTATCACAGTGGCTCTGATGATAAATCATGGAGCAGTTTTGTCCAACTTTATACCAACTATTGGAATTTTATGCCAGAATTGTGGTGACATTTTAGCCCATGCCCCTTTCTCACAAAGCTCAGTCTCTTCCTACTAAGCCTCACCCCATTTTCAAGCAAGTTGGAAAACAGTGTAGAAACCTTAGTTGTGCCAGATTGCACCAAAATTGTTTCAATTTTTGCCACTTTTTAGACAGAATCTGGGTGTCGCAGACACACTAGTAAACCTGGGCCAATGTTCTCTGCTGCTCTCTTCCCAGAAAGTCCACTCCGACATAGTGAAGAACCTTCTTTGCTGCAGCCACCATGACAACAAAGACTTCCTCCCAGATGTTTTCTCCCACCTACCTCCTCCTATTTCCTCTCCTCGGTCTTCTGTTTTTCTTGTTTGTTCACGTCTGGTTAAAAAATATAAACACTATTAGAAATAAAAATGTTAATTTTAAAAAAAAATGCCTCAAAATAGTAAGTGCACATTTTCAAATATCTAGGTTAAACGTTTGTTGCTAATCTGAGGGGTTGTATTCACTAAGCAATAGATTTACAGCCTAATAACACACACATCAATAGTCTGGAAGATGGATCCCAGAGCTGATAGCTGAAGACAACTGTTTAGTTGGATATGGCTGTTTGATTCCATTTAAGGAGAAATTAGAGGCCCTCTGGGTTTTCCTTGTTAGCTCACTTAAATCCTAAACAAGATGGCTTTGATAACCTGACATTTTGGTGAAGTAAGAGAAGGCCAGGGGAGTGTTTGTCACTCCGTTTCATTAATGTTTCACAGTGGGAGAATTTTCCATCTGAAGGTTTGTCAATGCTGTTAATACAGTGTAATAAGTTAACATAAACCTCACCCTTTAAACGCAAAGGATAGAGGAAGATTTCTAGTTCCTGAGAGTATGAAAAGTAAATTAAAATAAAACATTGCCCATAGATAGCAGAGGATAGAAGTAATTATGTCGAATTTGGAAATCAATTTACAACAGGCTTTGTTGTGGCATTTCTGCAACAATATCGGAAAGGCTCATACATGGTAAAAGAAGATTGGAAAAAAATCTCGTCAGTAAATGCATGGGGTTTTTTTTGGTTTTTTTATTGTTTTCCAAACAGAAATTCCATTATGGTTTAAATAGATGTAATTTCTTTCCTATAGCAGAGCTGCTTAAAGGGAGTCAGTAGGAAATAGACTGTTAATCCAGGTACAATGCGTTGTAGGGTTAGCTCCTCTGCATATAATGATACCTTTCAGAAACAAGTACTATAAATCAGTATGCAAATGAGCTGAGGGCTATTAAAGAAAACTATTCTATACCACATATATAGTATAACACCCCCATCTCCTCATAGTATATAGTATAACACCCCATGGGATATAGTATAAAACCCCTACAATATATAGTATAACATCCCACAGAATATAGAACAACACCCCACAGCATATAGTATAACTCTTCCACAGTATATAGTATAACGTCCCCACTTTATACAGTATATGGTATAACACCCCACATTATTTAGTATATAGTATAACAACCCCACAGTATATAGTATAACACCCCACAGCATACAGTATATAGTGTAACACCCCACAGTATAAAGTATATAGTATAATACTCCTACAATATATACTATAACATCCCACAGAATACAGTATATAGAATAACACCCCACAGCATATAGTATAACACAGTAGAAAGTATATATTATAACATCCCCACATTATAAAGTATATAGTAAAACACCCACAGAATACAATATATAGTTTAACATCCCCATAGTATATAGTATAACACCCACAGTATATAGTACCCCACAGTATTCAGTATATAGTGTAACACCCCACAGTATATAGTATAACACCCCACAGCATACAGTATAGTATAACAATCCCAACAGTATACAGTATATAATATAGCACCCCACATTATGCAGTATATGGTATAACACCCCACAGTATATAGTACCCCACAGTATTCAGTATGTAGAATAACACCACACAGCATATAGTATAACAACCCCACTGTATACAGTATATAGTATAACACCCCTACAGTATACAGAATATAGTATAACAAGCCCAACAGTATACCCAACGTGGTGGGTGAAGAAGATTCATTCAGATCAGGTTTGACTCCTAGAATCTAATTCACCAGACTCTATCAAGTCTCCTGGAATTTTTGTAACTCATTTAGTGATTTTCATATGTTAGCATTATAATTGTAAACATCAATATTGAAAAGTTTTGTAATCTACATCTAATGTATTCGTGAAATAAAACTGCAAATCATCAAAGCCACGGGTGCATTGTTAACTTTGCAAAGTAATTAGAAAACAATTTTTAGTGAGGAAAGAAAAGATACTCATATTTGACATCATCCCGCAGCTTCCATTTTGACTAAACTGCAAACCATTTCAGAAAACAAGATTACATGTGAAATCAAATTACTTTCATCTGTTTTTTTTGGTTATGTTTTACTTCCTTTTCCCAGTTGGATACAGAATAGTAGAGCTGAGCTTTGAGCACTTTCTACACATACTGTAGAATTGAAGCTTCCATGGTAAATGCCAAACCACACACACACACGGAATGGTTCAAAATGCTAAAAAAAAAAAAAAATAGAAGATACTCACAAAAAATTCTAAGGCCTCTTCCATCGCTCAGTATTTGGTCAGCATTTATAAGCCAAAACCAGTAAAGATTTTAGTCTCTTTTGTGTTTTCGACTGGCTCCTGGTAAATTAAATGGTGCCATTATAAATACAAATTGTCCTGCAGAAAATAAGCTCTCACAAAGCTGAGTGAACTGAAAATTTTAAAAGTTATGCCTCTTGGAAATGGGAAAGAAAAAAACAAACGCAAAAATGAAAATTAACAGCGTCCTTTATTCATTTATTTCAATATGCCATACATACAACTATAGTTTATAGAGGAAAATGAAAGCAGCAATGGATAATTCAACGTCAAGAAGAATTACCACAATTCACAAATGTGTCCCAATTTTTCTACTTCCTACATTTATTGGTGCCAGCGTTTCCATGTTTCCATGCAGGTCTGTGTGCCAAAACTAAAATCTACGCCAGTAAGGTTTCTGGTGTAGCTTTTAGAATCTATGCCAGTTTCATGGAATAGATCAGGGGTGGCCAGCGCTGTGGCTCTTGAGCCGCATGCGGCTTTTTGCCTCTTCAAGTGTGGCTCTAGTGGTGGAGCCAGTAAGCAGTCAGGCCGGCAGACTCTCCACCCCATGCTCAGATCTCCTTTGTTGATCAAGCACAGTTGCTACTCTGCAGCTCCAGAGGGGGTTCTGATCTGAGAATTCGGGATCTGATGTGAGCATGGGGTCTGGTCTGAACATGGAGAGTCTAATCTGAGCATGGGGGTTCTAATCTGAGCATGGGGGGGTCAGATCTTAACATGAGGGTCAGAAATGAGCATGGGGGGTTCTGGTGTGAGCATGGCGGGGTCTGGTGTGAGCATGGAGAGTCTGATCTGAGCATGGTGGGGTCTGATCTGAGCATGGGGGTAAGGTCTGAGCATGGGAGGAGATCTGAGCAATGGGGGGAGATCTGAGCACCGAGGGTCTGACACTGGGAGTCTGATTTGTGTTGAGGATCATATTTTAGGTCCGATGAGGATTGGGGGTATGATTTAGGAGTCTGATCTGAGGTCTGATGAAAAATATTTTCTTTTTTTATCTCTGCTCTGACCTCAGGTCAGATGAAATTTTTTTTTCTTATTTTTCTCCACTAAAACCTAAGTAACATAGTAACATAGTAACATAGTTTATAAGGCCGAAAAAAGACATCTGTCCATCCAGTTCGGCCTGTTATCCTACAAGGTGCATCTTATAGGGCGAAAAATACAGTGACTCGTGTGTAAATGTATAGCTTGTGGCTTCTGGTAGTCATATGTTCTTTTTTTCTACCTCTTTGTGTCTGTAAGATTGGCCCTGGAATAAATTATATGTGCTGGGTCGGCTATGCCCAGTCACATACTTCATACTCCTTGTCCTGCTCCACCTACTTTTTCAATAAGTGGTGAGCAGGGAATTCCCTCAAAAAGTCAAAATTTTGCACAAGCACCAAACTTGGTGACTTTTTGACTTTTCTATATATATTTTTTATATATATATATTTTTTTTACAGCATTCTGCTCTTTTTCTAAATAATTTTTATTGACCTTTAAATAGTAGTAGTGGCAAAAGACTGGAGGCATCAGTTCACTAGCTATCAATGTTAGCATGAAGCACAGGAGAAGCGGACTGACCTGGGAATGACAAGCGTACAGTACACTGTTACAGGAAGAGTGGAAACTCTGAAAGTGCTTTTACAGTTTATCTGATGAAGTTCCCTGTGTTGCCCTCTGTGTGTATACCATAGCTGTAAACACCGCCGGTTCTCATCTGCCAGACCCCTGACACACACAACCGGCGTGTCCAAATAAGGTTACAAAGAGCTCACCCTTTACGCCTGGAGCTAACATACACTGCGCAGTGCTGAGGCAAGGCACATCACGCTGCCCATATGACCATCACATGGGCTCGGAAGGGTTACTGCACTTTTCAATCCCATGGAAAATAAATGTGATAATTAAAACCGTTTGAAGGAAACGGTTAAAAGTTTAACCTGGAGATAAATTTTCAGGACGATGTCAAAATAGGTAGAAAATCCTCTGTATGTGACTTCAAAGGAGAGTTCAGCTCGTTCTGTGCCGCCCGCTGGGTTTTATGAGGTGAGCTGTATTTCCTTTGAATAAACACAAGGTTATGTTCTTCTGCCAAAGATGCACATGTGCAGCCATTTTTGTAAACTTGAATAAAAATTGAAGGCTGTGAGCTACTGGATGCTTATCCTTTGTTACTTCTCCGAATACAGTTATATTGTGTCCCACTCTCAAGGTTCACGGCATTTTACAGTCTCTATTGCTCATATATTCCTATCATATATTCATATTCATTCCTTTAAATCAGTGAATATCATTGAAGGGGTTGTCCAGGATTAGAAAAACCAAGGCCAAAAATACCGCCATCCCTGTCTGCAGGTTGTGTATGGTATTGCAGCTCACCTTCATTCATTTGAATAGAGCCTAGCTTTAATACCAGTCACAACGCGTGAAGAGGTGTTTGCCTGAAAAAAAGCAACCATATTTTTCTAATCCTGCAACAACCCCTTTAAAGAGGACCTTTCATTGTTTTAACTTACAGTAGCTAAATACCTTTATTGGTAGGGTCCCCTGTATATTTCCCGCTCAGTATGCTAATACTGAGCATCGGAACAGGGAGGAGACGCCAGGCTTTCTCAATGGGAGTCTCCTTCTCCCTGACTGTGCCGCGATCCAATCACATTGGAGAGCATCACAGCCAGGGAGAAAAAAACTACTTGGCTGTGACGCTCTCCGATGTGATTGGATCATGTCCTATTATAGAACATGTCCTATTATTGTCCACGTCACAGACAAGGATAGGACTGTTCTATTGGGGGCCAGCTGTTCCGTTCTGCAAAATACGGAATGCACACGGACGTCATCCGTATTTTTGGATATCACAAAATACATACGGTCGTATGCATGCGCCCTAACAGCTCCATGTCTTACAGAAATCTTTGCTTCTACAGGCAGCAATGGAGATACCTTCAATTCCAACTGTTATCCCTTTGATTGCCGAAGTGACCGCAACATGATCTAAGGGTGTTTCTCCCTTTGATTGGGTCCAAGTGATCTGATCAGAGGCTAGGTAAGGCCTGTGCAGTCAGCCCTGGAAACCTAAAAAGGACCCCTATAAGTTCAGTAATCCTGGTGTGTTAGGTCACAAGCTAGCACAAAAAAAGCTATTATTTTACATAAATCCATTTTACTGCATATACATAATGTAAAAGCAAAAAACACAACTCATTTAACAGGTTATTCAGTATGAAATATGTGTAGGAAGTGAACGTTGTGGCATGACGTGAGGTGGGCGTGCCACGCTCCCTTGTTGGAGGAAGTCTGGCTTCAGTTGCTTCTTTATGCTTTTGATTGTCCTGGCTGTGATTTACTAACGAACTAACGGTATCGCACTTTCTGCCATTTCAACCACTAATTCCTAACAGGGGCGTTGCTAAAGGCTCATGGGCCCTGGTGCAAGAGTTCAGCTTTGGCCCCCCTTCCCTCAGTGCTTTATGGCAAGGGGCAGGGTAGTACATAGCCTTCGTGCTGCCTGATGCAAGAATTGAAATGCCATTCCCCCCCAATGCCAAATTCTTGACCTAACCCCTTCCCTTCAGCCAGATGTTTACCTTAACCATCATGCACTTTCTATAATGCTGGTGTCTTCTTATGTGGCACATTGGTCTTTGGGCCCCCTCAGGCTCTTGGGCCCGGTAGCAACTGCTACCTCTGCACCCCCTATAGCTACGCCCCTGATTCCTAATCTAACAGCCCCTGACCGTGACTTTTGGGTGGTCTATGTTGTGCATGGCAAAGGGGCTGGGAGGAGCCACTTACTAACAAAGAAAGTTGGAGCGGAGAGGAGTGGTGACACGACTGGGCCGTGCTTTATTATTATTTGAATGAGACTTTGTTTCTTTTTTATATCTTGTGATTTGGCCGAGTTCCCTATAAGGCTACGTTTTTGGGGCGGAGAAACATCAAGTGGTTGAAGGACTATGGCTCCAAATAATAGAAAATCTGGAGAATTAGCCTCCCCTAAGAGTCGTACTGGGGGTAAGGTAGAAGGGGATCTCCTAGGTTTGATAAATATTTGAAAGTGCAGACATCTAAAACAAGGAGTACCTCTAAAAATAATCAGGGGGAAAGTGTAAAAGGTAACGATCAAGATCCCTCAGTAGAAGGTGTATTGGTGGATGTTGTACAGGCTGAGATCTCAACTGCTACTCTCTCTGAAGGGCCTGAAACAAGTAACAAGGACCCCAATATCCTAGGTGAAATCCTACTACAGGTTAAGTGAACTAATGAGGCCCTAGAGAATTTATCAACACAAATGGGGTCGGTTAAAACTGAAATATCGCTTATCAGACATGATTTGAGTAAAGTGAGATTGAATTTCTTGGAATTAGAGACAGCTGTCTCGGATATGAGATGTGAAGTTGAAGCTATGAAAAGTGATATTTCAGCTTTAAAAGCGGAAAGGGGTGTGTAAAAGGATAAAATTATTGACCTTGAAGATAGATCAAGATGTTGTAACATCAAGATATTTGGTCTTCCAGTCGGGGCTGGAGGCAGTGACCCTGAGACTTTTATGCATGTATGGCTACTTGAGAGCCTGGGGAAGGATTATTTTTCCCCCTTTTTTGGGGTTGCGAGGGCTCATCTGTTGCAAGCCGCTACAAGACCGCCAGGAGCCCCTCCACCAATTATGATTGTAAAAATTCTCAGCTCCAAGGATAGGGATAGAATTTTGAGAAGAGCGAGAGAAAAAAACGGACTTACAGTATAATGGTTGTAAAGTTTCTATTTATCCAAATTTTTCTAGAGATACACAGGAAAAAAAGATGTAGCTTTGTGGCAATTAAAAAAAAAAGACTGGCCCGGGAGAACATTAAAGAGGACCTTTCATGGGTCCAGACATTGGTAAGTAAGGACACTATTTTGTAGGGCATCTAATGGGGATGTAGGTGTTCTTACTAGTTTTCCTGGGTGCCCCTGTAAAGTTCTGGCACGCGCTATGCTAATGCATAGCATCGGAACAGGGAGGAGGAGATGCCAGGGATTCTCAGTGGGCGTCTCCTTCTCCCTGGCTGTAGCGCTGTCCAATCGCAGTGGAGAGCGTCACTGCCAGGGAGAAACCTTCTGCGATTGGACAGTGCTACAGCCAGGGAGAAGGAGACGCCCACTGAGAAACCCTGGCGTCTCCTCCTCCCTGTTCCGATGCTATGCATTAGCATAGCGTGCGCCAGAACTTTACTGGGGCGCAGCGGGCGAACGGAGCGGTGCCCAGGAAAACTAATAAGAGCACCTACATCCCCAATAGATGCCCTACAAAACGGTGTCCTTACTTACCAATGTCTGGACCCATGAAAGGTCCTCTTTAAGTATTCCTTCATATTCCCCGCCAAACTCTGGGTTATTTTTGAGGACAAGATTCATATTTTTGAAACATCGGAGGAGGCGGTGGAATGGATGGACACTAAAGGATTAAAATAATTTAGCAGCTTGGTGGGATGGTAGATTATATGTCAAAAAAATATGTACAGGATAAACAGTGAAGTAAAAAAAGCAATGTCAAAAATATATAGGCACACAAAGAATAATTATAAATTACATTACATTAAAATTAAGCAATGTATATATACTCTCAAATAGCACAAAAAATTATATTTATCCTGCATTAAACTAGGCCTCATACACCCACGTCAATGAAAAAAAATGATGGCTGCTTAAACATGGAAAGGCAAAATCTGAAAAAAATAGCTGGCCATTAAAGGGGTTAAAGGGGACATGTCATCTCTCCTGACACGTCTGTTCTAGAAGACCTTGCATTCTCCATGCAATAACAACTCTGGAGTAACTTCTCATAGAGCACTCTGTTGTACCTATTATTCCTTCTAGAAGTTTATAAATGAGTTGCTGAAGTCTGCAATAAAGGTCCATCTGGGTGGTACCTTTTGGTAGGTGTGTCGCTGCACAGCCTGACACTATCCAATCATTGCTACCAGTGTCAGATTGTGACTGTGACAGCCACCCACCCCTAGCTGGTAACACCCAGGAGGAGGTATTATACTGAAATACGCCTATCTTCACCGCTACTGTATCTGCGACTTCGCCCTGCTCACACCAGGTCTAAAGTTGTGGATGTGTGTGGAAAAAAGGCCGGGCTGGCAGGGCCATCTCATTTACCAATTTCTACACCGTTTTAGTGATAGAAAATGGTCTAAACATAAGACAGCTCGGAAGCTGTCTTACAATTAGAAATGGCGCTGGATGTGCCGAAGTTACAGAGAGGACTGTATCTCTTTATAACTTTGGAGGATCCTCCACCAGCTATGGGGCTTTATTAAGATCTGCGTCTAAAACTCCACAGTTAATAAATGTGCCCCATAGAGTCGTAAGAATAGATGTTCCAGAATTGTTACTACAGTACATGGGGAATGGAAATAGCTATTAAAACATGTCCAGATAAGTCAAGAGATAGCTTACCCATGGCCTGGTCACCTGAAGATAACTATATTTTACCCCATGTAAAAGATTTGGATGAAAAATGTTATACAACTGCAGCCCGATCATCTCGTAGAGTGGTTAGGGTCACAGAGGAAGGAAATTATATGAAGGTGTGAATAAGGCACACAAGGCCGTACACATGAATATGAAACATGGTGCAGATAGCAGTATGGTAGTGGTGTGAGCAAGGGCTGCCACCGGAGAAAAAACAGGTGCGGGAACTTGAACTTATATACAAGCTTCTAATCGTCACACAGTAGATAAATGTTGCTACAATACAGGAAGATCTTTATAACAGCTATGGTAGCTATAGTTGGCTTTGGCAGCTTGCACCAATGGGGTCCACACAGGAGACAGATAATATCCATTGGTGCTATCCCTGACACAAGGGCCAGTGATTGGCTGCAGCGATGTCAAACCGGCATTAATAGGTAGTTTACTATGGCAAACCTGGGAGTCTTCACAAGGTCCTACAGTAGACTGCCGTAATGTCGATGTATATTTATGTGGAGTGATTGGAAAGGAGTTAAGAATTTTTTTTCCTTTTATAAAACTACAAGGATATATACTGGTCATACTGACATGTCGTCATTAGGGGATGATTGTGTAAAGATTATTGTTATATGTTATACTTTTCTTTTATACGTTTTTGTTTTTTTCTGTTTTTTTATTATTTAGCTATATATTTGTTAACTAATTATATGTAAAATTAAAGAAATGGCTAGGGCCATATACTGTTAAGAATCCCTGACATATACCGTACATACAATACGTTCTCGCTTTTAGCTCTTTTTCTCTATGGCTGTTGAGTTTTTTCTTCTAATCCTTCTTCTAACACTGTTGATTTAAAGGTGACAGCATGATTGTACGTCGTCTTTACAGTTGTCTATAAGGGATACAAAAGGAGGGTAAAACGATCCTAAGAAACCAAGGGAGAATAATGAATGAATTTATCATTGTACAATTTCTGCACCTTAAGGGCAGTCTGGCACCAAAATAGCATTCATGAGCTAAATGGAACACAGGAGCAGAAATAGCTTTCTAATCTTATAAACACTCAGTGGGTATAGATCTCAGCCTGATAATTTGATTAATGTTTCACAAGCTGCAGCTTTTTGTAAGGAGGCCATACAGATCTGTGCAGGACAAACTGTGATTCAAGGTGACATCACCGCTCTGGATATTTAATACAGTGATTTTTTACAGTATGAAGACTCACATAATGAGCCAGCAAGTAGCGGTTTTGTCAGATTGCACTATAGTGGAGGACAGTCACTTTCCCTTTATTTCCTGCTGCTTACTTCGGATGATATTGACCCTAAGCTACTGGATGGCGGTTAAGGGTCAAGGAAGTGTCATGTTTCTTCCAGATTCAGCGTAACACCTGTCCACCGGCTGTGTTTGGTATTTTATTGGAGGGAGGGGTTTGTTTGTTTGTTTTTTGTTTTGTTTTTTTTATTAAGCATTTTTGGATGTTTTTCCTTTTCATTTTGGCAATATTACACCATTGAAAAATTGAAAAAATTACCATTTGTTCTTCTGTAGCATTCAACACAGAGAGATAAAACTCCTATGTAGATAGGTAACCCATTGTTAGTTTGCTGCTGCAAGGAAAATATGTTATCCATTAGTATAATAGTAGATTTGTAGAATTAGAATAAACAGAATGGCAGCTCTATTATTTTCTTGCTAGGCCTATGTAAAGAAGGACAGGCAGATAAAACTCCTATATAGATAGGTAACCCATTGTAAGTTTACTGCTGCTGCAAAGAAAATATGTAATCCACTAGTATAATAGTAGATTTGAAGGATTAGGATAAACTGAATGACAGCACTATTTTTTTCTTGATGGGACTTTGTAAAGAAGTCTACAGAATAGCGTTGTACTTATCAGTGTAATGTGTAATGCCCTAATTGATTTACTCATCCCCCTCCTCTCTCTGGCCGCAGTGTATGGTCTTACTGAGAAAGTCAAGCGAGGCTGTTTGCCATGCAGAAACTCTAAACAAATGAGGAAGTTAAAGAGCCAAGACAAAAAGTTGAAAACATGGAGTGACTTCAAAAATTATATCACATTACCATCCACCCATTTTTACATAGAGTATTCACATATAGGCTGTTCACTGATGACTTTTCCTCTGGATAGGCCATCAGTATCTCATATGTGGTTATTTTTTAATTTTACATGTCAATATCTATATTTGAACATACAAAAACCTGCAGTTTTCACACTTGGTCTTCTTGGTTTACAAGACCACATTACTGTAGTTATCTCCATACTATTACAGGCAGGATTGGAATGACAGATATCACCTCTGTGTACAGATAACACAGAATCCACCATTCACAATAGGTCATTGTCGAAGCGTATTTACCTCCTCCTGACCTCTGCACAGATAACAGAGTGTGTCTAGAAAACTATAGAAGTCAATGACGTTAGTTTCTGTCCATTGTGTCTATGACCCATGTGGCTGCCGTAAAGCTATTTTTTTAATGCTTTCTAAATGCAGTTAAGAACAGCTCAGGCAAGATGGAAGTCCCCATAATAATGTTCAGAAAATAGAATAAAAAATCTTCAATCAGCAAAAAAAACTGATTAGAAAAAAAGGTTATGTATCACTATCTGGTATTAACGGGCAGAACAAAATTTTGGTGACCCATTCTCTTTGAACAAGGCGGTGTTTACTTGACCCATGTAAAGTTGGTCTGGAGACTTACAGACTTTCTATTAAGCCTATTTTCTGCAGTGAGGAGCGTGGGTGCTTATTTCTCCTTGTTCCTACTTTTTTCAAAGCACACAGTACACAGTAAATCACTTGTCATCACGACATGGAATATTATGATGGGTACAAGTACTGGGAGGAGGAGCATGCATAAAGATACTCCCATGTTCAAGGAACAATACAGTTCAGTTCAATCTAGGTGGTATTGCCACTATGACAAGTTCAAACGGCAACTCATAGCAACAGTTACTGTATAGGATATGGATTTCTTTGTAAGAGCTTCAAGACTCTTATAAGCTGACAGAAGTTTGGAATGAAGCCTTCAACTCAAGTGTGTAGCATACTGAATGATAAATGATAGATCCTAAAGGATTTGGGCTTAGGTAATCCAGAAAATGTAATGAGAAATATACTGATTGCAATTTGCTTGCCACAAAGCTAATACATCCACCATGAATTCTCATGGTCATTCAATTCGATGGGCTACTGTCCTACAGACCTGAAGCTTTCAAGTAGGACCTTGATTTCATATTTTGTGTCAATGTGCATGTGGATATCTCCCTATAGTATTACTCAAGTTACATTAGATACGGCTTATTGCTGGGGTATAGTTAAAGGGGTTGTGTCACTTCTAAATATGGTATTTATTGTGTAGAGAAAGTGAATACAAGCAGGGGCTTACAGGGAACTTAAAGTGGCCCTGGAAAAGAAAAACTAAAACTGTCCCCATTTTGTAGACAGGTCCAAATTAACAGTAGGCAGGGTCAACAACACAATAGTGCAAAAACCATCCCAGCAGAACCAAATAACATAGTGTAGCACAATATACTGCCTCAAAAGCTGGCCCTCTCTGGTGGCCATCAGTAGCTACCATCTTCTGTCCTTCTCCTCTAGTTGTCTATGGAGCAGGGGCTTAGGTGAGGTGATGGCCACAGGAGTTGAAATCAGGAGACCATGTGCGCTCACTGGCCAGGTACTCTGTGGAGAGCCCATTATGTACCCAGTCAGCGGCAGAGAGGAGGACTTGGGTGGCTGCCTGGGACATTGGCCCACGGGAAATTTCCCTGTGTGGTCTATGACTAATCCACCCCTGAATAGACTAATTTACTAATGTATTGTGATTGTCCATATTGCCTCCTTTGCTGGCTTGATTCATTTTTCCATCACATATACGTTGCTCGTTTCCATGATTTCGACCACCCTGCAATCCAGCAGTGGTGGTCATGCATGCACACTATGGGAAAAAGCACCGGCCTCTCTAGTGGCCAACACCACAGGAGCGCACATAGGCCAGAGCTGCCGGCACTTAGGAGGGTTTGGACATTTCCCTGTGGGGTCTGTAGCCAGTCTGCCCCTGGCGGTCACTTGGGTGTAGGGGTGCATCACCACCGCAGCCAAGCAAATAGAAACCGGTAGAGAGGACCACAGCAATGTCACTGGAGTGGATAACTAAGTAATACTTCTCTTATTGTTTTATCACATTTTTTGCCTGGCTTGAACAACCCCTTTAAGTAAATTCTAATCTAAATATAATTTCAGGAATTGTCACATTGAAAAAATTGCATTGCCTTTCTGTGCTAAAGGTTAAACAGGAAAAATTAACTGTTTGTTACCAGATGTCCCCATGAATTTCAAGATTCAGGTTCTCTCAGCAGGCGGCAATGTGTGCCTGTTGTCTTGTAGAGAAAACTCATTGCAAACCACAGATGCAGCTATTTACCAGTGAATTGCTCCAGCCTCTAGGTAGCATTTGGCCTGATCACATCCCAGCATGCTTCCCCCCATAAACAGCGTGAACGCATCCCATGACGCTGAGGGAATGAAGACAGAAGATCCTATTACAGCCAAGGCACACCTGTTCCATTACACTGCATGCCGCTATACAGACTGCTCCATGTAATGCAGCGGAGGGTTTATACATAATTCATTCACATAGCTCAGCTCCAGCTAAATTACTACGTGATGAGAGATCATTCTTGTCACTGAGATAAAATGATGTTAATTACTGGTCAGCAGGGCGATGATGACAGTACATACACGGAAGCGGTAAGCATATATCATTCCTCCTAGTACAATACACAGTCACCATGTTTGCTAAAAAGGAAAAAAAAATAACAATAGAATCAAAAGCAGTTAAGCAATTCTGAATAATTTCATGTTCATGTTTCACGTTCAGCAGATTGGTAGCTATGAGACTGGTTGACCTGTTACATGTGCACTTGACAACTGAAGACATCTGTGTTGGTCCCATGTTCATATGTGACTGCATTGCTGAGAAAAATGTTTTAATATATGTAAATGAGCCTCTAGGAGCAATTGGGGCGTTACTGTTACTCCTAGAGGCTCTGCTCTCTCTGCAACTACTGCACTCTCTGTACTTTTATTGACAGGCGTGATCACATTTACAATACCTGGCCCTGTGAATCAAAGTGCAGAGGACGCGGCAGTTGCAAAGAGAGCTGAGCCTCTATGTGTAATGGCAACGCCCCCATTGCACCCAGAGGCTCATTTGCATATATTAAAACAGCATTTTTCTCAGCAATGCGGTCACATATGAACATGGGACCAACAAAGGTGCCTTCAGCTGCCAAGTGCACATGCAGCAGGTCAGCCAGTTCCATAGGTACAAAGTTGCTGACAGATGCTCTTTAAGTACCTGCTTTGTACAGTGAATGTTCGGTATGCTAACACCTAAGGGTATATAGAAGTATAATGTTATATTAATGGATTTAAGGTAGGCATAGTACGTGTTCCTAGCTGTGCATTTCTATATTGATTCCCTGGAGATGACAGTAGTTCCTCACCAGTGACCCATACCTAGTAATCCAGAGAATATCTATGGTGATCTTGCTGGTAGTCTGGTGATCCACTGGGCATGCCTGAATGGGCTTCATATGGTATCAGCATGGATAGTAAAAAAAGGAGTGACTGTCTACAGTTGTAGACACAGGGTATAAATGGACAAAAACAATGACTGATGGAAAAAAAGATATTTATAATTCTTGGTACAATAAGAATTGCAGGTCAACCCATGTAGTACATGTGCATATGTCTTGATTAGTTTCGTGAGACAACTTAGACACCATTGTTCTTGTCCTACTGCCATTTTACGGAAAAGGTAGCCCAGTGATGGTGAAAAGATAAAAAGAGACCCCAAATATCTTATGTATTATATATGTGAGTATCAATGGGTTTTTTATTAGGTAATAATGGTACCAAACTAGAGTTTTGTTGTCTGCTCTCATGTGCACACAATCCTGTAGGCATAAGACATACAGATACAGCCATCCTTATCTTAACATCCTTAATGTATTAACTCTACACATAAGCTGCTGTGGCACGTTACAGAAACATATAATGCGTTACCAGCTGTCTGCACTGTGGGAACAATATTTTACATGTAATACCCTATTCTACCACCAGATGGCACATGAAACAACTGTGCGGCCTTTCTGAAGTCAACAGTACCCCATGTGTATTCAGTATTGCATTTAATTTGCAGCTCCGGCTACTGTACAGCACTTCACATTAACTGCAATTATAAAAAATTAGTGCCATGAGTGCCTTACTGATCCTTAGTAAATACAGTGTGGGGGGGAGTATTTAGGCAGCCACCAATTGTGCAAGTTCTCCCACTTAAAAAGATGAGAGAGGCCTGTAATTGACATCATAGGTAGACCTCAACTATGAGAGACAAAATGAGAAAACAAAACGAGAAAATCACATTGTCTGATTTTTAAAGAATTTATTTGCAAATTATGGTGGAAAATAAGTATTTGGTCAATAACAAAAGTTCATCTCAATACTTTGTTATATATCCTTTATTGGCAATGACAGAGGTCAAACGTGTTCTGTAAGTCTTCACAAGGTTGGCACACACTGTTGCTGGTATGTTGGCCCATTCCTCCATGCAGATCTCCTCTAGAGCAGTGATGTTTTGGGGCTGTCACTGGACAACACAGACTTTCAACTCCCTCCAAAGGTTTTCTATAGGGTTGAGATCTAGAGACTGGCTAGGCCACTCCAGGAACTTGAAATTCTTCTTACGAAGCCACTTCTTCGTTGCCCTGGCGGTGTGCTTGGGATCATTGTCATGCTGAAAGACCCAGCCACATTTCATCTTCAATGTCCTTGCTGATGGAAGGAGGTTTGCACTCAAAATCTCATGATACATGGCCCCATTCATTCTTTCATGTACAGTACAGACCAAAAGTTTGGACACACATTCTCATTCAAAGAGTTTTCTGTATTTTCATGACTATGAAAATTGTAAATTCACACTGAAGGCATCACAACTATGAATTAACACATGTGAAATTATATACTTAACAAAAAAGGGTGAAACAACTGAAAATATGTCTTATATTCTAGGTTCTTCAAAGTAGCCACCTTTTGCTTTGATTACTTCTTTGCACACTCTTGGCATTCTCTTGATGAGCTTCAAGAGGTAGTCACCTGAAATGGTATTCCAACAGTCTTGAAGGAGTTTCCAATGATGCTTAGCACTTGTTGGCCCTTTTGCCTTCACTCTGCGGTCCAGCTCACCCCAAACTATCTCGATTGGGTTCAGGTCTAGTGACTGTGGAGGCCAGGTCATCTGGCGTAGCACCCCATCACTCTCCTTCTTGGTCAAATAGCCCTTATACAGCCTGGAGGTGTGTTTGAGGTCATTGTCCTGTTGATAAATAAATGATGATCCAACTAATCGCAAACCGGATGGAATAGCATGCCGCTGCAAGATGCTATGGTAGCCATGCTGGTTTAGTATGCCTTCAATTTTGAATAAATCCCCAACAGTGTCACCAGCAAAGCACCCCCACACCATCACACCTCCTCCTCCATGCTTCACGGTGGGAACTAGGCATGTAGAGTCCATCCGTTCACCTTTTCTGCGTCACATAAAGACACGGTGGTTGGAACCAAAGATCTCAAATTTGGACTCATCAGACCAAAGCACAGATTTCCACTGGTCTAATGTCCATTTCTTGTGTTCTTTAGCCCAAACAAGTCTCTTCTGCTTGTTGCCTGTCCTTAGCAGTGGTTTCCTAGCAGCTATTTTACCATGAAGGCCTGCTGCACACAGTCTCCTCTTAACAGTTGTTGTAGAGATGTGTCTGCTGCTAGAACTCTGTGTGGCATTGACCTGGTCTCTAATTTCAGCTGCTGTTAACCTGCGATTTCTGAGGCTGGTGACTCGGATGAACTTATCCTCCGCAGCAGAGGTGACTCTTGGTCTTCCTTTCCTGGGGCGGTCCTCATGTGAGCCAGTTGCTTTGTAGCGCTTGATGGTTTTTGCGACTGCATTTGGGAACCCTTTCAAAGTTTTCCCAATTTTTCAGACTGACTGACCTTCATTTCTTAAAGTAATGATGGCCACTCGTTTTTCTTTACTTAGCTGCTTTTTTCTTGCCATAATACAAATTCTAACAGTCTATTAAGTAGGACTATCACTATACCACTTATTAAACCTGACAGGGCATACCTGTGAAGTGAAAACCATTTCAGGTGACTACCTCTTGAAGCTCATCAAGAGAATGCCAAGAGTGTGCAAAGCAGTAATCAAAGCAAAAGGTGGCTACGTTGAAGAACCTAGAATATAAGACATATTTTCAGTTGTTTCACACTGTTTTGTTAAAGGGGTTGTCTCACTTAGAACATTACTATATATGTTAAACAGAACGCTGTGATAAACAACTTACTAATATACTTCTTCATACAATATTGTCTCCTCCTCTGGTAAAGTGTCATTTTGTAGTCCCTTATACACTGCTCGTTGTCAGGGGTTACAGCCACCGCTGCAATCCAGCAGCGGTGGCCGCGTCTGCTCAGTTAGCTGTGAAGCTCCGCTTTCTGTGGTGGCCGGGATCACGGGAGCGGGCGCACATAGCTGCTCATGCGCAGTAGCTCCTTACCATCCCGACCACCTTATGTACTGTGAGCTGCTCCCGGCAATGGCAGGAACCTGGGAGCAGTTCAAGGGAACAAAACAGGGTGGCGAGCAAGTGAAGCCACCAGGGTGCTGCGCTGAGGCTGTTGTATTCCTCGGCAGAACGAAGGTTGTCATCCTCGGGAGTGCGCACAACCAGACAAAGGGCGGGGTTACTACATCCCAGCGCTGCCAGTCACAATAACAGAAACCACCCCCTAGAGTGCCGAAAGTCCTTCACTGAAGAGCAAAGGAGAAGAGGTGAGACAACCCCTTTAAGTATATAATTCCACATGTGTTAATTCATAGTTTTGATGCATTCACTTTCTGGCCCTGTCTTTACTCAGGGGACCTGCACACACCTATCAATCCATTTGGTTGGATATCAAGGTATGTGGTGACAGATTCCCTATAAAACAGCATGGGTCTTCTGGTTGACTTTGGTATCCAAGTTAGCTTGCATAATGAACTGCTTATAATACTTACTGCAAAGGTCTTCATTGCATTGGTTTGTTTTATTTTTATTTTACCATGGGTAAAAAATAGTAACATTTTTTACTCAAATGTCAAATCTCATCTTCCCTACAGTATTGATAGGACAATGTGAACAAATCTTGTAGAATTTATGAACAGAAATTGACATGACATAATAAGGTCTTGATTTACATTGTCTCCTATGGTCAACCTCTCTGTGCTTCACTGTTCTCTTCCTTAATCAGCCATAGCTATTCATAGTTGCAAGTGTATAAGTGACCCTACTGTATATAACAACTTCTGACGACGTGCCAAATTTGGTAGTAATTCTGGTGCATCTTTTGAAGTTCTGTGCCCCAGAAAATGAAATCTATGGAACTGGTGCAGATTTTAGGCAAAATGTACTTCAGTTTTCTGGCATACATAATGATAAATGTGTCAGGCCATGGATGACCTGTCTACTGCCTACCTCCTCCTGTCTATTCCCCATTTACTTTTTGTAGAAGTGATGAGGCTGGCAGAGAAGAGAGAAAAGTCACAAACAGTAGAGGGACTTGCTGACCATCTAATAGGTATTGGTTGTCCTGACTCGATGCTGTGGAGAGAACTGTCAGGCTTTTGGATTTTATCATGCCCAATTCCTGTGTTCTCAGAGGAATAAGCTGCCACCAGAGATGCATGGCAGTGGAATACTAAATACAGACATTTATGGAACACAAAATATAGAAATAATCTCCCAAATCAAAAGTGTGAGGAATAATTTTAGAACTCTTCCATACTTCTCCCAGAACAGCATCCATTTCTCTCCTTCTCACAATAATGTGCCTGACTGTAAGACAACTGGCTGTAGAAAGAGCCTCCCATCACTGCTTTGGAGAAAAAGAATAGTAAGAAGGAAATTAGCATTTGAGGTGCCTGAAAGATTCTTATAAATATGATTTCTTTAGGAAAATGCACAAAATTCTGACTGACAAAAATTGTAGGCAAGTTGATTTTTATCATCCATTTCTGTTTTGTGTTCTTCGCTGTACATCTGCATCCTGAAGCTGTGCTTTTTAAGATACTACCTTTTTATTTGTCTTTTATCCTTGAAAACATCTGTTTAATGGTATTATGTGTTAATGTTTTTGAAGTGTTTACTTTGTTTTTTTTCCATCAAAATGAGTGAATAATGCTTTGAAATTAAGGTAACAGCAGTTTTTGCTCAGTTATCTTGAGTAAAAGGATCTAGTCTGTAACTGACTTTGTCTTAATGGCTATTGGGTGAACTTAGTGATAAACAAAGCTTCTCCTTTTGTACCCATCTCTGATTTTTGTATGTATTTTGAGCACTGTGTTTTAATGTTGCTGGTAACTATAGGAATAACAGTAAAACAGTATCCTTAAATGAGTTGTCTAAGTTATATTTATTGATGACCTATCCTCAGGATCAGATTGGCAGGGGTCCGACACCCGGCACCCCCACCAATCAGCTATTTGAAGAGGAAGTGCACGCCGTGCCAGGTCTGCCTCCTCTTCATTGTTTACCTGCTCGCCGTAACATCCGCAGCGGTGAGCAGGTGTAATAACACCTAACCATCCTATTCATTCCAATGGGACGGCTCATTCCCATACACTTGTATAGGAGCGATCCGTCGCATTGAAATGAATGAGACGGTTAGGTGTAATTACACCTGCTCACCGCTGCAGATAACAGCCATGTAGCAAAAAAGTTGAGGGTAAGTTGCATGTCGCATAAATTTTGTTATGGTCTATGATAGCACAGTTGTGTGCAATTTCAGATCTGTGACTAAATTTCCAACAGTATAGGATTGTTTGCAACTGCCACAGTCACAGCGTGTCCCTGTCTCATTACAACCCTATTAACAATCATTAGATGCGGTGTTGCAATGCCGCAACGCGACCTTCATGATGCGTGACACATGTTGCCATGAACCCCCAGCCTTAACAGTGCTATGAAATGTCAAATGTATTGTGAACATGATCATAATCCACCAATGGCCCACATTTACTAATACTGTCTAATCTGTAGACAGACAATCTGTAAATGTGCCAACACTATCATAGTGGCTGAGGCTGGATGATAGATCTGGTGCATCATTAGGCTATCTAGTCTAGTTTATAACACCTATTTGTTGGCTTAGTTGTCACCAATTATTTTTCTTCTGCTGGTTAGCAAAAATATCCCTTTTTCTAATTCTATTTTCTATAGATTTTCTATTTTTCTATTTTCTGATTGCAGATTAATATATTCTATTTCCTGCCACCTTGCCTGAGCTGTTTTTAACAGCATTTATAAAGCATTAAGAAAGTTGCTTTACGGTAGCCCCATGGTCCATAGACAAAATGGACTGAAGAAGACCTTATTGACCTCTATTGGAGAGTTCTGTAGGCATGCTCTGTGCAGAGGTCAAAAGGGAGTAGATAAACTGTGATATCACTTGTTGTGAATAGTGGCTCCTGTGCTATCTATACAAGGAAGTGATAGCTGTCATTCTAATCCCACCTATAATGATAAGCAGATAACTGCAGTAAAGTGAACTGTACAGACCAAGAAGTAGCACCTATTATTAGGCTTAGTGGCCAGTGTGGCCAGGTTTTGTTTAAACATAGAGCTTGATATAGAAGATTAAAAATAACATCACCAAAAGTTTTTTAAAAATATGTTTTACATAAAAATGTGATTTAAATCATTTAGGTCATTTTCTGATGACACATTTAAGCTGAAAATTTGTCTACATACCCTGAGTCAAAAATATGTACCAATATGCAAAAATTCTTACTCCAAGCCAAAAATCTGTTCAACTTTACACCAACTTTAAATTGGTCTAATCTCCACCACTTTTATGTGCCAGGGTCATAGATTTGATCTTCATAAATGTATCTAAAAGACAGACAAAATCTGCCCACTCACACATTGTAGTTTAAAGTCAAGAGATTTCAATGAGGTCAGAAAAAGTATGTTATTTTTTTTGTGCATCTGAATAATAAACGTGTCTAAAATGCGGTGTGCCAAGAAAGTGGCATATTTACCATTTAGTAAATGTAGCTCAATATTTTCAGAGCTGTGTAATGGGAGTTTACCATCAGTCATGTGGGGACTGGCCGTAAGACACATTGTCAATTAGATAAGGGCGCATTCACACTAGCTAATCATGGCTGATCAATAAACAGATTCTATTGATTTCCATAGGACAAACCACTGGCAAAGTGCATCAGTTTGCAGTGCACAAAAAAAGAAGTTTTCCATAAATCTATGCTATTATTAATTAGTGTTAACAAAGCACTAATGTGAACTTGACCTGACAGGCTGCTTTGGTCATCAGCTGATCATTTGTGGTCCAGCTAGTCTTCTCCCTGCTGATCAGCAGTTATCACCAGGGAAATCTGTGTCTGGCTATAAATTTTAAATGTAGTACTACATTCAAATGAATGGTCATCCATAAAATACAGTACATCAACACACTAGGTCCACAGCAATCACAGGAGGATCCTCTCTGTTTAGCCGATGTAGAGCATATCGGCAGGGCTTAACATCATGATACCATCCCTTTTACTACACTTTAGGTGATCTCTTATGTCGTTTTATTTTGTGGAACATTTTTTATATTTTTTCAAAATTTTTTTTATTTTGACTTCCTACCAACCTTACCAGCCTGTATTACAGACCTGTAAGAACTCCATGTATCACCCTATGGTTCCTCCAGTGTTTCTTATTAAATTTTGGTGACATATGAGTATGCATTCAAAGTAGAAGAACAGGAAGAGCACAATACATGTTTAATCACTGCACAGAATAGAATCAGAAATGACTATAATAAAACATGACATAATGCAATACAATATCAATTCTCATTTTCCTATTGAAGTCATAGAAATATATCTCATAACTAATATGTGAAAAAGTTTCCCTGCAATGCTTTCACAAGCTAATGGAAAATAATACTTGCTTCCCTGTCAGCTATATAGACACAAGCAATCTGTTTTTCTATGTATTGCAGAGCTAAGGAAACATTGCATTCCCACACTGTCAGAAAGATTCAGCACAGCAGGAGGATATGAAGCCTGTAAAAAAGGGCAAAAAACCTGAAAAACCTTTTATCGAGTCAGGGACTTCAGTATCTGCAGGGAAAAATCAGTATCAATAGAGCAAAATGACCTTCCTCAGATATGAGTCACAGTTTAACAGTATCTCCTAAGTATGTATTTAGGACTCCCCCATTTACAGCTCAGAGGTGCTCTCGATATAAAACATTCAGCATTGGTCCATGGTCCAACCATTTTCTGAGGAAAGTACTCTCTTAAAACAATTTAAGCAGCATTATTCATATGTACTTTACTAATAGTAGCTACAATAATAGGAATATCTCCCTCATTTTCCTACAATCATCCATGGGAGTTGTTGGCAGGAGGTGATGTATTTGCAGTTATCATTGTCCATTGAGCTATATGGCACATCCCAGGTACGCAGCGGCGTCCAGGGGCGGACACAGACAGCAGAGGGCCCCTGTGTAAAGAGTGTGGTAGTATTGCGGGTCTGGAAAAATGCGGAACTGCAATACTACCGGTGCCGCCCGGCGTGTGTTCCGCAATTTGCGGAACACACGGCCGCGCGCCCCGGTCAAAATGCCTATACTTTTCTGCTGTTGCGGACAAGAATAGGATATGTTCTATAATAGGTGCCGGCCATTGAAGTGAACGGGCCCGCACCTATTCCGCAATTTTGCGTAATAGGTGCGGACCCGTTCACACGGGCATGTGAACGGGCCCTAAGGGACAGTCACAGGAGGGCCAGAGGAGGACAGGGGGATGGGTGGGGTACAAAAAATAACAAACCAAGTCCAGTTCAGTGCCTGGCTGGGACAGTGGGCACACAGGAATCTACAGTCCTCACTCACCTCCTCCTAAATTGCTGCAGGCCTCACACATTCAGCACCAGGAGCCCTAGGAGACAATTGGATGTGGGCGGAGCTACAACCAAGGGGCGGAGCTACAGTAACACTAGATGGGAGGCGGAACTAGGACAAAGTGGCTCATCACAGGACTGGCTGAGCTGGTGTCTAACTCTTTATGACGCTGCTCACAACAGCAGCAGGACTGATCTGTAAGGAGGCGGGGCCATCGTAGATGCAGCTCCTGGCTTGCTGCCCAGGCCCTGCTCCTCGTTGCTGTGGGTGCGGTACGTCCTGGGACTGAAGTCCCCTTCTACATGCTGGATGGAGTGATGATGAATGGTGAAGTGGGGAGCATGCATCTCTCTGCTTTACCATTACAATCAAATGTCCTGTGGACGCACAGACAGCTGAGCTGGAGGGCCCCCTCACACGCTGGGCCCCTGTGCAGCTGAACAGGCTGATGTCCGCCCCTGGGCGAGTCTGTAGGGGAAGCAGGGGAAGCATATGCTTTTGGGCCCGAACTCAGCCCAGGAGGAGGACTAAAAGATTTTATTGTCAGGGTCCCCTCAACAGCATTGTACAATGACATTATATACATTGACATGACATACTGTATTTACGTCTAGGAAACAGACGGAGCAGCTGACGAGCCCGTTCAAAAATTTGCTGTAGGGCCCAATCATTTCTAGTTACGCCACTGCAGATATGTAAATAATTCAGGTTAGTAAGACTACAGTAAAATGACCTACTGTGTTGGAACAGCACCTCAGATTTCAGGGGCAGCAGTGTTAAGGCAACAAGTTTAGGCTTCATGTCCATGGCCTGTGTCCTTTGGGCCTCAAGCACACAGTCATATTGTAGAGATATAACTGAAATCCAAAATGCTATATGGATCACATATGAAAACACTGGTTACAAAGAAAACCTTGCCATACTTCACCATATACTATATTACAGAATTAATCTTCTCCTTGAAGAGTTGCATCAATGTGAAGCATGGGAATGTGGTCATACCAGATGGACTCCACGTCCAGTACATAAATGATAAATATTATCAGCTGAAACATCCCTTGAAAGGATGCCTCTGCTATTCCGATAAACCTAGGCGAGAGCCTGTATAACGTATCCACCGGAAACAATGGCTTCACATTCCAGTGCAGGATAAATAGTATATGGCATTAGTGAAATGAATAGGTGACCATGTTATATATGGTCACATGGAGTCTTCCAAAGAAGGGCTAATATAGGGAGGCCCTGAGTAGGGTGCCACCATCTCCGAAATGCATGTTCTCTAATAAGACCTAGATATAAAGTGTTACACAATGCTTGGTCTTCCAGACTCTGAACAAAAGACCTTTTTTGAAGTAATTTTCCACGTTGCTTAAAAACTGGGCCTCCAAATGAATAACCCTCTAATGCCTGTAATATGTAGAGGTGGGTAGCCATCAATAACATTGAGTCAGTGTGTTTCTCCTAGAAAGTAGTTCTCCATGAACATTAACTGTATGTGTATTAGATGTAATGTCAGCACCCATACATGCTGTGAAGGGATGTGATGCAAGACAAAAGGGGGCCAGCCTAGGGGAAAAGGGTGTCCATGCCCTGAAAAAATTTGGTGGTTCTTTGCATGCCACAATCTCCTAGAAGCAACTGCTAAAAGTTGACAAGTATGTCTGATTGGCAGGTATCTGATTGATGGGGACCCTGATAATCACCCTTTTCCACACCTACAAGCACTCAATTATCTCTGGCAGCCATATAGAGTTGAACGAAGAGGCAGCACGCATGATCCGTTCACATAGACGAACATGAGCTCCTCTTCTATTGATCATCGGGGGCCCCAGCAGTCAGAACCCTGCTGATCAGACACTTATGGTACAACCCCTTTAAGAGTTCCCTCATACTTTTTGTGATATACAATATTTTGCACACCCATAACCAAACCTGGCAATTACGCTCTGCTTTTATAGAAAGTAAACTTTTAAATACTCTTGAATGAAGCTTGACAGTGTTGTTGTCAGCCACTTCTGGTGGGGGTTGTAGGTTTTAAAGAATTCCCTCCTCCTTGTGACAAGCTAATAGGATCTCTTGACTGACTGTAAAAGACATGTCTAAAGCACATACAGATTGTCTAACGGATTTATAATAATTGTTGTGGAGTTAACGGCCTAGACAGACCACAGCTGGTGCACAAATGGTGAGAGAATTATCTTCCTTGTTAGCAAGTAACTAACATGTTTTCACTCATGACAGGGTTTCTAGTTTTTGCAATGAATGTGAAGCTTGGAGATCAAAACATGGTCACAGAGTTTTCTCTGACCTAAAATGAACTGATAAATCTCTCTGTACTAATAAATCTCTCCATTGGTTGATACTAAGTCATACAGCACTTCATGGCACACTTGAACGAGATGATACTGTATATATGCTTTCAAAAACATCCAAATGGAAGGAACAATAAAAGTAATAATACTATTCGGCAGCACTTCAGAAAGTACATGCCCAGAGAAAATCAGACTGCAAGGGACTTGGTAGCAAGAGATCTTACAATCTACTAGGAAATTGGGGTGACACAAAAACTAAAAAGTTCTTGATTGCTACAATGGTCCAGCCATCATTAAACTAAATAGAGGAGTACTTATAAAGCTAATTACTGGGCTGGATTTGGACTTGCAACTTGAACCACGGTGAGTACAAGTGGAGCCCAGCTCTGTCACCTTTTGTGTTTTCCCACAAATTGCATTTATCATCTATGCACAGGATAGGTCATAAGTGTCCGATACTGAGGGCTACACCCATTACATCACTAGAATGGCCACAGTGAGGAGACATTTGAATGGGGTGGCGGTCCAGCATGGGCCCAGCTGCTCCATTCAGCATCAGTAAGGGCTCATGCATACATATTTTCTTTCCGTGTCCGTTCCATATTTTTTGCGGACTGTATGCGGAACCATTCATTTGAATCGGTCCGCAAAAAAAAGAAGTTACTCCTTGTGCATTCCGTTAAAAAGAGAACAGGTCCTATTATTGTCCACATTACGGTTAAGGAAAGGACTGTTCTATTATGCACCAGCTGTTCCGTTCCGCAAAATACGGAATGCATAAGGACGTCATCTGTATTTTTTGCGGATCCACTTTTTGGGGACTGCAAAATACATACGGTCGTTTGCATTAGCCTTAAGGCTGATAAAAACACCCAAGCACTCTACTTGGGATAGTTGATAAATGCCACTTAGAAAAACTCCTTTAGCCGGTGTATGTCTTCATGTGAACTTTTTGTCTTATTTAAGGCCTGCATCCTTCAGTACTTTTTGTTCCACTTATGTGTTAGTTTGTCTTTCTAAAATAGTACTGTCTATAGATGCGTGTCTGGTTTGGTTGTTACTTACGTCAGGTTACTAGATTTTTTTAATGGACACATTTGGGAGCAATTTTTTATCATTGCATTTTGGACTGATAATGATTTTTTCAATTGCTCTTTATTAACAAAATTTCAATAATTTTTCCTCTGCAGCTTTCACTTTCATCTGCAGGTTACTGCTTCCCCCTTCTCAGTGAATCCATCAGAGAGCAGCTCTGACGGCTCAATCTTTAGCCCTTATCTGTACTTTCCTAATAGTTCAATCTGTAGCCCTTATCTGTACTTTCCTAACAGCTCATAAACACTAATTATAGCTATATTCTTATCAGTCTAATAAGATTTTGGCTTAAATGAGTGTTTATGAGCTGTCAGGAGTTCAGAAAAAAGAGCTACAGATCAAGCTGTTAGAATTGCTCTCTGATGGATTCATTGAGAGGGGGAGGCAGTAACCTGCAGATCAAAGTGAAAACTGTAGAGGAAAACTGTTGACATTTTTTAATAAAGAGCAAGTAAAAAATGATTAACCCAAAATAAGTAGAATGCCATGATAAAATTTGTCCCCAATCCTCAATGTGCAAAATCATTCTCCAGAAAGAATAAAACACCCTCAAGCTCCATCTTTAACTCACTAACTGAGGATAGGTCATCAGTAGTTAAATCCCAGAAAACCCCTTTAACCCATAATAAGTAGAATGCAATAATAAAAAACTTTGTCTCCAAAGGTGTGAATGACTTACAAATTAGTGAATTATAGATGGAGCTTGAGAGTGTTGTATTTTAAGGGGCCCCTCTGATCATTAGAACCATCTGGTATTGCGGATTGGCCTCAGTCATTTCAGTTGTGGAGCAAATGTGCAAAATCAGGTTTAGACAATGACTTACAAATTAGGGAATTATAGATGGAGCTTGAGAGTGTTTTATTCTTTCTGGGGGAGAACGGTTTTGCACATTGAGGATTGAAGAAATGCTCCACAACTGAAATGACTGAGGCCAATACTCAATACCAGATGGTTCTAGTGATCAGAGGGGCCCCCAGTGATCAGACAGTTATCACCTATCCACACATAAAGGTGGCGCTGTTTCTTTAAAAAAAAATCTTTTAATTTACTTCCACTTCCACACATTGAAGAAATACTTCTCGTCATACTGATAAGAACTGAAATGGATGATTATTGCTTAATTATTTTTTTCTTTCCTAAAAATCCAGATGTATAGTCAAAATATACTCATTAGCAGAAATAAACTGAAAATAGAGCTATTGCGTTGATATTCTCATTCGAAGCCACTTTGCCTGCACTTGACCAAGTGAACTGTGCAGACGTTAGAGATTAATGCACCCGAGTCTTGCGAAGATAGCAATCAGCCCCTTGATGCAAACATTAACATAAGCAGCTTGTCTGCTCTCTCTGCTATTGTCATGGAACAAAGATCTGCTGCTCTGCTGATTTTCACTTGTTTTGCTCAGAAATAGCAAGGACAAAAAGCGAGTTCGGAGCAGCCCTTCTAAAAGAATTCTTGAAAATGTGGGGTGTAGTTATTCTAGTATATAATTAATGTTTCCAGTTCAGTGTAAAAACCGCTTATGAAGCACGGCTTTTAAAATGCAGACCTACTTAGCAGGGAAGGAGGGGAGGAACATATACTGTGGGGTTTACATGACTTCTAACTTGAAAGTATAAGGCACTTAATATAGTCTTACATCATGATGTGCATGAGATCTATTGGCGCCAACAGCGGTAAGATGGACACACATTCCCATTTATAGCGTTATTAGATGACAGTGTCATAAAAACAAGATGAGAACAGATCAGACTACACTGCTCCTTAGGGTACAGCCACATGGCGCAGTCATTTGGTACTTGCAACGCGGCCGTACCGGCTGCAACAGGTTCTAATTTAACTAATGAGACCACACTGTTTATTCCGTCTGCAAACACCACACGACCACTCATTATGGTCTTACCCCTAAAGGGGTTCTCTGGGCTGCAGATAATAATGACCTACCTATCTTTCAGATACTGCAGGTCATGAATATCAGATCGGTGAGGGTCCAATTCCAGGCACCCCACAGATCAGCTGTTTTGGGTTACTGCAGTGCTGGAAACCTGGTAAGACAATTATATTCACCACATATTACATCACATAACTTTCTAACAAGTCAGAGAATAAAAATTTTTACAGGAGTTCTTCTTTAAGACTCATTGTACAACAGGTCCAGCATGTCTTCCAGTATGGCTTTTGTTGTCAATGGAAACCACAATTTTACATTCCTCAGGCCAGAATTGGAAATACATACTGTATGCTGAAATCACTAAGCGAAGGGAGTTCCTGTATGTATAACAGCCATCTGCACCTAAAAGGGTTGACCCACGAAAAATATTATACAGTTTTCAAGCCACCACTTGGATCTGCCAACTTTTATAATGGCATGTAAATAAAAATTTTGTATAGCCACTGAGTTATTCACTGAAATCTATCTGTATAGCGCCACCTACTGTTTTCTGTTTTTCTAATTTCTCTGTCCACCTCACTGGCGTGGACGCACATGCTCAGTTCCATCAACTGGCATCAACTGCAGCAGATAGGGCATGCCTTTTGGGAAATTACACTCCCCCTGTGCTGGCAGTGCAATTGAAGAAACTAATGGGGAGCTCTCTGGATCCATGTGAGGTACAGGACTGGTTTTAGTTTTGTTAGGAAGAAACTGCCAATTATCGGGAAGGACTGCTACTAAAATGGTCCTTCCAATAATTGCCTCAATCATTGGCCTGTGTGAAAGGGCCTTTAGAAATGACACACAGAACCTGAGCCACCTATGTCCACAACTTAGTTTTTCATGGTTCTTAATTCTTATGAGTGCTTCACCATATCCAATAATCCCATTAAATCCTAGTCACAGAAGATGTTTGCATCACGGGAAAACATTCCGTAAGGTGAAGAAATGATTCTGACAAAAACCTTTTCTGTAATACTGAACTGCTCTCCAGTCGTGCCTGTGTTCATTGTCTCTACCTGCTAAGTTAAGGACTCTGTATGACCTGCTAGGGAAAAGAGAAGTGACAATTGCTTTGTGCATAGCTGGCACAGAAAAATGGTTGTCACTTTTCAAGCCAATTAAAGCGTTGGCCTGACAAAGGTAGTTAAATCTCTTTACTAAACAAGACTTTCAGTTCAATATCCTTCTCCTTAGGCCATGGACAGGTGAAATGGCTGGCGTTACCCAGGAAGATGTGTTGTGAACCTAAACTCACTACATTGAGGCTATAATTTTTTTTTTTTTAATGCTTCGTCTAAAGGGTGGGGGGGGGGTTATCATGATGGTGATATTTTAAGCCAGTTTTGCAGTAGTCTATTTTGGTGTCCTTTGCACCAAATTTATCACGTCACATGGTGTTAGTTAAATTTGGTGCATCTTTGGACCTAACACTTTTGTTGTCTCAGTGAATCTGGGGTGGAAACTATTAGAATAGCTGACCATGCTCGGTTTACCACCCACTTTTCAAAACTGTAATGAGTGGTGATGTGAAAAAAAAAATGTAAAAAAGTCACAACATTTTGGGCAAGTAATTTAAAAAATTTGCAAAACCCCAATTTTGGAGCCAGAATTCTGGAAGGAAGGTGTGATAAATTCCCTCCATAGACTTGAACATATTTCTTAGGTCAAATGGTTTTAGCACAAGACTATACAACGTTGACCCCTCAGGTGGCTCATTTGACCTAGTTTCTCACTTGGATATTGTGTCGGGTGTTTCCTATCAGAAGTCAGAACACAAATTTCTTTCATGCCATTTTCTGCTGACAGAAATCAGTAATCCACTCGTGCCACGTCCTGCAAGTGAGTAGCTAATGTTACTTATAAAGCTCTTGCTGTTTCTCCTATGGTGGATAGTTGTTATACCCAGGGGCATAACTAAAGGCTTACTCTGCAAGAGTTCAGCTTGGGCATCCCTTCCCTCAGTGCTTTGTGTTTTTCTTATGCGGCACAAGGTTCTTTGGGCCCCCTAAGGCTCCTGGGCCCAGTAGCAACTGCTACCTCTGCACCCCCTATAGCTAGTTATACCTGTTTTCATATGCTGTGGTGGCTGTCCCTGCTATGGAGGTCTGTTGCTGCAATGTTATAGAGGTCAACTACCCAATTAATGAATTTCAAATTAATAGATGAGGTCAACCATTCAGAATATTAGTGTAAAAAGAGCGATTCCCACTCTGGATCATCAGATCAGTGGGGGTCTGACTCTTGACTCCCAATCAGCTTTTTGAAGAGACCAGAGCACCACGGCCACTTTATAGGCCAGTGACGTCACATTTATTGGTAGCAATGCCTATGTGCATTTCAATTCTATTTAAGTGAATGGGCCTGGAAATAAAATGTATTGCGATGTTCATGGTGTGCTGTGAAGATGCTGCAGAATTCAAGCAGCTGATTGGACCTCCAATATTGTACTCCCCGAAAACCTTTTTAAAGAAGTTGTCTAGAAGTAGAAAACAGTTTTTTTTTAAGTACAAGAGTTGTCCATGCTCAGCTATATTCACTTCAGTGGAACTGAGATGCATTACCAAATACTGTCTATGAAAAGTGTGACATGGTTTCTCTTTTCTAATTATGGATAACCTCTTTAATGCTATTGAACTTATAGAACTAGTTAATATGGAGGAAATATATATATATATATATATATATATATATATATATATATATATATAGCATGTTTCTAGTCTACCAAGAATTGTCCCTGCATCCATTCAGGATCTGTCCTCATTCTGTTGTGTTGCATAATTCCACACATTACTTGTCTTCACAATAAAGTCTAGAATTACGGTAGTTTGTATCAGGCAGCTAGTTGTGGTTCCAATTTACCCTTCAGGATGACTTCCTCGGTCTCTACAAAGTAATTGAGAGATTGCGAGTAATGCCGGGATCATATTGTGCAATGTGAGTGATAACGCAGCTATTGTTCACACTGGCCATTATCACAATGGTACAGAAACCTAAAACTCCACTTGAGCTGCAGTTAATGATACTCCACTTTATAATATTCATTCTTCTACATACAATAACTCTATAGAAATATTCAAGAGCCTGCACAGAAAAAATGCTAGAGACATCTTTCATGTATTTGTGTATGTGTTCACCGGTTGGGGATATGGTGGTGGTTGGAAGAGCAATTTATGATAATTCCATTTGTATTATAAAATGACAAAGGAATTCATACTTGACTAAAGTCTTGCTGTGACTGTCCATAGAACCCAAAGTAGTGAGATAATTTGATACAAAATTGGGCATAATTCAGATAGAAATATGTCTGAGGCATATGTTGGGAATCATAGAATTACCCGAAGCAAGTAAAAAGGATTAAAAAAAAAAATATCCTGTCAAAAATGAATAAACTTAATTTAATTCCTAGTCACCACACCAGTACATTATTGCTGCATAGCTTTTATCACAAAATTCCTCACTATTATGGATATTTGTCATCAGTGAAAATGAGGACAATCAAAGGTGGAATTAAAATGCGAAGTGAATGAACAATATCTGGTGGAACTACCCTTTGCCTTCAAAACAAAATCAATTCTTCTAGGTACATTAGCATACACTTTTTGAAGGAACTTAGCACAGTGGTTGTGCCAAACATCTTGGGGAGCTAACCACAGATCCAATGGCGTAGCGTGGGGGAGAGGCCTGAGGGGCACCAAGCTGCAGGGGGCTCCCAGCTGCTGGTGCTCTTTTTGTTAACAATGCTATCCACTCTGTGGCAGGCACAGCATCATTCACCGAATGGTGTTTTTGTGATGAACGCAGTGCTGCCACTGAGTGATTAACTGGGCCCACACACTGCGTGCAGGTTTGTGGCCTACCAATTTGCCAGTCTTTTGGGCAATAATAAGTCATCAGATCATGCGTGCTTGGCTTTCTTGTAGTATTCACACCCATTTCTTCTGGACCTTAAAAACAACACTGGGAGTGCAGGGTGAGAAGAGCAGTGGCCCGATCCATCAGGAATAATCTGAATTAGCAATGCTCAGTGAGCAGTAAGCAAGGCAGACTGCACTAGTGCAGATAGTTAAGCCAGGCAGCCTGGTGGCACTTTCCAATGGGAATGTTAGTGAGGGTAGTGGGGGGTTTCTGCCAGTGCACAGGCCAAGCCCCAAACATGGGAATTTTTCATGAAGTAACAGTATCAGTAGTGCCCAAATAGAGATTGGCAGTGGGACTGGCTTGTTAATGGAGGGTTTTTAATGTCAGGGGGCCTAAACGGAGCATGAACAGCAAGTAGTACTAGTAAAAATTCTCATGGGCCTGTAGACTCAATTGAGCCACTCTCCTCTGTCAGAGGAGCAGAACAAACCAAATTATGAAATACCCGATAGGGCACATAACTGACCCAAACGGAGGTAAACAGACTTCATTGACTATAATGAGGTCTTTTCAGTTTCTGTTCAGAATCCTGTTTTTATGGGGCAAAAAAGTCTTGCATGCAGGGCTTTTTTCTCTGGTCTGGTCTACACTGGTTTAAAACTGAAGACAGTGGGACAAAAAGGGAACAATAAATGAAATATTGCAAAATTTATTTCTCCTGTGCATTTCTTAACAGAAGACAGATAATGCACAAAAAAATTTTTTAAAATTCTAAGCATTTCATGTCGTCATTTACTTCTTTTCTTTGATCTGGCGTTTGTCTCCTATTACAATTAAAACAGGCAAATATATATATATATATATATATATATATATATATATATATATATCCTGTTTCCCCGAAAATAAGACCTACCTCGATAATAAGCCCTAGCGCTATTTTGCCCTGTTTTTGGAGTAGGCTTAAAATATAAGCCCTACTCCAAAAATAAGCCCTAGGTACATTGAGGATACACTGAGAATAGGGTTACGGTCCGGGCCTGGGGGGGGGGGCACAGTAGTCGTGTGAGTAGTCCTAGCACAGTGACTACCCTGTTTCCCTTGGGGGGGGCGCAGCCCGCAAGTGATTTTAATGGCCAGTCAGGACCTCTGCTGGTGGCGCTACCTGCGCAATTAGTTACCTATACACACCCCTATACCCATACCCTATCCGGCGCTGCAAGACCTCTCCCCTGTGATGATCCCGCGAGACGTGACTTCAGGGCCGGGTCTCCCGGGATCACACTGGTTGACGGGATGACGCAGCGCACGTCGGATGACAGGATTGGGTGAGAATAACAAGTCTGGAGCGGAGTGTAGGTAAGTATATTTTTTGTCTGTGTGTGCACAGGGCCCCGGGGAAAAAAAATGACATACCAGTATATATTTATTGGGGGCAAAAATGAAATATATGTTCAGTGGGGGAAAAAAAAATAAGACCTACCCCGATAATAAGCCCTAACCCTTTTTTCAGAGAAAAAAAAAATAAGACCCTGTCTTATTTTCGGGGAAACACGGTATATATATATATATATATATATATATATATATTACTCTTTGTGTGTCCCAGGAGGTTATCCATGTCACCTCCTCCTCCTCAAAGCGGTATGACAAGCTGTAAGACAAGTGGCTGGAGCAGAAACCTCCCTGCTCTGTTCTCCCTGCTCTGTCTGTGGTATCATAAAAAAATGTTAGGCCACTCTTAAGCTCCGTTCACTCAGTAGGCCACTAGCTAAGGACACAACTGATCAGCAAGAGATCAATCTCTGTGTTCTCTGCAGGATTTCTACAAGATTGTGTCAGCATCATGCAGAAAGTTTTGCAGAAGAACATTTTTTGGGTTAAATTTATCATTCATTTATAGGTTTAGTGCTCCTTTAAAACAAATCTTTTACTCTCCTTTTAGAAGTAAGAAGAATGTGTAACACTGCGAGGCCAATCCAACTCTCCAGGATTCTCCATAACTCTAAATTGGACTTGGCATCTCCAGCATTTCTGTCTCCAGCAAAGCCGAGATTCATCACCAGCCATTTCTGGCAATTTTCACAGCTTGATGTGCAGTTTCAGCAGAGTCAGAGAGCACAGTTCATATCTCTGACTCTCTGCGCTGCCACGTACCACTGTGCTGGCTGCAGTGCAAAGTGAGTCACAACTCGTAGCTCAGATAGAGAATTCCTTGCTGCAGCTGTTTACAATGTGTATAGCCCTTAATCTAATTTATAAGGCAGGTTAGCTGGCATGCTGACATTCTGCTGGAAGGAGCATTGGAACAAGAAAAGAGTGAATATTTAAACCACTCAGGTAACACTTATCCTCTTTCAAAAATAAAATAATATACATTTACCTGGTTACTGGTTTTAACCATCCCATCATGGAGATGATGGAAAATGTAGTTTACACCTATAGAGTGTTTTTTAGGGTGTTTTCATGCCTGCTGTTTTAATGCAGTTCTTGAAGAGTGGATTAAAAAAAGAAAAGTAGAATCTTTGCCATATACTCCCGCTACAGATATGATGCACACCTGGCACTGGCTTAAAAAACTGAATACAAAACTGCACTTGTGAGAGCACTCTTAGGGCTCATGCACACGCCCATTGCCCGGCCACTCCGTGCATTGGGGACCGTCATTTGGGGTCCCCAGTGCACGGGCATCATACGCGTGGCTGCCGCAGACTGATCCAGACCTATTCAACTTGAATGATCTGTTGGCACAACAAAATAGAACATGTTGAATGGCTCTTTGTGGGCTGCAATAGGTGGGTGGCCAGCACACATTCTTGTGCACCATCCCTTAGGCTCTGTTTATTCCACTTTTGGTGCATGCGCCCAATGTATAAGCTAAGGACATATCCTCATATATATCCATAGACTTCCATTGATTGGAAATATGGAAAAAAAAGTTTCCTTTCCAATCTGGCCAGGGAACATTGGCATAGCTTTTTTAAAACTGTACTAGATGGTGTAGTTGACAACGCTTTCCAATACACTGAGAAAATAATTAGAAAATATTAGAAAATAATGGTAGACTCTAGAGCAGTACATACAGTACCTGTCACATCCAGGGCCTCCAGGTGACATCTTCTCTGATGTAGATCTTTTTTGTCATCATCTTCTACATGCCATAACATACAGTTATATATAATAGGCAGGCAGGACATTCGGGGCCAGGAAGAAAACATCAGGGGCCCAGGCCCCGGATGTTTTAGCCTAGCAACGCCCCTGCTGCACATCCAGGCTATATGCGCATTTCTCACTGGTTTATACTTGGTATTCAACAGAATTACATTTGTAATCATCAAAGAAACCCACTTATAAATTCATGGCTATAAAGTTGTACTTCACTATTTGTATATCTCGCCTCTAGTCTTTGAGACTGTGTACATTTTGATGTGTATATGGCTAGTAGGGGGAGGATAGAAATAATCAAAATTTGCAAGATGACCAACATTATGTATTGGTTTCCACTAAGCTATCCATACTACAGTATGAAGCTACAGTAACTTCTGTCTCTGCTCAGATTGACTGTCAAAGCAGTTACTATATGGTTGAATTCAATGCACACTATAAGAGATTATGCTATCCCATGTATAGAAAAAGCCAAGATATACTTCAAAGTGATTTATTGAAGGCTTATGTTTAAATAAATTTAGAGGATCTGGTTTATCTTCCAACAGCCATTCAGAAAAAATCATTCCTAACTATTTATTGTAACACGTGGCTTGTCTATAGTAAATCTTGCTCTAAGTATCCATTTCCATTTACACAACATACTTAAAATAATTCAGCCAGAAATAAAAAAGAAAATCCTTCAAAAACTCAAATGGCCCAGAGCTATGAGGTTAATACTTCCCATAGATGTGGCAAGGTTATGGAAGAGGAGCTTAGCATACATCAACATTAAAAGGAAACTCCAGTCAAAACGATACCCTTGTAAACTATCACAAAAATTGCCAATAAAGTCTGCCACAGTGGACTAGAGTTTTCAAACTTCCTATGAAATGCATGCTGCTGCACAGGACACAGTCTGCAGCCTTTCATGTGCATTTTCCTGTTCTGCAGACCTGCAAATATAGCTCTCTCTAGAGTTAGAGAGGTCATTAGCCTCATAACTGGGAGAACGTCCTCAAAAATTAAAATGCAGACACAAAATAGTTTTTAAAAGCATCCTAAATTTTTATCGTGAGCGGTACATACCTTATGGCAATAAAAGTTAAGGTTAAGAACAGGAAAAAACAGTGTGGAAGCATAGAAATATAAAGGGGGCAATAAATAGAAAGCATTGAAATGACTAAAAACAGGAAGGTAAGGGCACAATAAAAAACTATAAGAAAAAAAATAGAATATGCAAAAAAAAGATAAAGGCAGCAAAGCTGGAGACAGAGAGGCTCATTGGCAAAGAGAGTAGTTGGCCCTTCAAAGAATGATGAAGGAGGAGTTGTAGAGAATGGTGAAAAGAAAGTGAATTTATTAAATATTTTTTCTCCACTGTATTCACTAATGAACATGAAATGTTAGCTGAAATGCAGAGAGACTCCTCATTAAATATGACCTGTCGGACCCAGGAGGAAGTGCAGTTGCATCTTAAACAGATTAAAATAGACAAATCACCAGGTCCAGATGGCATTCACTCCCATATGCTAAAATAACAAAGTAATGTCATAGTCAGAACCTTATTTCGGATAGTTAAGGACTCTATAATGACAGTCTTCCCCAGGGTTGGCGCTTAGCAAATATGGTGCCAGTATTCATAAAGGGATCAAGAACAAACCCTGGAAACTATAGGAGAGTAAATTTAACATTTGTCATGGGTAAACTGTTAAGGTTTTCTAAGAGATGCCATCCTAGAGTATATCAATAAAAATAAGCATATAACGCTGTATCAGCACAGCTTCATGAGGAATCAGCCCTGTCAAACTAATTTAATTAGTTGAGGAATAGTGTTGAGCGAATCGAATTAAAAATAATTTACTTTGATCCGAATTTCAGGAAAAATTTGATTTGCCACTAAGTCAAATTTCCTCAGGCTTCGTGGTAATGAATAATTTTTTTTTAAAATGGCGGTAAAAAAAAAAACATACTCTCCTCATCCATTTGCTTGCAGAGAGGTCTTTGCAGCCATCTTGACTGAAGAAACTTGGCCAGTGTGATGATGTGGTGACATCATCACATCACCACCAGTGAGATTTCGTGCAGTAAAGAATCAAATATCTTTTTTAAATTTGGCGAAGGAATGGAATGAGATTTTTGATAACTTTGCTCATCTCCAATGAGTAGGTAAGCTCAATGGATGTCGTATATCTTGATTTCTCTAAAGCATTTGATACTGTGCCACAAAAAAAGGCTAGTACATAAAATGAGAGTGCTTGGACTGGGAGAAAATGTCTGTATGTGGGTAAGTAACTGGCTCAGTGATAGAAAACTGAGGGTGGTTATTAACGGCACATACTGACAGTAGAAATAAGATTGGGTCACTGTCACTAGTGGGGTACCACAGGGGTCAATATTGGGCCCTACTCTCTTCAATATATTTATTAATGATCTTGTAGAAGGCTTGCACAGTAAAATATCAATTTTTACAGATGACACTAAACTGTGCAAAGTAATTAACACGGAAGAGGACAGTACACTGCTACAGATGGATTGGAGGCTTGGTCAGAGAAGTGGCAGATGAGGTTTATCACTGACAAATGGTTATGCACATAGGAAGGAATAATGCAAGTCACGAGTACGTACTAAATGGTAAAACACTGGGTAATAAGATAATGGGTTGCATCAAAAGAGGCATAGATGCTCGTAATGAGAACATAGTCCTGCCACTTAATAAATCACTAGTCAGACTGCTCTATGTGCATATGGAGTATTGCATACAATTTTGGACTCCTGTCTACAAGAAAGACATAGCAGAGCCTGAGCAAGTTCAGAGAAGGGCAATTAATGTAATAACTGGAATGGATAGACTACAGTACCCAGAAAAATTAGGGTTATTTACTTTAGGAAAAAAAGATGAATAAGAGGAGATCTAATAAACCTGTATAAATATATCAGGGGTCCCATTATCTATTTATACCAGGGACTATGACTATGACAAGGGGACATCCTCTAGGTCAGAGAAAAGAAGATGTTTCCATCAACATAGAAGGGATTCTTTATTGTGAGTGCAGTGAGACTATGGAACTCTCTGCCAGAGGAGGTTGTGATGGTGAACTCATGTAAAAGAGTTCAAGAGGGGTCTGGATGTATTTTTTTCAGTATAATAATATTATAGGTTATAGTTACTAGAGTGTTGAAAAAGGTTTCTTAATTCAGGGAATTATTTTGATTGCTTGATTGGAAATGGGAAGGAATTTTTTGGCTTCTACCTAACCTTCGTTTGGATAAACTTTGCAGGCTAAGAGACTGAACTAGATGTCTTTTTCATCCTTACAAACTATATTACTATGTAGACCTGCAAATTAGCACAATTTAGAATGATCTATATAGCTATTTTGTCTGCTAAATGTGGTCTACACTTTCTTTTGTGGAACATCATGGAAAATATGGTTACCAGAGCTCCTGCCTAAAAATAGTGATTTCTGACATCAAGATGGTGAACAGAAAAGGATTAGTCTCTATTCCGTTGTCCTTACTTTATTACATTTTCATTTTTCCTATCATACCATACCATGAATGATTTTTCTCCTAAGTTAGTGAGTCTTTCCAGTGCTTCCATGACCTTTTTGCTAACCATATCTCTGTTCTGCAGCTATCAGGCTACAGTCCTCGCCGTCCATTCTCATAACAAAATAAAAGCGTAACACACCTTAGGCATAAAAAGTAATTATAGGTGCAGAGACTGAAGTGAGGATAAGAGACATACATTGCTCACAGGCCTGTTACACAGGTGACATTTGCTGCTAAACTAAAATAACAAGAAGTATGCATCCTCAGAATGTTACCTATGCTGCTTTATGGAATTTCATTCAAAAATGTTATTTTCTAGATGGTTGATCCAAATAGGGACGTTAAGATCTGTAATAAAAGGTTACCTATCCTAAAAGTAAGATTATGAAGAATTGAAGCATATCTGCCAACTGTGTGATAAGATTTTCTAATATGTGGCACTTATGCCTAAGTTATATGTTGGGGAAAATGGTCTTGATCATGCAAAGATTTAGATTGCTAATGAGCACTAATTCACTGTACTGTTGGCATATGCACTGGAGAAAAATCTCAAATGTGCTGATGTTCCTATATACTTTATGATGTGCCTAGTATAGTTGCAAACATCTGTCTATACATTCATCAGAACCTTTTGACTAAAATTGTTGAATGCAGTGTGAATATAACATAATTTGGTTTCATCCAGTATTAGAAAATCAGATGATCTTGATGTGAAGGTTATCACTTGGCCAATAAATTGAATTTGATGGTGGAAGATATATGCTGGTTTACCAACCAAGTCAGCGTAATTTGCCTACACCGTGGTTCCTCAAGATACACTGGCCTCAGGATACAATATTTTCAACTTACAATGGTCTTTCCTGGGCTGTTGTAAGTTGAAACTAGACTCAACATAAAAGCCTTAGACTCAGATTCAACCAATCAACATGGTGACATCTCTGGTAAAACATTTGTATCTAGTAGCTCCTCTGTACAGCACAGTGTAGTACTACATGTCTACATCTGTACTGCCCTCTGTCTCTGTCAGGATGAGCTGCGCCTTTGGATATTAGGTGAAAACAGCTCCATTTTATTTTTCTGCCACACTCTATACCAGGGATCTCGTGGCCCTCCAGTTGTTGCAAAACTAGAACTCCCAGCATGCCCCAATAGCTGTAGGCTCTCCCGGCATGATGGAAGTTGTAGTTTTACAACAGCTGTAGGGCCACCAGTTTGAGATCTCTGCTCTATACTATATAGGACCCTGAAGAAGCCAATGTACTCATCATAGACGGTGATTGACAACCTCTAACATCTGCTACTGGCTGTTGTTTATAAGGACTTGCTTTATCTGTCTTAGTTATCTGCTTATTTTTCTTAAATCTTCATGTTCTCCTATCTTGGAATTACATTTTGGGGCTTTGGAACCAATTACTAATTTTTCATAGAGTTATGGACACAAGGTAGAATCATTTCAACTTAAAATGGTTGTCCTCTAAGGAACCAATTAACATTGTAACTTGAGGGTCCACTGGTATTGCCATTAGTATAGGAAGAGAACGATATAGCTATTTGTTGGATGCTGGAGAACAATTTTGAGCCACATCACTGTGGTTTTAATTGAAAACATGAAGGCTTTTTTAATTGTGGTAGGCTAAAGCATATTTATTTTACTTTAACACATACCAATGAGGGAAATATGGTTATCTAGAAACAGCAAGCCTAGTCCAGTCGCTGCTTATTATTTTAGCATCTACAGTTTAGGATGTTGGCTTTGATGTAAGCAAATAGTGCCTTTGCCTTGTTATTTACCAGGATTTCTAAAGCAACACAAAAACAAAAAATCAAGCATTTGTTTCAATGAAATTTTCTGGCAATGGCTGGAATTGCAGCATCAGATGTGGAAAAAATAAAATTGTACATGCCGTTGTGGTCCGCATATGATTAGATGTGACTGAGTTATTTGTGTTCTAGTTAGCTCACAGCAATATCATACTGCCCACTGGCAGTAATGGAATTTTCAGTTTACAGAGTGATATAAGGAGTATGCTTTCTCATGCCGTACATTTGTTCAGTGGTTAGCATTACTGTCAGCTGATACTATGCATACACACTATGTACAGGAAATTCCAGGCACATATTAATTAATCAACATATCAACATATGAATTACTTACTGAAGAAGTAAAACAGAACATATTTGCTAACAACTGATTTTCAAGTCACTCTCATTTTAGATTTCCTTCCAGCCATGTCATTGAGCAGAAGTCTAACTTGAAGCTCCTTGGTCCTGATGTAAAATCTGTGTCAGGACCCCACTTACATTACGGTATTCCTACACCGTATATTCCATAAATGACGGATAAGCATTGGGAATGAGAACCGGGTTACCCATCTTGTGGCTGCTGTGCGGGGCTGTCTATATTCACTTCTATGACAGTTTTGAAAATTGAAAAGTAAGCATGATTTGAAATGACAGAGGAGACTTTGGGCCCTTTGTGGCACTAGGGCTCAATTCAACTGCTACCACTGCACCCTCTATAAGCTATGCTGCCATAATAATATATTATTAGTGAGTTATATCAGATAGGTATGGTTGCAGGGACATAGACAGAAGCAGAGAGTGAACATAAATTATGCTCCCTTATGTATTTTTCATTTAAACAATGGGTTTCAATTGTCAGTGCCACTCAATAAATGAATGGAATACCGTGGGCTGCTGATTTGAAACACATTACCTTTATTGAATTCCTATAAAGTGGAAGGCTACACTCATACTGTAGTCATGTCACCTTGCTGAACAATACATTACAAATCGAGGTCTTCTCCTTCAGAAGCATTGCTTCTAAATGTCACATGGAATGTCTATGCTACAGAATAGTAGGACCTCAAACAAGGGCTGAGAGTTAACATATCAACTTGAATAAGGAAGGTCATAGATATATTTAAAGTGTATGTACAATTTCAGATAACTTTGCAGACAAAGCTGACATGTGGGTAAGTGAGAGATAGCACTATGGCTGACCATTAGATGGTTTGCATCCCGTATTTTTAGATGTTTTTCCCTCTGCTTTCTCCATCTCTGATTCCCAGTATTTCGTAAGCTGGTGGGTGGAGACTAGCTGGTATGATGTCTCCCCATAGACTACACAGAAACTGCATATTCTGCTACTGAGCAATATAGATGAATAAAGCACTTGGGGTAAGATATCACTCTGTCTTTCACCATAGGCTTCAATGAGGGCTGATCCTTCAGTGAGTTGACAAGTTGTGTTAGTTCCAAAGAAAGTATTAGTATATTAGTATTAGGTAATGTTATTTTAGGAAGTGATAGGAGAAAGGAAAGAGATGATGGTAGGAGAAAGCTAATTTTTTTCTCTAACATATAGTACAAAGTTTGTTTTATATTCGCCTATACTACTGATTTGTTTTGTGATTTTTTTTTTATTTGTATTTTTTTTCTCCCCACATTCCAAAAGCCTTACCTTTTTTACTTTTCCCATAGTTATATAGGATTTGTTTTTGGAATAAAAGTGCCATATAATCTGTCAGGGGAGAGTTGGAATCTCCCCAGACACATTAGATTGTTGTCCAATTCTGCCAAAAATGGCAGATTTGGCCAAAAATACACAACCAAGTATGGATGCCTTAAGTCTATAAAATTGGTCAAATTGGGACATTCCCAGAAAATATACTGTATATGATTGTACCCATTGGATTGTGCAGACTGAAGAGTTAAGGTTATAAAATTTGAAGGAGAGCTTGTACCATCTTGACAAAAGTTTAAAACTAGCATCTTGTACCCTGCTAGAGACAGAAGACAAACCATTTGATCACGGGTCGAAAATATGTTGAGATCCCATTCCCAGTTGAAAATGTATGTGTATGAAGAGAAGTTAGGTGCAGAGATCAGAATAGCGTTCTTGAAGGAAAAGACTTGTCACAGGTAACCAGAGGTGGAAGACGTCAACTCAAAAGCATTACAGTGACTAGTATAAGTAGACCAAGATAGTAAGGTGGTTAAAGTATCATTGAGTTTTGGTAAAACTTTTTAGATGTCATAGAGAAATCTCAAAACTTTTGACTGGTGGGGGTCTGAGCACTGACCCCACTGATCACTAGAACATGGAGAGAGAAGAGTGCATATATCTCCCTCTCACTTCACTGCTGAGCATGGAATTGAGACAGGTCAATAGACTTTTATTCAGTCTGTCTCATGCAGAGAGGAGAGACTGCGATATGTGCATGGTTATCTCTCCACATTCTAGTGATTGATGGGGGTCTCAACACTCAGACCCCCACTGATCAAACTTTTGATATGTCTCTATGACATATCAAAAGTTTTACCAGAACTCAGTGACCCTTTAAGAAATGAGATAACTAAGTATACACCAGGAGCCCAAGCTATATGGATCAGCCCGTAGAGAAATAGCCATCTAGATATCATAACAAAGCAAGTGGGGGGTCCTATACTAGTTGTTGAGCTCCATCTCTGATATTGGGCTCCCTCAGAAACTGGAGGGAAGGAGGAGTTACTTAAAGATGGCATATAGGCAAAAGAGGGAGTGGGAGATATCCACATAAGGAAACACTGAAGATCAAGAAGTGAGAGCAAGAAGTTCATGGAGACTGTCTGTTCAACCTGAACCTATGGTTTTATGTTAATATGGCATCACCAGTCCATAATTCTCATGAGAACAGATGCCCTGTAGTAAGCTAGGAAACATTATTGCGTGTTTCTGGGAGGCATCATTGGGTAAATGAATCCTTAGGGTTTTTTTCAAGTAAGGAAGAACCCATTGAAAATGGAGACTCTTTTAATTTGGTAACCAAAGTTTAAATTCATTATCTCTGACTTTTGATAAAGTTAGAGAGTATACAGTATGATCTCAGTTCTCGTATAATAATAATGACACTCTCCATCAGTCTGCTTGTTTTCCAGGTTCTGTATGGTTACAGTATAGATATTTGTGATATGTAGTGTTTGTACTTTAGTGATACTAGGTCACATGAGACAATATAAGCTAATAGCCATATTCATTTTTTAGTCTGAAAGAACAGCCACCTGTGGGCATTAGTATATTATAAGACAAAGCTCTCCACATTCGGGAGCAGCATGTTTACTTGAAATACAAGCCTTACCTCAGACTGCCAAGAGAATTAATTGCAGGTCAGAGTATTCAGTGCCATTTGGACTGGAGATGTTTAGCCATATGCTTGAGATCTATTTCATTAAGAAACTGCATCTGTACCTCAACCCATCTCAACCACAGATTAGATTTTGCATTATAGCAGTAGGCAGGAGTCCCAAAAATCCTATTTATTAAAGTAATTATGCTTTGCATTACAGAATAGGAAAGGCCTTGACAGAGATAACTTTTGTGAATTTTCATTGCATAGTCTGGTACGGATGAAAGAGACGTTGCATGATTAATGTTGGAGACAGACGCTGCTTCGCTTATGAATACTGTTAACAGGATGCAATCGTCAAATACACTTGCAGTCGGAGCCCGTAATGCATCGGTTTTTACAGAGAACGCACTGAATTTGGGAGAAGCTGTCCATCAGTGCTACATGACAGGATTCCAAATAATTCACTCACATTTTAAACATTACTTGTGCCACCTAAATTGACATCCCCACAAAGGGAGCAGAGGTTGCATATAGACGCAGAAGATATGGAAGGTCCCTCTGCCCCATATAAAACTAGCACTATAAATGGGGGGGGACGTTATGTTACAGATTTTGCATTAGACTCCCTACTGCAGGGTTACTGCTGATCTGTTGTTGCCTGTACTGTGCAGAATTGTATCATACTCTTATGAGTCCAGTTTTTACTGTCATTTATTCTCATTGTTTTATTAGTTTCATTATTAGACAGTTTAATTACTTTTCATTTTACTAAGGTTATACTGTAACTATGTAGCACTCTTTAGATTCTCCTCATCTGTGTTGTCAGGTATTTTTACCATGCCCTATTTATTGTAACTATGTCTTATTTTAAAGGGAACGTTTCATCAGAAAATGACCTATTGTTTAAATCACAGTTTTATGTTTAACATATTTTTAAAGAATTTCTGATTATGTTATTTAAAATTTTCCATGTCAATATCTATATTTAAACAAAACCATAACATCCTGAAGTTTTCGCACTTGCCACTAAGCCTACTAATAGGCCCCACTTCTTGGTCTGTACAGATCAATTTACTGCAGCTACCTGCTTATCTGTAATGCTAATCTTGCCTGTAATGATATCACCTCTGTGTGTAGATAAAACAGGATCCACCATTCACAACAGTGATTGTCAAACCTATTCTTTGCTACTCTCTCTAGCTCCAGAGCATCCTTTCTATGGACTGGTGCCCAGAACTGAACTGCATATTCCAGATGAGGCCGCACCAACCCTTTGTAAAGTGGTAATATTACATCCCCATAAGTCCATGCCTTGCTTAATACATGACAATATGCTGGTAGCTTTAGAAGCAGCTGATTGGCATTGAATGCTGTTATTTAATCTATGATCTACAAGGACGCCGAAATCCTTCTCTATAAGTGACTCCCCCAATGTTACATCCCCTAGGACATATGGAGCACAGGGATTATTACTACCCAGATCCATAACTTTACATTTATCCACATTGAACCTCATTTGCCAAGCTTATAGTTTTTAGACATCTTCCACAGACTGCACAGTGCTACATAGCATGTTGTCATCGTCAAAAACAGAGTGCTATTAATCCTGTCCTCGATCATTAATAAATAAATTAAATAATAGGGGACTCATCATTGAATTTTGGGGTACACCACTTATGACCGAGGATGATTTAGAATAGTAATCATTGACCACAACTCTCTAAGACACGAACCTTCAGCCAGTTTTCAATCCAATTACAAACTATACTGTCTGTCCAGGCCTCAAATCAAGTTATTTTGACAAATTCTGTCCTTGGTAGACCCCTGATGGATATAATGTATGATATTATTAGCAGTCATATACTCCTGTATATAGTCCCTTAAGAGTCCTTCAAATATTTTTCCAACACTGGAACATATGCTTGGTGGTCTATAATTACTTTGGGAGGACATAGATCCCTTTTTGAATATGGGCACCACGATTGCTTTGTGCCAGTCACTTGGCACTGTACCAATACCTAGAGCATCTCTAACAATTATGGACAGGGGCACAGCAACAACTGAACTGAGTTCTTTAATCATTTTTGGTGTAGTCAATCTGGACCTGTTCACATTCTTTAATTCTACAGTTAGCCAATTTAGTATATTACTGGATGTACTAACAGCAATATATTAAACTGGCTAATTGAGGATATTTTGCCTGTAGAAATCAAAAAGAGAGGGGTGGAAGAAGCCTAGAGAAGTATTTGAGGGGTAAAAGAGTGTCTCCAGAGTGACATGCCCCTACATGGAGGAGTGTATATAAAGATGTGGGATTGGTGACAGGTGAGCAGCAGGTGGGATTAGAGATGAGCGAATCATGCAAAATTTTATTCGCCGAATATTCGCCGAACTTTTCCTAAGATTCGTATATTCGACAAATAAATTTGTTGAATTTGCATACAAAATATACATAATTATATGGCTTTTACCGAACATTCGTGCACTAATAACAAACGTTCAGGTAAAAAGGTACGCAACTTCTTTGAACACGTACGCATAAGCGTAAAAATTGCATACGAAAATGACGGGCTTTGCTGGAGTGGAATGGTGGAGCAGGAGGAACGCTGAGTCTGACCCCTGGCTACATGATACTGTATCAGCAGATGACAGCAGATCATCCGGCTGAAACTGAGATGAGCGTGCCATCCATTCCACTACCTCATCCACTTTCTACTCCAGTACACTTTTGCGCCTTGGTGGGTTAGCTTGGTGGAACAACGGCCAAGTATTGCGAATACTACTAGTACATGCTCCGGCTACAGGTCCTTTGGCACTTCTGCCCTGTGCCACCTTCTCCTTTTTTTTAGAGCTTGAGGTCTGGCTGGAACTGAACCCCTTTTGCTTATCCATTCCAGACATTTTTCAATTCACTCTGTGGCCCTGCAGCTGGTCTTTGTCTTTGTCCCTATCTCTCCCTGTCTCTCTCTCCCTGCCTGATTAATTACTAGCCCTGGCCCTGCACTTGCCCTGCAGTATCCCTGATATTTTCACAAAACAGGTCTCAGAGTCTCAGAACTTCACACACTGTGCTTCTGCTCATCTCAGCAGTCGCAGCAGAAGTGATGCGTCACTGGCTTACCGAGCCTGAGCCAATCAGAGCAAGCCCTGCCCACTAGGTCAGGTGACCGCTTTCTTCCCGGGCTTTAGTGCACGATACACGAACTAACAGTAAAAGTTTGCTAATGAATTGAATTTGTACGCAATAGCGTATAATTTATAGGGCAACTACGTAGCGAATGCATACAAAGCCGAAGCGAATCACCTAATATTCGGATTCGCTTCGCAGCTGAAAATTTCCAAGATTCGATACGAATCAACAAATCGACTAATAGATTCGCTCATCTCTAGGTGGGATCTATGGACCTTCCATTGTGACACTATCATATTTTATTTCCTCAACATTCAAAACATTTTTTTTTTTTTGCTGTAATCTTAGGTAAATTCATTGGAGAAAGGAACACGTTTGTTAATCCATTCAGCCCAGATAATAATGATAGACAATGTGGGAAGATAAGAAATGAACATTATTAGCAAGTTCTATTCCTGAGTGGTAGGAAATCCATTGAGGTATACAGCACAGCAAGAGAAATATGGAATTTTCACAACTTTTCATTTCTGACACCTAGAGCTCTGAAAGCTTCATCTGGTTGCTCTGGTTTTGTAAGGAACATACTTTTTTAATGGCTAGGTCTATGGAGATATCTGCAGAAGTATAAAGATACAAGAAATCAATTACCAGTAAACCGATGAAGCCTTGCTCTATATTTCTCTATGGTACATTTCAAAAACTAAGATGAGGGGTTTCACTCTTTCTCTGTTGAGCTTATGTTGTGCAACAATGGACACATTTCTGATAGCTAAAAAGAACATTAAGGCTTGTATCAAATAAGGAAAAGTCATGGAAGGTTGCCTAGCATTGCACTACACTTTAGCAATTTTAGGGTATAATGATAAGCTTACAGCATAAATTCTTAGCTTGGACCAAACCAATTACTTGATGTCGGGAACCATATCTGATGCAACAGATCAATTCCATTGTGGTGGATAGTTATCCCTGGAAGGAATGACAAACAAAATGTAGTTCATTATCCAATCTGCGCGACACCCTTATTCATACGTCAGTGTTTTGGTCAGTGATTTCCATCAGAGATTGTGAGCCAAAACCAGAATCGGAGCCTCCATATACATAAGTTATAAGGGAAAGATCTGCTCCTGTTCTGTGTTTAGAGCCGCACCTGGTTTTGGCTCAAAATCACTGATGGGAATCACTGACCGAACACTGACGTGTGAATAAGGCATAAAGCAAATGAGTTCTTTTCTGATCATTTCTTATACCTTTTTAATTTCATACAGTTTTTTATTTTTTTTATAGGAGTCAGTTTTTTACGATATAGAGTTTGAAATCACCTGCATAAACCTAGATTTGAAAGATAGCAGCTACTTGCAGACACCGCTAGAGGGGACTTACTGCATAATGTAGTATTATTGAGTTCAATGTACAAATAGTATGCAGTAAGCTCTCAACAGGACTGTCCTACCATTACTCGTCATAGTCACATTGTAGATCATATAAAATAAAATGTATTTTCCATTTGCATACTGTTAAAGAAATGATCCTGTGAAGAGTTCTGACATGGCACCACCTGGTGATCAAAGTGTGTAGTACAATGCACATCCATTTAGTGAGCTGAGTGCTGCTGGTCACACATGCTCAGTCACTCTCTCTGCATGAACCTCTGTTCACAATAGCAATCACTTTCTTCCTTTTGTTAATTGCAGTGGAGCTAATAAAATGTCTCCCTTGTCTGCAGAAATCTAATTTTATTATCTGTAGTGCTCTGCAGTGAATACAGAATGGCTATGCAGAGTTCTGGTTGTGCAGAGAGTGACTGAGCATGTGTGACCAGCACCACACAGCTCAATGAAAGCACATTAACGTCTCTATACACCTCGACCACCAGGTGGCGCTATGCTATGTAGGTGAATTTCATAAATCTTCACTGAATGCCATGTAAATGGCAAATGTGCGTAATTTTGTATGATCTATTCTATTGTACAAAATGAAAATGACATGGTGGGACAACAGCTTAAAACCCCCTGTAGTGATTGCAGCCCATCGAAATATTAACTTTTTACTCTATACCTACGAAGGGAATTTGGGGTTCTGCTTTAGATAAATGGAGCTGTGACCACTGTGACCATAGAAATATTAAGAAATTAATAAGCATAAAAATTTCAACCTAAAAGCCAGATGATGATAAAAGATGGACATTCCCTTTAAGCCCAGTATACACAAATTAATTTTGAGAGTACAATCATCAGATGATTAAGATCAATGCTAAGCACTAATTTTAGCATTTGTGCTCAGTGTGAAGAGCCTTCACTCCATTCTACCTTCCTCATTTCCAAGAACTGTTTCTTTTTTTTTTAAAATGCTGTTTTACAACTTTTTTGTTGCTTTTAATCCAATTTAATATTTCTGTTGCTTCTTGACAACTCTCTTGATAGAACGTAACCTCATACAAGGTCAGTTTATTTAGGAAGTTCCCACTACGGAAATTTTCGGGTCACATCTGAGCTGTGGATATCTGCCTTCTATCATTTACTATATGTTTAGAAATGTACTTGTCATTCACATGTGGAGTAAACCTGAGGCAGTCCAGTGTCATCCAATTGACAAATATATATCACCCCCCAATAATAGTTTCCCTGTAAACTGTTGTTCCTAGGAAGACGAGTGTAAGAGAGCTGGTCAAAGGTGTATACATACAGCAGTCTGGTCTGTGCATTTTCCAGGAGAGCTTAACCAAATCCTGGACCATGTTTCAAACAGAAAGCAGGATTTGTAAGAAGTGACAGACTCAAACCAGTGCTAGTATAACTCTGCTGTCAGGCTTTTCTACCATTTCTTCTCATGCAATGGGTGTACTTTCAGCATTTTCCAGCAAGTACTAGCTTCTAGCATACAGAGTTAAGTACTTGGTGAGCCTAGCGTGCAGAATTTACATTAGGTCTCTCTCTATTGCCATGATTCTCCCCGCAACACAGTGCCCCTGGCATTCCTTTAGTGCCACTAAAGACGACTCTTGTACTGAATGTCGCCGTCCAGAAAAATAGGGCACTGAACTGCTCACCAGAGGAATATTCCCAGCACTGGCCCTCCATGTCTGTGTGACCTAGTTTTATGTTACAAAATCTGCAGGAGCACCAAAGGTAAAGGAAGGAATGCATCTAAATATACCGTGAGATAACATATAGGAGATGAGATAATATGAGATAATAGATAGACTCACAGATACGTAGATAGATAGATAGATAGATAGATAGATAGATAGATAGATATAAGATAGAGAAATAGATGATAGATAATTAGATAGATAGATAGATAGATAGATAATAGAAATAAGATAGAGAAATAGATGATAGATAATTAGATAGATAGATAGATAGATAGATAGATAGATAGATAATAGAAATAAGATAGAGAAATAGATGATAGATAATTAGATAGATAGATAGATAGATAGATAGATAGATAGATAGATAGATAGATAGATAATAGAAATAAGATAGATAGATAGATAGATAGATAGATAGATAGATAGATAGATAGAAATAAGATAGAGAAATAGATGATAGATAGATAGATAGATAGATAGATAGATAGATAGATAGATAGATAGAAAAATGCAAAAACAGGGCAGCACTGCTAGTCCAATTGGAGTGCCAGCAGTCAGGTGCGTACCAGCAACCATAGATGTAAAAGAAAAAAAAATGATCACAGCACATCCAAATAGATGAAAAAAAGGCGCGTCTTTAATCACCTAGGCGACGTTTCAAGCTTGACAATAGTCCCAGTAAGAGGACTGAAACGTCGCCTGGGTGATTAAAGACGCACCTTTTTTCATCTATTTGGATGTGCTGCGATCATCTTTCTTTTTTCTTTTATATAGATAGATAGATGGGCAGATTGGCCATAGACCTTACAGGGAAATTTCCCAGTGGGCCGTTGCCCAGGGGGCCATCTGGGCACTCCTCAATGCCGGCCAGTGGACGTTTTTGTGGATGTATTTTGTGCTGTTGGTGGCAGTATTTTGCTATGAGCTGTGGTGTTTCGCTCTGTTGGGGTGGTATAATAAGCCACAATATGGTATTACCGGCCCTGCCTTCCATCAATTTGGATCCAATTATGAAATGGGGCCACTTTTAGTATTTTTTCCAGGGCCACTTTAAGTTCCCAGTCTGCCCCTGGATAGAGAGATAGATAGATAGATAGATAGATAGATAGATAGATAGATAGATAGATAGATAGATAGATAGATGATAGATGGATACAGCGCCTTGCGAAAGTATTCGGCCCCCTGGAACTTTTCAACCTTTTGCCACATTTCAGACTTCAAACAAAAAGATATAACATTTTAAATTTTTGGTGGAGAATCAACAACAAGTGGGTCACAATTGTGAAGTGGAACGAAATTTATTGGATCATTTATACTTTTTTGTAATAATAAAACTGAAAAGTGGGGCGTGCAAAATTATTCGGCCCCCTTGCATTAATATTTTGTTGCGCCACCTTTTGCTGCGATTACAGCTGCAAGTCGCTTGGGGTATGTCTCTATCAGTTTTGCACATCTAGAGACTGAAATTCTTGCCCATTCTTCTTTGCAAAACAGCTCAAGCTCTTTGAGGTTGGATGGAGAGCGTTTGTGAACAGCAGTTTTCAGCTCTTTCCATATATTCTCAATTGGATTCAGGTCTGGACTTTGACTTGGCCATTCTAAGACCTGGATACGTTTATTTTTGAACCATTCCATTGTAGATTTTGCTTTATGTTTGGGATCATTGTCTTGTTGGAAGATAAATCTCCGTCCTAGTCTCAGGTCTTTTGCAGACTCCAACAGGTTTTCATCCAGAATGGTCCTGTATTTGGCTCCATCCATCTTCCCATCAATTTTAACCATCTTCCCTGTCCCTGCTGATGAAAAGCAGGCCCAAACCATGATGCTGCCACCACCATGTTTGACAGTGGGGATGGTGAGTTCAGGGTGATGAGCTGTGTTGCTTTTATGCCAAACATATCGTTTTGCATTGTTTCCAAAAAGTTGGATTTTGGTTTCATCTGACCAGAGCACCTTCTTCCACATGTTTGGTGTGTCTCCCAGGTGTCTTGTGGCAAACTGTAAACGAGACTTTTTATGGATATCTTTGAGAAATGGCTTTCTTCTTGCCACTCTTCCATAAAGGCCAGATTTGTGAAGTGTTCGACTGATTGTTGTCCTATGGACAGACTCTCCCACCTCAGCTGTAGATCTCTGCAGTTCATCCAGAGTGATCATGGACCTCTTGGCTACATCTCTGATCAGTCTTCTCCTTGTTTGAGATGAAAGTTTAGCGGGACGGCCGGGTCTTGGTAGATTTGCAGTGGTCTGATACTCCTTCCATTTCAATATGATCGCTTGCACAGTGCTCCTTGGGATGTTTAAAGCTTGGGAAATCTTTTGGTATCCAAATCCGGCTTTAAACTTCTCCACAACAGTATCACGGACCTGCCTGGTGTGTTCCTTGGTCTTCATGATGCTCTCTGTGCTTTAAACAGAACCCTGAGACTATCACAGAGCAGGTGCATTTATACGGAGACTTGATTACACACAGGTGGATTCTATTTCTCTTCATCAGTCATTTAGGACAACATTGGATCATTCAAAGATCCTCAATGAACTTCTGGAGTGAGTTTTCTGAACTGAAAGTAAATGGGCCGAATAATTTTGCACGCCCCACTTTTCAGTTTTATTATTACAAAAAAAGTTCAAATGATCCAATAAATTTTGTTCCACTTCACAATTGTGACCCACTTGTTGTTGATTCTTCACCAAAAATTTAAAATGTTATATCTTTTTGTTTGAAGCCTGAAATGTGGCAAAAGGTTGAAAAGTTCCAGGGGGCCGAATACTTTCACAAGGCACTGTAGATAGATATAGATAATACATATTTATTTCTGCTCTAGGGATGCGACCAAATTCCCAAAAGAACCATACTTTGTAGCTTATCACGCACAATGTCATAGTGCTGTAATTAACTGAGAAGTTGTGGCCATGAGCCCCAACTGGCCATGAGCCCACTACATCTCCATAAGGATTTGCCCTTGCTTGGGGCATCATTTCTTCCCCCATCTGAGACATTCAGCAGAGATCAGGGGGTTGATTGACACTCTCTCCTTCAGATCTAGTGGTGCCTTTTGTATAAAAAGTCGGGTTTTCTCACTTTGACAATAACACTAAAGCAAACAGTTATGTGTAAACTATCCATTGTGCGCAGACACACAACATGTACAGTGCATTGTATAATACTACCTTTATATATCGCATTAGCAAATGCTATTGATCTTGAAGGTTGTATTGTGTTGAAGCTTCTCTTATCTATTATAGATACCACATCTGGCCTACTTTTGCTCAGAATATTTTGTGCGCTGGCACAATGGTATCCTATATCGCCTGCAAAAGAAAGAACAGCGGAATAATCTGTGCTCGGCAGTAGCTAATCAGTCACCATCAACAAAAGAGATCCCCCTTATTAATTAGAGGATCATAGATCTGTATCTCGGTAATTGCTTTCTTCTGCCTTGAATGACTTGTACAATGTAAAGAGGTGCATTCAGACATGTATCTGTCTGGCTGAGAGAAGCTACAGTATATAAAAGTTTAATTAAACTTGAGTGCAAACACCTACCCACAGCCCTTTAGAATATCCTATTACCCATGGTTGACAAGGCACAGCGTTAACCCAGCACCATTACAACCTTCTCATATTTTCCTATTATAAATTGCATCCCATTACAGATCACAGATTTTAATGCAAGGTATGGCGCTTGCTTGGCTGAATGCAACAAAAGCTAGGTTATAATAAATGCGCCAGCCTTAGCCAGTGATCAATTACTCGTCAATTTCTGTGCACTTAGCCTCAAAAATGTAATTAGATTAACTATTCAATTATCAGACTAGGGAGAAATAGAAAGTAGTCCTAAAACCCTTTCATATAAGCTACGTTTAAAGGTTGAATTCCCAATTATTTACAGAGGGAACGAGCACCCGGGGGACCATACTGTAGAAAGATGTAAGAACTGCACCATTCTGCCCAGAAATGCTATGGGAATACTCTTGGATAAATACATCATTCTTCAGCCTTGGTCTGCACGCTAGTGCTGGGAAAAAGTGCATTAGCTGAATTAGTAAAGGGAGCATCAGCCAGTATATATATTACCAGCAGCTAATCCGATGATTCGGATGCTTTATTTTCATACTAGTGACCTAAATGCAGTCAATTGATTATGTATCTGCCAATGGAATATAAAGGAGTGAATATGATGAACATGCAGTCTAGTGGAAATGCTGAAGCTTCACTGTCTGGGCCAATGTGTGGTGGTAGGCTCTGGATGACGGGCGTCAAAATAATCGGATATCATCATGGAAGGAATGGATATCGTAATGGAAAATGTTCTGATGCCACCTGTTATGGCATCTTAACCACTATGAAGACCTTTGGGGAATTTTTTTAATTATTACATTTTACTCTTTTTAGACTAAAAATATATAATTTTTTCAATTTGTCGTTATTAGTGTTGAGCGAAACAAACTCCACAAAGTGGAATTCGATCTGAATTTCAGGGAAAATTCAATTAGCCGCAAAGCCGAATATCCCCGTGCTTCGTGGTAGCAAATTGATTTTCCCTGAATGGTGGTAAAAAATAGAAAAATCCTACTTACCTCATCCATTTGAGCGTGAAGAGTCGGCCTTCACCATCTTGATCGAAGATCTCGCCCAAAATCCCGTGTGGGGTGACGTACGACGGCACCATGCCGGCCGCCCGAGATTTCGCACTTGATCTTCAATCAAGATGGCAGCAGCTGGCTTTTCTAGATCAAATGGATGAGATAAGTATGATTTTATGATTTTATTTAACACTATAATATTGTTGTCAGATGTCACAATCAGCTATAAACATGGCATCTGAGGGGTACAATGATGGGGGTCGGTGCAATCACTGTTCCCTGTCATTGCACCCACTACTTACAGAGAAATGCACTTCGTGATGAAGTGATTTTTTTTGTAAAAATTCGGCGAAGCAGCCAGATCGAATTTTTCAATACTTCGCTAATCTCAAGTACTTTTAATACTTTTTTCTTCTTCATTTTCAGCTTATCTGCAGACCATTTCTTTCTGCATAAAAGAAAATCAACCCTATGCAATATGGGCGACGGGGCACAAAATATATGTATATATGTCTATATCATAGATAGTAGTAACCACCTCGCCACCTGCAATCAGCTGGCTCAAAAATAACAGTACAAGCTCCCAAAGAAACAAACCACACTTAGTGTCTATAAAAAGACGAATGGAGCCACTGAAGTACTATGAAAATATGAAATTCTTTATTACATCATATAAAATAAATTAAAAAATTCATGTTATAAAGGGAGGGTGTTTAAGGTTTTAAGCACACGACCGTTGTTTGGGTCCATATCCGAACCGGATTCTATGCAGATCACACACACACCCATTAAATTCTATGAAAATGCAAAACGTGCGGACAGCACATGGATGTCATCTGTATTCTGTCGGCATCTGTACTGCCATTCCACAAATTATAGAACATGTCCCATTCTTGTCTGTTGCACTGACAAGAATAAGCATTTCTACTATTGGGCCTGCAAAAAATCCTGGATTTTTCGGCCTGGCTTCCGGCCAGACAAAAAATGTTGAGTGTAGTATATATGCCGCATACTGTGATCGGCTCAAAGTGCCGGAATTCACAACAGAGATGTAAACTCAGCCTTAACTGAGTGTTTATGAGCCGTCAGGAGTTCAGAGAGAAGGGCTATTGATCAAGCCATCAAAGTAGCTCTCTGACAAATTCACTGTAAAACAGAAAGAAATAGTCTGAAAGTAAACAATGTAGCACAAAAACTGTTGAGCATGTTTAATAAAGACTAATTGAAAAAATATTTTTAGTCCAAAATGAGTAAAATGCAATGATTAAAAAATACCAGGTGCCATATCAGATGCCAAGGTGGTGCATGTGTATGTGCGTTCTACTAATCTGAGAGTGTCATATTTCTATGTTCTTGTGGTAGTTTATACCCAGGACCTGGCTGTTATCATGTCATTACATGCTTTGACCCAGTTTATTTCACTACAGTATTAATATATGACTCCTCTGATGTAATCTATGATTTTGCCCTTTTTTACTGCATATGACTACTTCTCCGTTATTACCCAGGCTAGATTTGGACTTTTTTTCATCAACTAATATTCCCAACCAGACAACTACAAGACTTCCAATGGGTCCAGAAGACGCCATTCTGTGTAACTCTGAGAATCTCGATACCAGGCACTTTTGTGTATGGCTATTGGCATTTGATTTCCACCCTTTCAAGCAGTAACGGGGGAATTCAAGGAATTTAATAGCACAGGCCTATCCTTAGAATAGGACATTACTACCAGATCAGCAGAGGATCCAACTCCCTGCACCCCCACTGTTTGCAGGAGCTGCTATACACTATGTTACTGGTGTAGGGTGCTGTGTTACTTCTGCCCCCTGCTTATCTAATATTGAAGACATATCTTAAAGGGGTTTTCCTTTTTTTTAATCTACATCTCAGACTGCAGTATCTGGCACCCTGGCTCTCTTCACTGGTCCCTGCCTGTTACCTTTTGTATGGATAATGTCATGTGTGCAGCTGCAGCCAATGACTGGCCTCAATGACATGTCTCCAAGTCTCGTGTCACTGCTGGGTCATGTGCCACATGGGGACACATGACCACTGAGACCAGTTATATGCTGCAGTGGCATACATCACCCCATCCATTCAGAGGTTTATAAATTTGGACCAAAAAAACAGTGAAAAGAACCAAGGAAATGGGACAGAGTGGCGGGGACCAGGTGATTCCTTTTTTTTTTATTCCCAAGTACAGCAGGCTAGGGTGGAATGGCCCTTCAAATTTCCCAGTTACTGTTCCCAATTCTGTCAGCAGAATACAAGTGCTATGAATGCCTAATGGAAAGGAAGCACAACAGAAAACTCCATTGTGTCTATCAAGAAAATAGATGTACCTCTGTAACAAATATGCTGTCCATACCTGTGGTAATCAAAGTGCTACATGAGCAAGGTCAACAAACTACATACAAATGCAGACTGCTCATATTGGAAAAAAAGTGATGCATCCTTTGAAGGAATTTATCACTGCTGTGTAATTATATTTATCGTACCAGAAGTGGCTCTGATATTCATTGATCCAATTTGCATTGAAAATTTGGATCCACACAAAGATGTTCAGTGACAACTGCCAAATAACTCATGAATATAAATAAGCTTTCCAATTAGACTGCCTGGAAATGAAGCCGATGCCGAAGTCACGTAAACCGTGTGCTGGTAAAGAAATGATAGGAAGTTAGTCTAACCCATTAAAGTGACCCCAAGGAGCTGGTGAGAATATAGGTCTCAACCAGGCAGAGACTAATAATAGTCCATGAATAATTATGACTCTTTAAAATAGCTCTGCTCGCCCCCAGTACTGTAGACTGGACTGTCAGAGTGCTAAAGGAAATGGGTGAACTTTTAAGGTGATGAAGTGCGGCACTGAGCTAGGAGCTTGTATACGCTATAACTTATTTCTCGCTAAATTGGGAACCTGAATTTACAATTCTAATTTCTTTAATATTACTAAGATAATATGCAGTGCTGCACGCATTAGAACTGACAGCTGCAATTTGTCCCTGTCCTATAAAACTTGCCTGCTTTTATCACACAGCACTGAAAAGATTGTCTAACCTGGAAAATTCTTTGGATTCAGTTTAAAAAGAAATATATTGTACCAATGGATCATTAAATAGGCTTGCTCTCATATCAATGCCCTACACACAGAGACCACAAAGACTCTAGAAGCAAAGTCTAGCGGCAAGAACAAGGGATTTAATATAATACGGACAGCAAGATACACAGTGCCACTTTTTTCTGCAGGTAGTGCAAACAGGCGGCCATCAGTCAATCAACCTCTGAATCAATAAAACTGAACATTAATAATGAATAAATTATTTTATATATGTGTACAAATTATGATTGTGTAGGTTTAACTTTCTCGAAACAGCTTTCCACTTAAAGAATATATCCTGCTGTGGGTCTTAAAAAGAGTCATATAAAATATAAAAGAAGGGAAACACCCTCACTGACCCTTAATGCTTACCGAGTCCCAGTTGCTCTCTTCTTCTTGGTTGTCCAGCCAGTCACTGGTTGAGGGTGGTTACCATTGTGGCTAGTGATTGGCTAAGCTGGCATCTTTAGGCATTTCCTGTGTGTCGAACCAAGACCAAGAAGCAGAGACTATCAGTAACAGTAAGTGGCCCTGGAAAAATACTAAAAAGTGGCCCCATTTTGTCGTCAGGTCCAAATTGATGGAAGGCAGATCCAGCAATACCATATTGTGGCACATTATACCACCCTAACAGAGCCAAATACAACAGTACATCATTAAATGCTGCCAGCTACCAACAGCACAAAATACATCCACAAAAACATCCACTGGCCAGCTGTGAGGAAGGTCCAGGCAGCTCCCTGGGCATTGGCCCACCGGGAAATTTCCCTGTAAGGTCTATGGCCAATCCGCCGTTGATCAGTAAGCATCAGAACAGGAGCTTTGGTTGTTGAGATTTGAGAGGTTGTTGAGAGTGAATTTCACTTCTTTTGTAAAGAATTACCACCCCCCCCACCCAAGTCGCTACCTTAGGGTAAAGGTTCCCTACTATATGCTTTAATCAATGTTTGCTACATATGTTTCACATATTGTTTGTTTAGCTGCATTGTCAAATAGGAGTCTACCCTAATCTCGGAGGTGTAATTTAAGGCTCCTATGCCTCCATGTAAAATGTTTGCCTCAATATTTTTGTAAATTCATTACTGCACAAAAATTACAACAAAGCCCCATCTGATGTCTTTTTCTTTTGGGTCCCCTTAGGCACCAGGGCCCAGTTAGCTATGCTACTGAACGTTCCCTAATGTCTTATCGGAGGCTCCCCTGTGAGGTCATGAACATAAAAAATGATGAACAATCTATGCCTTGCCAGATAGATTGAATTCTATTTAAACCGGAGTAGGAACAAATGCTAGTTACTGACTCCCTCACTGATGTCACCATTCTCATTGCTCAAGTACATTCATTTACAACGTAACACAAAACCTTGTAACCTTGTGGACTATAAATCAGAGTGAAGGCTCTGGACTGTCTGACACATCCCCTGTAGACAAATAAATGCATTTATTGATACTAGATCATTGTTAACACTATCGTTATAGTCAATCAAGCAGGTCTTTGTACATTGAGGCATAGGAGGCCAAAGATGAACTGAGACTGAAGATCCTCTGGGTGACCACATAACAGTCTATGATAGCTAATACTGCTGATGATGATGGTAGCTATTGGACAGGTAATTCAGTCAGAACAGAATTTAGAAAAATGAGGGAAGCCAATACCGATGTCCACCATTATATTATTTATGACATTTTTTTTAGCTGTCTAAATGCTGTTATCAACATCATCCTTGACATTTTTTCAGTTTTTGTATATCATACGAGATGTTTCAATGTTTCAGCTATTATCTCTCTATAGACTTCATAGCTCTGTACAGGGCTTACATGTATTCTGTCTGTAACCCCAGTGTAATGTAAATTCCCCTACTATCTTCAAACCTGTCTTCTTCTATCAGTGAGGAGTTACGGTCTGTTAGTGTCAACCTGGCATGTCTTGGGCCCACGAGAGGAAATTATTCTGAGGGCCTGTTATCAATCTACACAGTACATGTACACGGTCATTTTTTAATACATATTCTATTAATATGTTATCTGCAAATAAAGCTATAAAAATTGTCCCTAGCAGCAAGCCATGGGATCCAAATCAGCTTCAGCTTGAGTCTTCTTCTGGATCTTTAAGGTTTATGAGATCATCACAGTATCCTCTGTGTATTCTGTTGGGCCAGTCAAACTCTGGTTATAAACCTCCATCTTATATCTCATTCAGGACTGGAATCAATTCAGAGTAGGACAATTTAGGCTAAACCACCACAGGATGAATACTATGGAAGGAACTATTGAGGAGATTTATCAAAATTGGTGTAAAGGAAAACCCATAGCAACCAATCAGATTCCACCTTTCATTTTCCAAAGGAGCTCTGATAAATGAAAAGTAGAGTATAATTGGCTGCTATTGGCAGTTTTCCTTTACAACAGTTTTGATAAATGTCCCCTACATACTTCTCATACAAAAAATACAGTATTGAACTGGGTCCATACAATGATCTTTTTAAACACTATTTTACTAAAGAAGGTACTTATACAAGGCTGATATCACATTTTTATCAAGACATCTAGATTTTGCTTCATTAGGAACATGTGGCTAATTTTTTAGTTTTCTTATTTTTGTATTTGTATTGAGAATTTCTTTTTGCTGTTTGATACCATTTGACACATAGCCTCTGAGTGCATATTGTTTGAGTCTTCCACAAGAAATATATGCTTCCAACATTGTTGATTCCATTCCAAAAAATACATTTTTTGTGGTGTTACTCTGTGTAGGAGAGCACAGTCTGCTGTGCTTTTCTGTAGAATTAAAAAAGGGGTTGATGCATAATGGCCTGCCAAAGGACAGATTTTTGGTTTCCATCGATTGAGTGGAATCCTATACATATGTTTAGCATATACAGTGTAGGCTTCTTTTGGCATATATACAGTACATTATCTACGCTCTCAAATTGAGATGAAAATTCACAATGTCATAGCATTTTGCATGGATTCTGATATGGTTGAAAAGCAAGCATTGCTAGAACTAGTGAGGTCTTGTCTTTAACAAATAATATCTTATAGATTGATTGGTGCCAAGATGTGTTGTACAAGGCAGCCGATATTCTTTGCAGTGAGGTTAGATGTTCTGGATGAATATGAAGTTGCTGTGTTGTGTAGAACGAAGCGAGTAAGAGAAACAGCTCATGGCAAAAAGGCCCTGGCTTATTCCCAGCTTTCCATCCACTGGAAGTCATAGCGGGGTCTATAAATAAAATTAAAGCGCTATCAAAACATAATAATACTTTGGCCATTCACCAAGCAATTAGCTGAAAAGACGGTATATTCTTAATAACCTTTTGGGCTGTTTCACTTGAAAAAGTTTCTCATTTGAATACGCATTCATTGCATTGTATACTGCGGATGAAGCATTAGTATTCACATTTAAATTAACATCACGGTAATGATAACATTCTTGGGTATTCGCCATGTGTATTTTGCCATCCAAATTCCACATGCTGAACACTGGATCAAGCAATAATCATGATATGTTTATGCAGTAATGATTCTATTACTGTCCGGATGCCTGGTGCGTAGCACTGTATCAGAGGCATACCTTGCTAAGCAAAAAGCAAGACAAAAATAAAGGGGTCCTGAACCTTTTATTCATGGTAAATGGTATGGTATGTTTGATAATACATATGTTGTTCCATTTTGTGTGTTTTTATCCGGATTAACAAAAATACTCTGTTTGCTCTGGGGTTACTATGGTAGCATCGAAACAGTTCTGTATATGGATTTCCTCTCATGTGACCTCCTTTGATGAAAACACATTCAAAAGAATGGAGGGTACATAACAGGAAGTGTATGCCCAGAGGGACTTTATTTCCCTCATTATTATGCATATTGTATGGGGGAGATTCATCAAAACTGGTATAAAGGAAAACATACATAGCTCTCCCAAGCAACCAATTAGATTTCGCCTTTCATTTTCCAAAGGAGCTCTGAAACATGAAAGGTAGAATCTGATTGGTTGCTATGGGCAACTGAACTAGTTTTCCTTTACCTCAGTTTCGATAAGTCTATCTGGAAAACGTATACACCATAGAAATCTTTGCTTGAATAAATACTTCTCTTTAGGAAAATGTACACACTACACTGGCAAATAAAGTGATAGTATTGTCACTTGACAGTAAAATGCCCAGAGGAGACCTTAAAGCCATGCTGTATCCAAACACAAAGGATCAAGGCTGTTCATTGTGCCACATACCATGAAACATCTGGTTGAGTACAGCAATAATAATAATTAATTTATCTTGACTCAACGAAGTTTAGCAAGTAAATTTACACTTACTACCATCATTTCCAAGGGGTGAGATTTACCAAAATTTCAAATTGCGATTTTCATTTTCCAAACGGGCTCTCACAAATATAGCTGTACTCTCCTTGATTTCTAGTAGCCACTTCTTCCTAAGAAAAAAATCCCTTGTCTGCAATATACAGTGATTGAGTCTTGATTAAAGCATGTATTAGGGCTTGTTCACACATCAGTTATTTGATCAGTTATTTCCATCAGTTCTTGTGAGCCAAAACCAGATGCGGGTCAAAAACACTGAACAGTTGCAGATCTTTTCATTATACCTCAACTCTGTGTAGTGTCCACTCCTGGTTTTGGCTCACAATAACTGAAGGAAATAACTGATCAAATAACCAATATGTGAACAACCCCTTAGAAAGGCAGATCAGCAAGCGATTGTTGGTAGAGAAGCATTCCTTCCCGGCAATCGCTAGCTAGCTAGTGGATGAGGTAGCTACTATTACATGCAACGATTTCCTCCGCAGCATGGGGTGGAGCGATCACTATGCCATTGCTTGTCCCCATACTGTATAGTGGATTGCCGGTGGCAGATCGCTATTAGACAGCACGATCTGCCGCCGGCAAGCGTTGATTTTAAGCATGCTTAAAAATCACAATTGTCCGATGAATGAGCGTTTGCTCGTTCATTGGGCAATAGGCGGCAGTATTACACGTCGAGATTCTGGTTAGCGATTATTGGCCAAAATATTGCCCAGTGTAATACAGCTTTAACTGAAGCTAAGTTATTACTTCTGTTGCTGGAGCTTTATGGCAAGGTTCACCAGGCTTGTGTGTAAAGGGTTGAGACAACGGGCATGTGGAAGGTTAGCTCCTTTTGAGTTGGCCTTATACAGATCATATGAGCATGTCTACAGCTAATCTACAATTGACTTATGGTCTTCATGTTGTTAATAAGACTTTGGCCAAGTTAATATGCACATGGAAGGTGAGGCTGTAGTTAGAAAGCTGGAGCTATTGTTTTAGGTCTGAGTTGATGTTTGTGGAGCCACTTGGAGACTTGTAAGCGCTCAGGGCCTCATATATTAAACTCTCATCTAAGCAAACTGCTCTTGTTCTTAAAGAGATTAAATAGTTTATGAAAATATAGAAAAGTAGCTACATATGTCTGAATCCCACCAGATCATGCAACCAGATCAAGCCAACCATATAATTTTCATTATATTGCCTACGTCTTTTCAGCACAGTTGTTTTCATGCTACAAGGAATTGCTGTGGAGGAATTACCAATGTAAAAGGCTACAATTCCTGTTATGTCTTTCCCAGTCATAGACAATGTCTCTGTTTACAACTACCTTCTTGTCTCTCTTTTATAAGTTGTCATGTAGAGTTGTAATTACCCACTGTCAAAAAGATAGCATGGTTGGCTACTGAGACATGCGACCCAGCATGTGAAGCACACCTCTTTCCAAGAGCTAGGGTTGGAGGAAGCGCCTAGGTAAGGGTGGAGGTAGAAGGCAGAGAAGAGGACAATATATGTCTGTACTTGAGGGAGGGGTGTACATGGAGATAACCAAGTGCTCAGAGTATGGGACACCACTCAAGCAGGAGGTAAACACCAGGGGCATGGTGGTTTGGCTGCATGTTAGACTGAGTTATAGAGGTTTTCATCAAGTGATAAAAAATCAGGGCAGTTTCTAGGGAATTTTACCAACAGGGCGAACAATAAAAAAACACCCCAATCAAATAACAGTGACTTAAACAATGTTGCATAGCATGCACAGCCCCCCGCCACCCTGTACACTATGCTACAGGGGTATAACTACCAGCAGGGCCGATTATAGCTTTTCTGCTGCCTGAGGCGAAAAATGAAATGATGTTTTCTCTTTTCTGATCACCTGCTCACCACAGTATTTGCAGTGGTGATCAGGTAAACAGAGCAGAGAAGCTAGCACTCATACAGGGACATCTGACCCCCATATCAGACCTCCAGACCCCCCACTGGACCTCAGACCCCCATATCAGACCTTTAGACCCCCAATCAGACCTCAAACCCCCAATCAAAGCTCAGACCCTCAATCAGAGCACCATACCCCCCATATCAAGCTTTAGACCCTCAATCAGACCTCAGACACCCCCATATCAGACCTCCAGATGTCCCATATCAGACCGCAGACCCACAATCAGACCTCCAGGTCCCCCTTATAAGATGTCATACCCCTCCCCCTTATCAGACCTCAGACCCCCCTTACCAGCCCTCAGACCCCCTTATCAGCCTTTCAGACCCCCTTATCAGACCTTAGAACCCCCTTATCAGACCTTCAGACCCCTCTTATCAGACCTCAGACCCCCTTATCAGCCCTTCAAACCTCATTATAAGACCTCAGACCCCCCTTATCAGCTTTTCCGACCCCCTTATCAGCCCTTCAGACCCCCCTTATCAGACCTCAGACCCCCCTTATCAGCTTTTCAGACCCCCTTATCAGACCTTAGACTCCCTTATCAGCCCTTCAGACCCCCCTTATCAGACCTTCAGACCCCCCCTTATCAGACCCCAGATGCCCTTATCAGACCTTCAGACCCCATTATCAGACCTCAGACCCCCTCATCAGACTTCAGACCCCCTTATCAGCCCTTCAGACCCCATTATCAGACCTCCATATCAGCCTTTCAGACCCCCTTATCAGACCTCAGATCAGCCCTTCAGACCCCCCTTATCAGACCTCCATATCAGCCTTTCAGACCCCTTATCAGACCTCAGATCAGCCCTTCAGACCCCCCATCAGACCTTCAGACCCCATTATCAGACCTCAGACCCCCTCATCAGACTTCAGACCCCCTTATCAGCCCTTCAGACCCCATTATCAGACCTCCATATCAGCCTTTCAGACCCCCTTATCAGACCTCAGATCAGCCCTTCAGACCCCCCTTATCAGACCCCCTTATCAGCCATTCAGACTCCCTTATCAGACCTCAGATCAGACTTTAAAAAAAAATTAAACTTACCTCTCCTGCTCAGCCACTCCTCTCCTCTTCCGGTGGTCTCCCGTTGTCTCCTCTTCACAGGGCCCGCACTGCAGTCACCTGACCTCCTGCCGCGTCAGGTCAGAGTGCGCTCTGTACGTCCTGACGCTGCAGGCAGGCAGCCAGGACACAGCAGAGCAGACCTGTGAGCCGGAGGAGGTGTAAGTACAGCGCGTCGCCCTGCCCCTCCCCCCCCACCTCATGCATACTACAGCGCTACTGGCTTTGAAGGGACGGCATCGGCACTGCCTGTGACCCTTTCAAAGCCAGTAGCCTGACTACGGCGCGCGTCTCAAGTAAGAAGAGGTGGGCGCTTACTATTAGTTTAGCCTTCTGCGGCGCTGCCTGCCATTCTGTAAATAAATACCAGGGCGCCCCCCTCTTCTTCCTTGAGACACGTGCCCTGTGCGGTCGCACCCCCCGCCTGGTTATAGAAACGGCGCTGTAAATAATACTGCATTTAAGCAATTTTGTTTTCACGTACCATGAATGGAGGATTAAAATTTTTGAGAAAAAAAATGTGATTACTAGCACTTTTATCAAGTGGCTTTTCACCTTTTCTCTTACCATTTGGCTCATGTGATGTCTGGATAGACTGCCTAACAACCATAGCAACCAGTGTATCCCATGGCATGACCTATAGCCCCTGGGCCCCGTTGCAAATCTTATAACAGGGCCCCAAGTTATTATGTGCAAGTAATGATACCAGTGTCGTTGTAAAGGGGTGTTTTAGCATCTGCAGGCACCAAAGTTAAGGTGTAATGGTTAACTTTGTATATCCTATAGCTGTGTCCCTGAATATGAGTGTTCAGGTTCTGAAATAAAGCCAGAATTACCACTGAACTGAGGGCAGAGAAGACTTGACAGGACTTTTTGTTGTACCATCTCTTTCTGCTATTTTGACCATGATTTTAATGGAAAAAATTCAGGTGGAAAACTTCTTAAAATGTTGTAATAGTTTATCTTGAAAAATGTTTTTGTCCATATTACTGCACACATCAAAAGTAGCTAAATTAAACCCTACAAATAGGCTGCTCTTCTCCTTCATACAATATATACATGGAAGCAATGCAAATGATTCTCCGTGTGCTAATGTAGTTCCTGAGTCCTCATAGCTCAGCAATACTCTTCTGATTGATAACATATCTCATTGATTACAAAAGGGGCTCTGAATGTTACCAAGGGGTCTAGCCTGCCACAACCATTTGTTCCAATGAGAAAAAAAAGCAAAAACAAATTGCAATTTTCAAATGATGCCAGGTGAAAAAATAATGTCTCATCCATGCTTGAAAAAATTGTTGGGGAGGGGTAATTTAAGTCTTTTAAGTACTGACAGAGCACCACTCGGAATAGTAAAATCTAACCCTGCACCGTCACAGAGGCTGGCAATGCAATTCTCTGGGCAGGAAATTAAAGCTGTTTGAAAAATGATTTCTGTTTAATTATCGTGAAATCATCTCCTATAAATTGCACACATTCTAAAGATAGCTAGCGCTAAACAAGCAGAGAAAACCAGACACGTTCTCCTGCCTCAAATGAAGGCTCTGCTGCAAATAGCATCCTGAATATGTTTATTAATAAAAGGAGCGTACATTGCAATTAGAAGACATGTCCATGAAGTGTTAAATGGCTCCTCAATGTATTGGCTGACAGAAGCCTCCTACAAGGAGATGTAGTGTATGTAGGTTTATAATATACAGTATTTGCAAGGTGTTGTTGTAGGTAGTGTTGCCTCATCAATGTTGTACTTTGTGTATGTGAGGATTGTATTAGCATTCTTACTGTGGTAGGACAGAGAAAGCAGAGGCCCCCCATGCAAGACCATTGTATGTGTCCCCTGCTCTTCAACAGCTCACCATAATAACCCTCTTAAAGGGGTTGCTATGATTGATGTAAAAAAAATAATAAAATCCGGATGGACAGATGTTATTTTTTAGCCTTACAGACTATGGGGGTCATTTATTAATCTGAAAGACGCCTAAACTAGGTGTATTTCAGGCACAGATTGTGGTGCAACGGTCAGTTGCGTGACAATATGCGACTTTTCCCCGCTTACGTTAGGTCTAAAATTGTGGGTGTGGCATTGGCAGGGAAGGGGATGGGACGGTAGGCCTGTCTCATGTACCATTGCCTACATCTGTTTTAGGCGTAGAAAAAGGTCTAAACGTAAGACAGCTCGGAAGCTGTCTTACATTTAGAACTGGAGAAGGATCCGCTGAAGTTATGAAGAGGCCCAGCTTAGGCCTTTATTGAGACCGGCGTCTAAACCACCGGTCTTAATAAATTTGCCCCTATGTTACTATGTTGTTGGCATCATGTAGGATCCATTTGATATTTATTGTCTTATAGGTGGGCGACCATCTCTCAACATGAGCGCCAATCAGCTGAACAGAACAGGGCCCTTCCTTAGCCTGAGACATCATGTCCGTCAGTCACATGGCCTTTCTACAACTAAATCCCATTCAAGTGAATGAGCTACAATACCAAGCACAGTTACAATACAATTATGGCATTGTGCTTGTTATATAATGAAGAGGCCACAGCACTCATTCAAATGTTGTGGACCCTTCAAGTATCTGATCAGTCAGGGTGCCAGAAATTTTACCCCAACTAATGTAATATTAATGAACTAGAATATGTATGTCCTGGAAAACCCTTTTAATAATTTAGTAGAAGAAAGAAGATTCAGTTGGCACAAAAAGTTTTTTGAAGAGCCACGTGGCAGTACTAAAGCAGGTGTGAATCATGTTCATTATTTTACCTGCGTCATTCTGCGTATGTTAAGAAATTGAAAATCCTGTGCCAGGTGTTTGAAATGTCAGTCTCTTTCTCATGAATACAGCAGTTCCCATGACATGATAAATAGCTCAATGTCTAAATATTAAAATACTTATTTTCACCTACTCAGATTGTCATGATGTTCATGCATTAATTAAAAATCTACGTTGTTAAATGCTTTTAAAAGAAAATGCCATATACATAGAATGTTCCATTAAACATAATTTAACTCTCTCTCTATATATATTATAGTATGGAATGGATAAAACAGCTTTAGCATTGCTGTGTAAAGATGTATGAACATGTAAGATATTCACACCAGGGGCGGATTGGCCATAGACCTTACAGGGAAATTTCCCAGTGGGCCTCTACACTGCCGGCCAGTGGAAGTTTTTGGGGATGTATTTTGTGATGCTAGCAGTATTTTATGATGGGACTTTGGTATTTGGCTCTGTTGGGGAGGTATAATGTGCCACAATATGGTATTTCTGGCCCTGCCTTCCATCAATTTGGACCCAACTACAAAACGGGGTCACTTTTAGTATTTTTTTCAGGACCACTTTCAGTTCCCAGTCTACCCCTGATTCACACAATGATTTATACTGTATATAGTGAGGAGTGAATTTCTTCACTTTCTTCAAATTTGATTCAGGTCCGATTCACCCCAATCAACTGTCCAATTCAATTTGATTCCCACATCAAAAACTGCTTCAATTGCCCTGAAAAGCTGTAGATGACATTCAGCCCCCCCCCCTCTCTTTCTCTCTCGCTTTATATTTCTGACCCAATTTTGAGTCTATAGAATCGATTGACTTATCTCTACATATAACTCTTAATTGTTATGCAGGTACATGTCCAGCTTCCTCTGTCTTACTGCTATGTTTCAGTATGTATATTCCCAAATACATTCCATTTGTCTAGGGAGCAATCCTTAAGAGATATAAAATGGCCGCTGTCCTATTGGTACAGACAAACCCTGTCCTAATCACACAGGAGGACAAGTTACTTTACAACACTGAGCTAAAGAGCTGCATTATCTTCCTCTCTGCTCTGCTTGTCAGGGATTATGATCCTGACTACAGATGCTAAAATCTTCAGCTGAATCTTTGTGGAAATGGAGTTCACGAGGACACATGAAGTACAGAGAGGAGGTGGGGATGTGGGTAATGAGCAGCAGAACTTGTATGCAGTCTCCATTACCACAGCCTTACATCACCACAGTCTGTCCTGTATGTCCTCTCTGTACTTCATGCCTCCTTATGAACTCCATTCCTACTGAGATTTAGCTAAAGATCAGCTATATTCTGGATCATGATACCTAACAAGCAGAGAGAAGGATGAGGCAGCTCTTTAGCTCAGCATTGTGAAGTAACTTGTCCAGCTGTGTGATGAGGGCAGGTTTAGTGTGAACTAATAAGATGGCGTCCATTTTATTTTTCCTAATCATTGCTCCCTAGACAAAACGAGCCATTACAACTAATAAAAAGTATTTGGAAATATATTTCTCATAAAGTAATACTTAAGTATTTTCATTTTTTTAATTCCTGGAGAACCCCTTTAAAGAGGATCTATCGCCAGATATTAAACTGTAGACTGTATACATTATTAAATAGATATCTGAGAACTGATGAGGCTGGTGTACTTGCTTTGAAAATTAGAATGGCTGTAGAATCCTTTTTGAAAGTTTTCTACCTTAGTATTAAATAAATCCAGCTCTAGGCACCTCCACCGGGACTTCTATTTGTTCTCTTGACCCTAGTTTGTGTTGTGTTTTGGGCAGGAGCACCTATATGGCAGCCACTGACTTCCCAGGGAGTCGCCCCATTCCTGCGCTTTGAGTCCCTGTGAGAAAAGCATATTACAAATGTTTGTCATTGTCATTCTCTCCACCCAGTACAGGTATCTCCCTGTCTGACTATAGAGAGAATGGAATGATCAGCACTTCAACCACCATATGTGCCGTCACGGGAAAGGGGTGTCGTCCCAATCAATGATAAAGTAAAAAACCTGCGGACGCTTGTTTCTGCCAAAAGTATGCTATTTAATCATCAATGAATATATATCCAAAATTGAGGACGCGTTTCGGCACGGAGCTTATAAAGGCAGGACTCAATTTTTGATGTATATTCATTGATGATTAAATAGCATACTTTTGGCAGAAGCAAGCGTCCGCTGGGATTTTATGACTATAGAGAGATACCTACAATGAAGCTGAAACAAGCAGAGAGAAGCTGGTGGAGAGCTGACTCCATGTCTGCCGCATTTCAGAGTAAAACATAGCAGTCCGTAATTAAGGAACCTGACGGGATTTCACTTGTGGTTTGGACAGCATGAATCTCCTGACAGGTTTACTTTAATTGTGGGAAAACATAACATTATGGTGGTACGTCTTCAAAGGTAGCAGTCTTAGCCCAAGTTTTGTGATGTCCAGTTGGAAACCTCTGCCAGATTCAAAAGTGTTCAGGTATATGTGACCACTAGTGCAAGACACATTAGATGGATGTTCTGAGATGGAATGGAATGAGCAGCAGGGGGCACCATAACAAGCATGTAACAGCAAAATCTAAAGACAGGAACATATTTTGTAATATATTAAAATTGGAAAAGTATTAGAAAAGTATTCTACTTTCTACGTGAATAAACACAGCAGATACAGGAATATGGGTAAAGTATGTGAACAGTAGAGAAATATGTGGGAGCTTGAGCTTTGCATGTTGTATCAGTGTCTTCTTTTGTATTGAACTCTAATTCAATGTATATTGATTTGTATTGAGTATTTGTGACACAGACAGATGGATGGTGCTGGTCACTGAGATAATCATTACAATGATAAATCACAGCGTGGAGCTGTCTGCCTCCTACACCCATAGATGACCAAGCAGATGGGGCATGGTGCTATATTATTCTATACACTTCTGCTCATTTTTCATTTATTCCCACTTACTATAACACAGTTCTCTGAATTTTGTCCAAAATCTGAACAGATTTTATGTTACTGACAGTTTCTAACTTGCAATTATATGACATTGTTAAAGGGGTTGGCATGTCCCCACTGCAGTTTGTACACGAGCTGTGGCAGGAGGATCGGACCAGCGCCTCAGAAAATGACGCTAAAACAAGAGGTTTGTATAAGATTTTTTTTTATTATTATTTTAGGCTATTGAAGGGCTTGACCAAGATTTTTTATTATCAACTCCTTTATAACAAGCAATGTTACCAAGGATATTGTCTCTCTTCATAGGCATGGGGTCTCCACAGGTGTTGTAATTGCTAGCAAACAATGAAGCTAAACATTTGACAAGTGTGCTGGTGTCAAGAAGACATGAGGGCATGATACACATTAGCCAATTAGAGCAGCTGGATCTGTGGAGTCGCAGCAAAGGTGTCAAGTTTATGGACACAGTGCGACCATATATGTGTAATACACAGATCCACTAGACTGTAAGGGACACCAACGCTTAGCCAGGCGCCAAAATCAATCTTGGCATGCTAGTGGGTGCCTTTTGTGGTTAGTCTCCTGGCAAAGTCGAAAAAGAAACAGTCCAGGATACGGCACACATTATTTACTAGACACAGGTACTAGCTCTGGTGCAGTAAACAGATCTGTGATAAGACGCTTCAGTATCTGAGTCATTTTAGCTCTGGATTTGTACACCATCAGGGTGTATCTGCCAATAACTGATGGGGCTATGTCTACTACTGTGAGAATCCATAAACAGAGATAGACACCCCTCTTGTTTGCCCTGAAATAGGATCAAATATCCAGATACTTACTGTTAGGAAGTGCCTTTCTGTATGAGTAAAGGAAGGGATCAGATATTTTAATAGTAATAATTAACAAACCTTTGTTGTTTTATTTTAACAGTTCAATTAGACAGTACAGGGTGTCAAGAAGACCCTGAAGGCAATCGATTTTTATCTTAGCTGAGGGGCCTCACATCTTCTACGTACATCAGCCTCATTTGTTAACACTGTAGTGCAAGAATGTATGTACCTTTATATGCATAACAAAGGAAAGGGGGCTCAGCCCTGGTGAGCCCCATCCCATTTTTTAGTATGTGGCAAGAACTTGTATAGGACTTTCCTCCAGAGGAGAGAACAGACAATAAAGGGGGGAACAAACTCAAGGCCCTTCTGTCCTGGGTTGCTAAACCAGCACCATATTTTAGGTTCTTTTGATCTTTCCTATGCAGCTGCTCTCTTCTATGTATGTATACTACTTCTATAGTGCCTGTAGTGGAAAGCCTTTTCTCATGCTCTGACCAACCAAGGGAATGGTTATATTATATTTGCCAACTCTCCGGAAGCATCCATACGACCTCCCAAATGCTTATGGAAAGTAGCAATTCCCAAACATTTCCTTCTTGGTGACACCATGAGTCACTATATGGCATTTCCTCTAGTAGTCCCACCCTTTAGGCCACAGAGACCCTGCAGTTGAGCAGCAGGTGTAATCTACAAAAGTTGGCTGTTTGTGATAAATGCGCTGTAGTCAGGCCTATCAGTGAAAAACTGAAGTTTTAAGAGACCTCCATGGTAATTTGAGGATCTCTGGATCAACATCTGCCTTCATGTTGTGGAATTGAGCAGAGACAGTAATTTCCTAAGATGTAGTCAGGAGATTATCAGTAGATATGAGGAGAAATATGGCACTGATTGCAGGGATGGAGTGTCCTGAAATTCTTTATTTGCAGATGTTTTAGGCCAAATCTGATTAAGAGGTGTTGTGGATGGTGAACTTGTGGATTTGGGGAAATTAGAAAATTGGTTTGTGATTCATAGGTAGGCAAGGGTTGACTAGAGAAGTTACACTGGAATAGGAAGAACATTTGGGATTTATTATATTATATGGTACTTTTATTCTATGTATGAAAACATAACCTGCCTGGTCTTTCAGTATAGTTCATGGGAACCACTTATGATTTGACATATGGGACTAGAAAAAAGCCCCCCAAATACACAATTACTAATCTTCTTGAAAGTGATTTCCAGAATTTAGCAGCTATGGGTCATATGGCAGTCCCCTTTTGGGGACTTAAAATAGCCACGTGCACTTCTTAATTGCTACACACACCACTAAATTTAGTGACCTATTGAGCACCGCCATATGTCTAGCTTCTTTTACCGAACTGACTTCATACCCTTGATTCCAATGTACTGACCTGAACTGTGTCCACAGATGAGTTGAAAATGTCCCTGCAGCAAATGTTGACTTGACGTAAGCAAGCATGTGAATGTTCATATTGATTCATTGCTGTACATAAAGTAAGTACTTTACCGCCTTCATTTGATACTCGGCTCTGAAGCCCTGATAGCATAAATTTTAAATACGTTAACGTGATTACTTCCCTATGAACAAGACAATTACTTTGCATTGCAGATCTTCCAGACAGTGAAAAAGGTTACAGCCTAAAAAACAGTCTTCTTCCATATTCCTTGTGACTTATTAAACGTAAAATTGGACTGTCAGACATTCACGGCTTTCTGAATCAAATGCAAAGAAACTCAAATTGGATTTTGCCCACAGAAGACTCTTCTTGTTTAAGATAAGGGAATATCTCTTTTCTTTCTGTTGTGAATACAAAGAAGAGACTCTATCTAGTCTTTTACCCTAGCCACGCTATGCACTCGACAACATGTTCCTTCTTAGTAAAGCAGGCCGCATTTACTAAGTTGTAGACTTTACACTCATCAACTTAAATCACGTTTTCATTCTGAGCATTACATTTAATATTTTCACTTGCTATCATGTGCTATTGCTGTTATTCCACACTGAATTAAAGTAGATTTGTACCCACACCATAAAATTGGTCATATATAAGTCAGTGAGAAGCCAGGGCTGCGGGCAAATTCTGGTAATTGTGTTTCATTGACTTACAGAGATATTGGTCTTTCTTTTTTTTGGGGGGGGGGCGCCATTTTGCAAAATTGACAACAGGAAGTGAAGCCATATTGGGTATCAATTTTGAATTACCTTCTCAGAAACTGATGACTAACTGACATTTTATCAGCATGTTGTATCAGTAAGAAAGTGAAATTTACCAAGAAAATAAAGGCCCCCTTATACAGGCCAACACAGCAGGCAATTAGCGGAAACAATAACAGAGTTATTTTCTGATAATTGCCTGCTCATTACAGGAAGTGAAAGCTGCATTTACATGCAGCAATCTTCCCTGCTGCATGGGGGCGTGTGTTCGTTCTTCCCCATACACAATCATTGCTTCTGGACAGTTATGGCTGCTTAGACAACATGATCTGCTGCCCAAAAACGATGATATTGGTGACCACACCATTAATGCATTCACCCAATGAACAAGTGTTTGCTTATTCATTGGGTGGCCAGCAGCACCTTTAGACATGACAATTATCAGGAGCGAGCACCCCTAGGAAAACTCCTTCCCAATAACTGCCGCTATCATTGGCACTTGTAAAGGTGCATGCACCAGTTTTTGTCCAGAAAAAAATTGGCAGTCATGCTAGAAACCACCTGGATCTCCACCAGATACCACTTGTTGGGCAGAATGAGTAAAAGCAAATGAAAAAAAAATAGACAAAAAATCATGCAGTTGCCTTACTCCACATTTACTGTACATCTACTGGAACGCGGTTTTAGCTACAAAATGCATGAAGCGAGGGTGAATTCTTCTTTAAAGTCAGCCTAAGACTGCTTTCACATGGCCATATGTTGTCTGTGAAATTCAGTCAGTGTGATGGCTGCATTTCCCTGGATTGATTGTGGCTCATGTGACTCAAGCATCAGCATCATAGATCACTAGTCATGGTTGGTCCAAGATGGCATTCACAGACTACACATTGCTGGATTCACACACAGCATTTAGTAGCATTTCAGTGATTTTTTTTTTGCCTTTTTTCCTCAAAAATGCTGTAGCCAGATGTTACTTGAAAAGTCTACATTCACAGCATTTGTGGTGTTTTTCCTATAGGTTCCTGTATATGTTATAATCATGTTACAAATTTCAGGAAAAAATGGTATGAGCAATGAATGAAAATTTTAAAAAGCTTTTAAAAATGGGAGAAAATGGTTGGTGTGAAGAAGATATAAGAGGCATGAAGGTAGGAATAAAACAGTAAAAATGAAGAGAACATACCACAATATATAAGGAATCTGATGGAATATATTATTCCTATAATATCCTGCAGGAAAACTCTCGAAGGTACAGACAAGGCCCCATGCACATATAAAATGGAGTCAACACAACCCTTTGTGTCCATGTTATGTCGATCTTACATTTAATTAAAGGGTTTTTCAAGACTTTTATTCTGATGGCCTGTCCTAGGATCTCCTGCCGATCAGCTGCTTGAGAAGGCACCCTCACTAGTAGTAGCGCTGTGGCCTTCTCGCAGCTTGCCCTAGGCCATGTGATGTCACAGTCATCGGTAACATGGCTTAGGTATAGCTCAGCCTCATTCACTTCAATAATTCCAAGCACAGTCGCTATACAATTACGGAGCAGTGCTCGGTGAGCTGAGAGAAGGCCGTGGTGCTACTGTGAGCTCCAGTGCCTTCTCAAACAGCTAAATCAGCAGGGGTCCGGGTGCTGATCGCCCACCGATCATATACTGATTAACTATCCAGAGTAGAAAAGTCTCAGAAAACCCCTTTATAGGTCCTCTGTATCTGATCGGTGGGGGTCAGACACCCGGGACCCCTGCTGATCAGCAGTTTGAGAAGGCAGCAGCACTCCTGTGAGCACAGTGCCCTTCTCTCAGCTTTTCCTAGGCCAGTGAAAACATGTTCATCTGTCACGTGGCCTAGGTGTGCACTGTGCTGAGTGAGCACGTAGAAGACCATGGCTCTCACATGGGCGCCGGTGCCTTCTCAAATAGGTGTTCGCTGGGGGTCTCAGGTGTCAGACCCCCACGATCTGTATAAAAATCTCGGAAAGCCCTTTCAAGTTCTTTATACATACTTTATACGTTAACATTTGAATACAATGTGAAATTGATTTTCAGGCTGCTAGAAATAATAGCTTATAATGCTTGTTATTATAGGTCAGGTCGAGCCAATGGATTGTGTTGTTACTGGTCCTTTCAGTGATGTATTTTGACCTTTAAAATGCCATCTTGAAGTATAATTTGAACCCCCATCCCCCACCCTTTTACCATCTTCCAAAATAGCAGCCAGGAAGTTTGTTTTTTCTGACTATTAACAGCATTACATAAATCCCAGGTTATGACCACAAGTTATTTGTGCATTTCTGGTGGGGCACAGGTCAAGTATATTACAAGAACCCTAATTATTGTTAGGATGAGGCATTTCAAAGGATGTCAGACATTGTTAGTGATGCATTGTGTAATATAAATGTGTTCCTCGTGACAAAGTCAGCTTTGGATGTCAGATTTGGAGCACGCAGGAAAACACAAGATCTCCCCCTAGTGGTAGAAAAGTAGATTGCAGACTACCACTTAGTATTGGCCTTGGTATTTGTGATGTAGATGTAGCAGTAGAGTTTTTCACAGTGGTGTTGTATAGACCTGATTATAAACTGAATTTTTAAAATGCACTAAATATACAACCCCATCACAGAAGTATAATAAAGTGGCACTCACCTTAAGTTAAAATGGTACTTTATTTCTTCATGCCATAAAATCAGAAATGATACAGGATGCGGGGCATGCACAGGTATAATAATTTTGCGCAGTCATGAGCTTCATCACCTCTAATTTATAGAGGTGTAAATAATCTTTCTGTAAGGCCATAACATTGCACCAGGGGCAGCACAGTGGCTGAATGGTTAATTGGCTTCCTGTGGCATTGGGTCTAGTCATGTACAGCGCTACAGAATATATTGGTGCTATATAAGCAACAGGAAAATGTTTGGTAGTGAAATTATATGCAGAATGGCCATGAGTTAACATGATGGGTTCACCAGCTTAAAGCGACCCTTTAGATCAAGAAGAATAATTCACATTAACTGGAGAATGAACTCAATACTTTCATGGTGCCCTCCTTTTCATCTTTTTAGCTGTTGATCTGTCGATTCTCAGGCGCCTCATCTGCGCCATCCAAGATGGCCGCAACTCTTCTCAGACTACCTGATGCATACTGTGCATATGGCAGTCCATGAACAGAGCTGGCCAATCCATCCAAGAGCAGGGATGGGTAAGTAGGAAGTGTCTCTGGCTACCAATGCATAACGTGAATCAGTCTGAGAAGCAATGTGACCATCTTGAATGATCTAAGAGGAGCCCAAGAATTAGCAGATCTGCAACTAAAAACATGGAGGTCACCAGGTGAGTGTTTGTTCCTCAGTCAATGCCATACACAATCTGTGGACAGTTCTCGCATTGTTCTTGTTGTAGAGAACCTCCATGTTTTTCTAATCTTGCAAAGACAAGACAGAAGAACCACTATGATGTTCAACGTGGATAGGCATAAAGCTATGCCCTAAAGCAGAGGAAACAAAATTTACAATGATGGTATGTAATAACTAGTTAAAACACTGGATAAAACTGCCCATGAAAAATACTTGGGGATACTGGTGGACTGGAAACTTTAGCGACCAGTACGAGGCAGCTGCTGTCTAGACTAACAAATGCATCAAAAGAGATATAGATGATCAATAACATAGCTTTACCTCTACACAAATCAGACCACACATGGAATATTGTGTACAAGATTGCACCTGTCTATAAGAAGGATATAGCTGATCTACACAGGATGACCAAGGTAATTAAGCAAATGGGTGGATTTCAGTAACAAGACAGGTTAACAAACTAGGAAAAAGATGGCTTAAAAGGGGTTGTCCTATCTCACACATTGGTGGCATATCACACCTATCTCTAGAACAGAGCTCATAAAGTGAAGGAGAGCGGATGACATATGCATGCCTGCCCTCTATTCATTTCTAAAGGAGAGGCAAAAAATCCCATAAAAATTAATGGGAAGCACCCGGAGGTGACACCAATGTGTAAGATAGGCCAACCCTTTAAGGGAGGTGTAATTATAATGTACATATGGCTAGACAGTACAGAGATCATGTTGGTGATCATTTATGCCTTGGCCTGTAACTATGACAAGAGAAAGTTTCATCACCTCATATACAAGGATTCTTTACTGTAAGAGCAATGAGACTGTGGAATCCTTTGCCACACAATGCCGTGATGGTTGAGTCACTGCACAAGTTCAATAGGGGCCTAGATGCCTTTCTTGAAAATAATAATATTACAAGTTATGGATACTAGATTTCTGGAGGTGGGACATCTACCCAGTGGTTTATTCTGATTTGGAATGGGAAAGGATTTTTACTCTAATATTAAGTCATTGGCAACCACCGCATAGGGGTTTTTCCCTTCCTCTGGATCAACACAGTACGATTATAGATTGAACTTAATGGACCTGTGGCTTTTCCAACCTTATCAACTATGCATGTAGCTATGTATAATTAAAATTAAGTATATTGTGTATATAATGTATTTCCAGTGTATTGCACAAAGCAGTTTTTTCATCCTGCCTTCTGTCACTTATCTGATTTAAAATGGCAGTATATTCAAAGCGCAAGTGGATTGAAGGCAGGCGTCAGTGGCTGGCAGGGTTAATGAGCTGTGCTTGTAGTGTGCAGTCATAGCGGTATCTCAGTATGTTCAGAACTGTTGAGCAGACAGTGAAGTTACAATGAATGATGCTAATATTACTTCAAGCAATCCATTATCTCAGTCCCACATACTCTTCATAGAGCTGTATAATGGATTTGTAAGAGAGGTTATATTTGGGAGGCCAGGAAGTAAAATTTGTTCATGGAAATGTCAGAAAGCATCAGAAACATGTCATTTTAGGTGAATATCAATAGTAGAAACATCTGGTAAGGGCTTGATACCCCAATGGTTCTACATCCGTGATACGGGATTCACACTGCCGGTGCCCGTGTATTGCAGAACCGCCATTCGCGGCTCACAATACAGGCAATGATGGCCTACAGCTGTGTGAATGGACCCTTAGGCTGTTAAAATCCTAGAGGCCATGTTTTTCTTGCTAATAAAAGGAGAATTTTAAGTTATATATACACAATTGGAAAGATTTACGAATATTCTTCTTCGTTACAAAGAGGCTAGATTCACCAACAAGGTACATATCCTTTTAATGAATCTGATGTTTACTGTTTCTCCTTGTGGAGAGTGCCTAGCAGGAGTAAGGAGTCATATAGGCAAGGCAATGCTCCTCTGAGAAAAAGAGATGAAAGCTGAGCCTCTAATGCAACCAGATATAAGATACAGTAGGTATCCTGTAAATCAATATTCAACCTTTTAAACAGGCCTTGAGACATAACTCAGGAATCTGACGCTGCAAAAAAAAAAAATGGCAAGTCAGGCTTGATCTTTTTTTCTGATACTTTTCGAAGTTAAAAAAAAAAAAGTTGTTGAACATTTTGAGAAAGAAACTGTACTTGGGAAATCTACAGTAAAGCCAGAATTTAAAGTTTTATACCTGAAAGAATACAGTAGAAATTCCGGGGAAGCAGAGTTTTGAGATGTTTTCACACTGGCACTAGTGTCTTTGCTTCTCCTAGATATGGCAGCTATCCAGTCAGCTTCATAGGATGATTTACTTTCATAGTTTTCTCTACTGTACAGCCGCCTTGGTAACAACATCAGCACAAATGTAAGATGGTATTGAATCAGCTAATAGATTTTATTTACTAGACAAATAATAAGCCAGACCTGGTTTCTTACTCTGGATACACCAGTTGTCACTGCAGTTGACTCTAATTTAAAGGATCAGTACAATATATCTATGAATAATTAAACTAAACAGAAGAAAGTACTGCCAATACTGTTTGCTGAGGTTGTCTGCAGGTTATCAAACAGTTTTGTAAAAAGGTGGAAGGAAACCCTGTGCTCATTTCTTCCCGATCCATTCCATTTTCTCAGCTGGCAGATTGCTATGGGTGGGTCTAACCATCTTTTGTCTCTTATCACAAATGGAGCAGAAAGGAGGAAAATTCTTATCCAGCCAGTTGTCTTACAGATTTGTGAGAGAAGTGGTAAACTGCTGATCATATGGAACTTATATTGAATAGTTTAGGACGATTTTAGGTCTTTTTATACATTTAGAGGAAGAGTCATCTACCCCATATGCAGTTTTCTGGCTAAGGCTACTTTCACACTTGTGTTTCTATTTTGCAGTATTGAGATTTGTCATAGGATCTCAATACCGGAGAAAAACACCTCCGTTTTGTCCCCATTCATTGTCAATGGGGACAATACGTAACTGAACAGAACAGAATGCTCCAAAAAGCATTTTGTTCCGTTTAGCTGCGTTCCCATACCGGAGAGCAAACCACAGCAAGCTACGGTTTTCTTTACATCATGGAATGTAGAGCAAGACTTTCAATGGAGTTCATGACAGATCCGTCCTTGCTATGTTAAAGATAGTACAACCAAATCCATAACAAATGCAGATGGTTGTATTATCAGTAACAGAAGAGTTTTTGCTGAGCCCTGCTGCATTCAGCAAAAACACCAGTGTGAAAGTAGCCTTAAAAAAAGTTGCAAACCCCGAGACTTTGTGACTTTTTATATGCAATTATGTCTAAATTCAGTTGGAGTTGGCATTGTAACTCTTCCCTTGGCACTTCCAAGAAGAAGGAGTGATAAGGGTGGGGTGTAGATGGGCCCGATCCCATTTATTCTCATTTACTTCAGTTTTCAGTCGTAAATGATGACTAAAATCTATGCTAGCTACAAATTGGCATAGATTTTAATCAGGAACAAGGACTGTCTTTAATTCATGACGAGCCCTAAGCGTAGTCATAAATTAAATGCATCCACCGGGGGCACAGGGGATATGGAGATGGAAGTAGCACATGCCTGTCTTGATAGTGTTTCTTTAATCTAGCCTAAAATACAGTTCCAGTGCAACCTTATGCAAATATGAACAGACCACATTTTATTTATAGTTTCAAATGATTTGTTCTTTTATTGAACTATGCACCTTTCAGCACTCGTGCCTATCATGTTTTATAGTGTGTTTGAATTTACTTTGACTACACTTTTACCCAATGGATTCAAGGAAGTAATAGTTACATTGCCTAAAGCCTCCCAGCTTCAAAGCATGACCCCTTCTTCTAATATTGCTTGCTCCTTGAATTCTGCTCCTCTCCGTTCTTTGCTCTAAATCTGCAGGCTCTTCAGTCTTTTTTTTTTCCACTTGTTACTATTCTTCCGACTATACTGCAAGTGATAAAGCCCCTGAACCTTATTTGCATTGCGTACATGGATCAGTTGTTTGTTTCGGCTTTACTTTTGGGTAGGGGCTCTAAAGCGTGACTCCAGCTGATGAAATGTAAAATAAATCAAGCTTTATTGATTCCAGTTTATGCTTTCTGCATGTTTGGCAGATTTGATTGACAGGAAAGATAAACTGGTAATGCAAATGCCAAGTATTTTACACAGTTATATAACTGTTTTCTGGCTGTATGTGAAATGGAAGCTGTTGACAGCAAAAACGAAAATGAGCCTGAACAAGGATTTACTATGGTTCTTTGTGGTGTTAAATGATCTAGCGCAGGATCTTCTTTTAATTTTAATGGTTACATGAATAAGGGGAAGCTGGTAAAGAAGGCCATGCAGCTATGTCATAAAATATTTTGCAACATAGTAACATAGTTTATAAGGCTGAAAAGACATCTGTCCATCCAGTTCGGCCTGTTATCCTGCTAGTTGATCCAGAGGAAGGCAAAAAAATACCCTGTGAGGTAGAAGCCAATTTCCCCCACTTTAGGAGAAAAAATTCCTTCCCGACTCCAATCAGGCAATCAGAATAACTCCCTGGATCAACAACCCCTCTCTAGTAACTATAACCTGTAATATTATTACACTACAGAAATCAGGGGCGGACTGGGAACTTAAAGTGGCCCTGGATAAAATACTAAAAGCGGCCCCACTTTGTAGTTGGGTCCAAATTGATGGAAGGCAGGGCCAACAATACCATATTGTGGTACATTATACCACCCAACAGAGCCAAATACCACAGTCCATCACATTATACTGCCAGAAGCACAAAATACATCCTCAAAAACTTCCACTGGATAGCTGTGAGGAGGGCCCAGGCGGCCCCCTAGGCATCGGCCCACCGGGAAAATTCCCTGTAAGGTCTATGGCCAATCCGCCCATGACAGAAATACATCCAGGCCCCTCTTGAACTTTTTTAGTGAACTTACCGTCACCACCTCCTCAGGGAGAGAGTTCCATAGTCTCACTGCTCTTACAGTAAAGAATCCTCTTCTATGTTTGTGTACAAACCTTCTTTCCTCCAGACGCAGAGGATGTCTCCTCGTCACAGTCACCATCCTGGGGATAAATAGATGATGGGAAAGATCTCTGTACTGACCTCTGATATATTTATACATAGTTATAAGATCTCCCCTCCCCTTGTAAAAGAACTAATTATCGTAACAAATTATAGTTAGCTATTACTTTAGTACAATTTCCAAGCTGTGTATATGTAGTGAACAACAAAAAGAATTTATGGTGGCCTTTAGTGTTGAGCGAAGTTTTCAAAAATTCGACTCGGCAGCTTCACCGAACTTCAACAAGAGATTTAATTTGTTAGAAATTTCTTCATAATGAATCACATGTATGGAGCAGGTGCAATGACGGAGAATGGGGATTGTGCCGCCCCATGTCATTTATCCTCAACACTGATCGCAGCATCTGAGAGTCACATTCAGCCAATCAGGGGATTAATCAAGGGTTAAACAAAAAAAATACACACTCACCTCATCAGTACGTGATAGAATTGGCGCGTTATCTTCAATCTAGATGGCCACGATGGCCTCTCTGCTATCAAATGGATGAGATTTCAGGAAAAATTGATTCTTTACCACGAAGCACCAAGAAATTCAGATTTGTGGCAAATCTAATTTTTCCTTAAAATCAGATCGAATTCCACTTTGTTAACTTTGCTTAACAGTAGTAGCCTTGAATGAAAATATGGATCAGTGGAAAACATCATAGAAAACATTAGAAGAAAGGCACGCTGGTTTTATGAGCAAATGTTGGATAAGTGATTCCAATCTGTGTATATGAAAGCCTGAGGAGTAATAGAGGAACAGTTCAAGCTGCAGCCGTGTAACAGGTTAATTGGGCTGGTTATACTATTCTATGCACAAATCAAAGCTAGAATTTGTTGTACAGAGGTTTGTGGAGAAAGAAGAAATAATAGTCTGATATTTTAGCTGCAGCCTCTGATAAAAGGAGACTTGTAGCACATCCCGGTATGTGGAGCAGCCCCAGTGAGAATCTTTTATTTTATTAGGATTGACACATTAATAACCTTCTATTACTGCTGTAATAATAAAAAATACCAAACAACAATATGAAAGGCGCTAATTCACTGAATGAAATGAAACTATATAAATGGAACATTCTGCGGCAAGTCAATTCTGTATATATTAAAACACACAGCGGAATAGACTCAATATGTGGTCTGATGAAATTAGAGGATGAATGGAGCAAAAGGTATAGCAAGCTTCATAAAAGAAGTGTACCTCAAGGAGAATAAAGGCTTCTTCATGACAAGGAGAAGAGAAGCTAACACAGAGAGTTAAACCAAATCGTTCTCCATGGAGGATATCAGAAATCCTCTCTATATTCTGATTATCGGATCTGTTTGTTGGGTGAACTTCAAAGGAAACTTGTTCAAAGCAAACACTATACTATATGAGAATACTCAATGGATAGCTAAGCCGAATAAAGAAAAAACATGCCCAGTTATGTTACTACATCCCTGAACTCTATGCTGCAAGGTGATGACAGTCAATGTTCAAGCCATAGTGCAAGCAGACATAGGTGTCCTTATGTGAGAGCTCATGTACACAAAATATGGCACTGAGTAGTACAGAGCTTTAACATAGAGGTAACATTATCCTATGGAGGTCTTTGTGTTTGTGTGAGCGCCACCTTATGAACAAAAATTGACAAGCCCCATCAGATGCCATACAAAACACCATATAAATAGGATAGGTCTTTAATGCCTGATCGGTGGAGTTCCAATTCCCAGCACCACAAACAATCAACTGTTTGAAGAGGTCAAGATGCTCCAGTAAGCGCTACGGCCTCCTCACAGCATACCAAGCTCAGTGCCATCCATTGTTCAGTGACTGTGCTTGATATTGCAGCCCAGGCCCATTCACTAGAAAGGGACTGAGCTGCACCTAGGTTATGTGTCTGATGAAAATGATGTCACTGGACCAGGAAGAGGCTGTAGCACTCAACGGAGCCCCATGGCCTCTTCAAACAATTGATTGATAGGGGTGTCGGAAGTCAGACCGCCACCAATCACATATTTGTAACCTATTCTGAAGAAAGGTCATCAATATTTTACTTTCAGAAAACCCTGTCAAGGTCATATACTATGTTTATTAAAATTTGGAGAATATTGATATAGGCATATAGGTGCACTAAAGAAGTGTTTCTTAAAATTCCCACTCTGAGAACCCCCGATTTGAACAAAATGCATCAAAGTACCCCCAACACTATGATCATAGTACCATTGGCTGCACCTATTGAGTACCCCTCCGATGCATGATTTGTACCCCATGGGGTTAAAATGCCACATGTTGAGAGGCCAGTCTCTAGAGCACATATGGATGTTGGTATATATGCTTGATATTTAATAAATGCAACACAATCCTACAGTTTTTGTGGATACTTTGAATAAAACAAACTTGATCTAGATAGGCACACTGGACCACTGGGTGGAACACCACATTTACTGTGCAAAATGTTGCTCTATAAAGTTATGTATAATGATCTGAACTGTCATGGCCTACATCACCTCTCAACATTTAAATCCAAAATTGTGGGATATTTTAAGCCGCACCTTAGTCCATCCAATAACATTCCCAAAACTGCCTGGAAACCTAAATCTACATAAGCTCCACCTCTTGTGGTCTTGTTCCTGGGACAGTAAAGGAAAAAAGCGGACTATTTGGAGGCATCAAACACCAGACCAGCAGCATGATTCCCAAGACTGTCCAGTGCCACAAGTGGGTGGAGGTGACATGTTGTTCCAGTTGACCAGACTGAATAAATTTTCAGGATGATGCTCATGGGAATAAAGATGGATTATGTTGCATAATTTTTGGAGTGCTAAGATCCTTTCCCAAAAAACCTACAGGGGGAAACTAGTTTTTAAAGTTTAGCAATAGTCCTTTCCTTCGTCCATGCCCTCTCCCACCTCTTGGTTGAAGTTGATGAACATACTGTATGTCTATTTTCAACTGTGCTATGTTACTATGTGCATTATAGTTGGTGTTGTTTACAATTAACATGAAATTATAGTTATTATGAAGGTGCAAGCAGATGACAGGTCATTATCTTTTTTAAGGTAATTTATAAACATTTCAGTTTTAAGACTGTAGAAATGCCAGATTCAGATGAGTAATGCCTTTTATGGTAATTCTAATAGTATAAAAAGTAGAGCACCGTCTAACTTTGCTGATTTGAAGAGCGGAGGTTTAAAATAATGTTTTTATGTTGCCAGAGGTTTTCTTAGATAATTAGAATTAATGATAGCTAGATGAGAACAAGGTTCTAAATGCTGGAAACTAGTACCCGTAGCAAACAATCACATTGCATCTCACATTTTTCTCATGCTATAGGCATCTTCCATTTTTTGCTCAACTTTTCATAAGTTATTCTTGCTTAAAGGGGTTGTGCCACAAAACACATTCTACATTTTTTTCAAAACAGCACCTGGATCTGAATACTTTTGTAATTGCATGTAATTAAAACTTTAGTATAGCTACTGAGTTATTCAATAAAATGTATCTGTATAGCGCCTCCTGGTGTTCCTTATTTCTCGTCCACCTCACTGAGATGGTCGCATGCGCTCAGCTTATATCTTTAACTGCCACCAGCCATATGTTCTGTTAGAAGCTGTGTCAGTTACAAGGAGAGAGCTACAGCAGAAATGTCATGTCTCCTGAGCGCTGGTAGGGGGAGAGTTGCAGCAGAAACGACATGCCCCCTAAGCTGCCAGTCTGAAGAGAATCTAGCAGAGCAACTGCATCAATGAATTGAGAGATCTCTGGAACCATGTGAGGTACAGGGCTGGTTCTAGCTTTGTTAGAAAGAGATGATCATGTACTATATGATATCTGATTTTCATTTTTTACATCAGTCATAGCATAAACCATTTAATTATAGCCAGCAAGGATACAGTTCTGGAAGAATATCTGTGGCTTTTTTGCTAAATTCACAACCCATGTGAACATACCTTGGCATGGTGGCCATCCATGTACTACATAGAAGGCTCAAATCCACCAGAACTGAAACCACTCGTACAATGCAACTCTCCATACTGGCTCATAGAGAGGTCCAGGGATAGGGAAAGCAGGGGAAGCAGCTGCTTTGGAGCCCAAACTCAGAAGGGGCCCACCTAGGAGGAGGGCTAAAATGTTATTGTTATGGCCCCTCAACAATATTATACAATGACATTATATACAGTGACACTGTAGAAAATGGACTGAGCAGCTGCCGGACTGGTCTGAGAAAGCGATCTTGAGTAGCCACAGGAGTGGGGGTTGCATGGGAGGAAGGGGTTGCGAAGAGGCTATTGTGGGTGGGGGAGGAGGTAAGGTGCCCATTTCAAAATTTGCTGTGTGGCCTAGTCATTTCTTGTTAAACCACTAGGTCCGTAGGCCTAATAGGGCATATACAGTAGACAGGAGTTATCTTCATGAGACAACACCATTAAAGTGAACAGCTCAGCTCCATTGAAGTGAATGAGGCTAAGATACAATACTGCAGTCAACCTGTGGACAGATTTAGCACTGTTTTTGGTAGAAAGTAGCTCTGTGTTTCTAATACTGGACAACCACCTTAAGGCTCATGTACACGAGAGTGATCATGCCCAGAAAACACATGCAAGTCCACTGCAATGGACCCACGGTCAGATACAAACTAATTGTATCATAAATCATTATAATTCAGTCAGTTCGGGTCAGAGGAGCCGCGGTCGGCCCAGGAGATGCAGCCAACAAACAGACCATTTTTCCTAGGCCAATCATAGTTGTGCGAATCAAGCCAGCTTTCTAGATGTGAGGGGACTTGTACAATGCCTTATGATGTATGGTATAGAATACCTAGAACATAAATCTATTGAACACTAATACACTATGTGCTACTGTATTTTTATACCGAATTATATGTGACTATAAATGTAGTTTGCACAAGATAATGAATCATGTTGGGCAAACTGACTGTTGGGAAGGTCTGCCTGTAGACACAGTGTTATAAGTGCACTGTAAATCCACTTTTTATGGATGTAATTCTTTCAGAAACGACTTTGAAATTTGTAAGAAATGAGGTGTCGCACATGGTAAATCAGCAATTTTGATATTGATTGCACACAGCTGCTGACTTACGGCTGCCTGATAAATTATTAATCTATGATGCTGGCTTTTGCTTCATATTAGAAAAGTAAGGTTGTTTATTCAGTGCTTATAAATTTATGGACCCGTTTAAAATGGCCATTATTTAAACCATTGCATGAAAATAAGGTTAATATTGGCCTTATTCTGAGCCCCAATATCTCAATCACCTCATGTTACACCTACAGGGGTTGAGGACTTTGAGATACAGGACATTGTTTGAAGGGAGAGCTGCTGAAGATGCCCCGTGACCTGGAGAACATACAACGGTCAGCAATGGTTGTCTTGCCCTTCTTTAATTGATCTTGCTCAAATTAGAGTATTTTGGTTAAACCCACCATGGTGGGACCAGGCATCTAATGTGTATGGGAAGCCCCTGGCTCTCCCCCAACAGGTGATGTTGGGGAAAAAAGGATCAGGACAGGAGCATTGAATTTTAAAGCTGAGCCATTTTGTTCTGAGATGAGCCACTGATAGAGATATTTGGCAGTGGCTCTCTCCTCTATACTAAATTTAATTCATAAATACTTAGCTGAAATGAGTGTGTATGTGTATGGGGTAATCAGGAGTGATAGCCTTCAGACGACAGCTATTGAAGCTGTAGAGCAGGGATGGCCAACCTGCGGCTCTCCAGCTGTTGTAAAACTACAACTCCCACCATGCCCTGCTGTAGGCTAATAGCTGTAGTCATTCTGGGCATACTAGGAGTTGTAGTTTTGCAACAGTTGGAGAGCCTCAGGTTGGCCATCCCTGGTCTAGAGGCACCTTCAGAATATTGGTGACCACTGATCAGCTTCTTGAAGGGGCTTCCAATTGTACTTGCACATTGTCTACATAGTAGTGATGGTGCAGGGTAATTACAGCTTTATCCCATTCAGATGTTGCGAGTCAGACGCCCACCGATCTGTTACTGATGGCCTATCGTTATATTCTGAAGCAGCAAAAAGTTATAAAAATTAAATTATAAAAAAAAGTGATACAATGCCTGCTCCTGAATTACCCCCAAATTAAGTTTGAGCAAGTATCGCTAGCATACCTAATAGCTATTTATAAAAAGCATGGTAGCCTTTAAAGAGCGTCTGTTACTATCAAAATCAGTTTTAAAGTAGGCATACTGACCCCAAAACCTAAACCTACCATATTTGTGTGAAAAGCAGGTTCTGTAATCCAGAGAAATGCTGGATGATAATTCTGGCGCACCCCTAGGCTGTGTAATCTAACTTTATACCACCTATTAGTTACTTACTTTGCAACAGAATTTTGGCATAAAATGTTGCATCTTAGGCCATGCCTATTTCTCATGAAACTACAAAGCCATGCCCTTGGCAGGTTTCTTTTTCATTGAAATACCTTTTAAATATGTCTAAAATAAGATGCGCCAAAACTGCACCGAATTTCAGCACAATTTATTTATACCAGAATTCAGGCGCAACCACAATAGTAAATGTGGACCAATATAGCAAGAAGGAAAATAGTAATGTAAATATTTTCCAGGTGCATAGGCAAATCTGCATTGTAAAACATTAGACCCTTTCTTTCCGGTGGACTCAATCCACTGTGGGTTTATACATTGCGGTTACACTGCTTAAATGAGAAGACAGAATAAAGAGACTTCAAAGTGAACATCTTTCTCTTGCTTAAAAAAAAGAGTAACTCATTTATTAGAAGTTATGATCAAAGGAGCTTCTGTTGATCAACCGTGTAGAGCGGACGGGGTGAAAGACAACACAGGGAAACGGTAGATGCTTCTGATGAGATTAGAGGGGGTGCGCTTCTCTCCTACTTAGATATGCAATTAATGGGCAGCTATCAAGGTACATTTTATACCTTGTACAACATTAGTAAATGTGATCTATTAGACCTTCTTTGTACAGGTTCTTATCCTTCATGTGCTTATTATAGGTGCTTACTGGGACAGAAATTCAGCTTCCTACGATATTTATAGAACTTGCATACCTATCACAGGTCTATAGGCTAATTAACTGCATTAATTGCCTTAAAGGGGTTGTCTCTCCACAGACATTGGGAGTGTATCGCTAGCATATGCCCCCCAATGTCTGATAGGTGCAGGTCCAGAGGTGGGACTCGCACCTATCTTTAGAATGGAATGAAAGCCCACAAAGCGAAGGATGGCGCACAACGCATGCGTGGCGGCCTACATTCCTGCCTATTGGCGCCGAAAATAGCCGAGCAGTGCGATCAGCTATTTTCAGCAGTCGCATTGAAATGAATGGGAAGAGCAACATGCAGCTTGCAAGCATGGCCACAGCTCGATTCACTTCTATGGGGCTGATGGAAATAGCCAGTGGCTCGGCACTCCCATAGGAGCTCCAATCGAAAGAGGTTGGACTCACACCTATCAGACATTGGGGACATATCCTAGCAATATGCCCCCAATGTCTGAGGTAAGACAGCTGACATAGGTTTGTGAGAAGAAAAAAGGAAATGGCTGATCTCCTGGTAAAAAATAATAATTCTTTTTGTCTTTATTTGCCTTTACTTTTAAATAAACTAAACCCTGACAAAAAAAACACACTAACACATGTGCTCATCTAAAATCAAATGTATTTATTGATAACAAAGATAAAAATAAAATTATCATACTAAAATCAAATCATGATCAGATAATAAATGACGGTGGAAAGGAACAAGCACAAACAGACACGGACAATGCTGGGTGGAATCATGTAACATCCCAACACAGCTGAGTATATACATATGTTGTCACACAGATAAAGTGCCTAGTGAAAAAATAAATCAACCAAATAGTTCATAGTAACAACAGTGATTGGTGCAACCTCACATTGCACCAAGCTCCAACTGTGACCATACAAATAAATAATGTATATGAGGAATACTGACCAGTATGTCCGTCACCCCAACGTACGTTTCACCAAGATGGCTTCATCAGATGGCTTCATTACTTTTAAATGTAAAATGTGGATAGGATAAATAGGATAAAATTAAAAATATTAAAGGGAACCTGCCATCAACTTTATGCTTACCGTACTGAGGGCAGTATAAATTAGTGACATAAATGCTGATTTCAGCGGTGTGTCACTCATGAGCTAAAAGTAAGTGGTTGCCAAGAACCAGCATAATAATCATTAAAGCCCAGACCTTGAAAACAGTCAAATCTACCTGAGAAGAGTCATGGTTATTCCTAATCTCCCGCCCATCTGCTGATGATTGGAAGTTGTCTCCTAGAGAGAAAGGGAGAAAACTAGGTAGAAGACTGTCAGTCATCAGCAGGAGGACAGGGAGAGCAGGAATTCATGAATAACCATGACTCTTCTCCAAGCCTAGTCTGCAATGTTTTTTATGTTGGTTCTCGGCAACCACTTACTTTTAACTTATAAATGACAGACCGCTGAAATCAACTCACCTGTCTCTACTTTATTCTGCCGTTAGTATGGGTAGCATAAAGGTGATGACAGGTTCCCTTTAAGGGAGTTTAGAAAAATGGCAAGGACACTATAATAATAGAAAATTATATGCTGACTGTCCCAGTAAGAATTGCAAGCCGGAAATCTGCAGCTTGTACAGTTACAGCAAAGTGGATCCGATTTTTTTAAAAAAATTGCATCTCTCCACAATGAGATGTACACATAATTTGAAATCAGCAACATGTCAATTTGTGTTGCAGATTTTTGCCACATATTTCACCTTTCATAATGCAGAGTGACATCTGTAGCAAATATGGCATTTGCACACCAGAATCTTTATCACACAGTTTAGTATTGGATTATTGGTATTCTTGCTGTAGATTTGGATGGATATGCTGAGAAAAATCCACAGCAAACCTACGACCTACTACAAGGAGGAATCATATCTGCCCTGTATAATTTCTCCCCTTTTTATGATTCACTCCTGATTTTGACTTCCAAAACTGAATGTAGAAACCTGAATGTGTCATTCCTTTATTATTCCTGCTACAAGTTATGAATGAACTGCTAGCAGTATGCAGTAAGGATATGGGGGTGGGGTAACCAGTTGGGGGGCTGTACCTGCACAGTATGAAAATGGCAACACTGATTGGATAGAGTGAGACTGTGCAGAGACGCACATCCAACTTGTTACACCCCTCTGTACCCTTACTGCAGACTGCTAGCAATTCATTAATAATTTCTAGTAGAAATAACACAGGAATGGTACAACAGAGTCATAAGAATAGATGCTCCAGAATTGTTATTACACGGGTAATGCATGTAGGTATTAACCCCTTCAACCCCGGGCCTGTTTTCACCTTCCTGCCCAGGCCATTTTTTGCAAATCTGACATGTGTCACTTTATGTGGTAATAACTTTGGAATGCTTTTACTTATCCAGGCCATTCTGAGATTGTTTTCTCATCACATATTGTGCTTCACGACAGTAGTACATTTTTGGCAAAATATTTCATTTTTATTTATAAAAAAAAATACCAAATTTACCAAAATTTGGAAAAATTTCCAAATTTCCAAATTTCAATTTCTCTACTTTCAAAATACTTTATATTGGCATCATTTTATAAATGTCATTTTACTTTTTAGGACGTTAGAGGGCTTAGAAGTTTAGAAGCCATTTTTCAAATTTTCACCAAATTTTCCAAAACCATTTTTTTTAAGCACCAATTTTGAGGGGCTTATGTAATGAAACCCACCCATAAATGACCCCATTTTAGAAACTACACCCCTCAAATTATAAAAAAAACTGCTGTTACAAACTTTGTTAACCCTTGAGGTGTTCCACAAGAATTAAAGGAAAATGGAGGTGAAATTTCAAAATTTCACTTTTTTGGTAGATTATTCATGTTAATATTTTTTTCTTGCATCACAGCAAGGGTTAACAGCAAACTAAACCTCAATATACATTGCTCTGATGCAGTTTACAGAAATACCCCATATGTGGTGGTAAACGTCTCTATGGGTTTGTGGCAGTGGTCAGAAGGAAAGGAGCACCATATGGATTTTGGAGGCAGATTTTGCTAGAATAGTTTTTAGTCACCATTTTGTAATTGAGAAACCCTGACGTGCCCCAACAGTGGAAACCCTCAAAAAGTGACCCCATTTTGGAAACTACACCCTTCAACGAATATATTAAGGGGGGTACTGACCACTTTGACCCCCCTAAGTGTTTTACGGAATTTGGAAACACTTGGCTGTGAAAATGAAAAATTTCATTTCTTCCAATAAAATGTTGCTTTAGCCCCAATTTTTTTTATTTTCATAAGGGGTAACAGGAGAAAAGCACCCCGTAATTTGTTCCCCATTTTCTCCTGAATACGGCAACACCCCATATGTTGTGGTAAACTGATGTGGGGGCACATGGCAGGACTCAAAACAGAAGGAGCGCATATGGATTTTACAACACAGATTTTGATGGAATGGTTTGTGGGAGCCACTGATTTTTATTTTTTTGAGTTATTGTCTTATGTGGGGGCTCATTTTTTGCGGGATGAGATGATATTTTCATTGGTATCATTTTGGGGTACATAAGACTTTTGGATCGCTTGGTATTACACTTTTTGAGAGTCAAGGTGAAAAAAATAGCTGTTTTGGCATGTTTTTTTTTTTATTTTTTTTCCAGCATTCACCAGAGGGGGAAAATCATGTGATATTTTTATAGAGCAGGTTGCTACAGACGCGGCGATACCCAATATGTCTAACATTTTTATTTTTGGAAAGTTTTACACATTAGATGCATTTTTGAACAGAATAAAATCTTTTTTTTGTGTTGTTATTTTCAGAGAGCCATATTTTTTTTATTTTTTGGGCGATTGTCTCAGGTAGGGTATCATTTTTGCGGGACAAGATGACAGTTTGATTGGTACCATTTTGGGTTTAATACGCCTGTTTGATCGCCTGCTATTACACTTTTTGTGAGGCAAGAGGGAAAAAAATGGTTGTTTTGGCATAGTTTTTTTTTGATTTTTTGCAGCATTCACCTGGGGGGCCATCTCATGTAATATTTTTACAGAGCAGGTTGTTACGGACGTGGAGATACCAAATATGTCTAACTTTTTTATTTTTGGAAAGTTTTACACATTAGATTTATTTTTGAACAGAATAAAATCTTTTTTTGTGTTGCCATTTTCACAGAGCCATATATTTTTTATTTTTCGGGCGATTGTCTCAAGTAGGGTATCATTTTTGCGGGACAAGATGACGGTTTGATTAGTACCATTTTGGCTTAAATACGCCTGTTTGATCGCCTGCTATTACACTTTTTCTAAGGGAAGGTGACCAAAAAATGGCTGTTTTGGCACTGTTTTTTTGGGTTTTTTTTTACTGCGTTCACCTGGCAGGGTGGATGATGTGATATTTTTATAGAGCCGGTCGATACAGACGCGGCGATACCTAATATGTTTACTTTTCTTTTTTCCCCCTTTTTTTTACAATTTTTTTTTTACTTTATTTTGGGAAAAGTGTGCTGTTTTTTTTTTACTTGAAACTTATTTTTTGTAAAACTTTCATTTTTTTTTACTTTTTTCACTTTTTTTTATACTTTATTTAACTTTTGGGGGTCTGAAGCACTCCTCCCCTTTCGGCCCAGGTGTTTATAAATTAGCAGGTGACTGCATGAGGGTCTATAAATTCCTACTTTCTCTCAGTTGGAGTTCCTGAGAGCAGAGAAAGGTTGGGTGCGGTGCTGCGCGGCGGCCATTGCTGCCTTGGTGCTGTGCTGGTGGGTTGGTGGAGCTCAGTGCCAGGGTGGCTTAGCTGGGCAGCGGGGGCGCTGTCTGGCTGCTGGGCTTCGCCGCCTGTCGGTGTGGTGCTGTGGCGCCAGTGGTCGCCGCGCAGCGCCGCGCCAAATTTAGAGTAGGTTCCCACTCGAGGAGGCAACCTTGGCGCGGTGAGTGGGCCTATGCTTTTTGATCAAAACGTATACTAATGCCTCATGTGCACTATATGACATAGGGGTAGTATACCATTAATTACGCTGAGAAGCGATGTTAAATTGTGCTGAGAAGCAACTAGATCAAAACATAGCATGAGGATGTGCGATCCAGATTCATTTCTCAATTTTGCATACGGTCTGAAGCCCTTTACAATGCATTACAATACTTCTGTATTGTAATGCATTGGCTGTAAGTGTATTACTCAATGTAATACACTTACAGCCTGCTTCCTGTGCGATCCAGGGGGCTGGATCGCACAGGCACGCAGGGATAGCAGCCACGATGCCTAAGGAAGGCATCGGGCTGCTATCCAAGCCATCGGGTCCCCGTCACAGCAGCGTGGGGACCCGATGGCCCCCCCCGCTTGCCATCTGACATGCTGCACGCCTCATGTGCCGCGGTCAGCGCTGACCGCGGCACATGAAGGGTTAATGCACCGGCATCAGTGTTTTCACCGATGTTGGCGCATTCAGCAGGGGTCCGGCACCTGGGCACAGCCGGAACCCCTGCCTCTGATCGGGCGGGCGCAGCTCCTGCACCCGCCCGATCAGCGCGCCGTACATGTACGGCGCTGGGCGGCAACTCACGTCCCGCAGCGCCGTACATGTACGGCGCTGGGCGGGAAGGGGTTGAAACAGGCGTGTCTGGAGTGGTGACAGGTCCTCATTAAACAGTTAGTTTAAGCCAAACCCACAACACCAAGGGCACCCCAACTATTGTCAGGCAGGAGCCTCCCAAACATCATGGTGTGCTGCAAGGAAAGAAAGGGTGTGCCCTCCTATCACTGTCCTCGTCATAGGAAGCCTCAGTGTGGGGATTGCCACTGGAATAATTATTCACATCCTCTGCTCCTCTGGGTTTTGTGGCACATGTTGTGTCAGTCTCGGCACATCCATGTATTATTACATGGTTGACTGTTCATTTGAATGGCATGCAGAGGACACGTATAGTTACCCTTATCTTCATCACACTTTTTGACAGATTTCAGTGGTCAGACTCCTACTGACTGGCTGTATTTAGTGAAATTTGGGGAGACAACAGTTTCTTTTTCTTCTTTTCAGTTTTTACAAAAATTGTCTATCCTTCTGCATTTAAAAAAAAAACTGGTTCTATCACAGACACACGTAAACAGGTAAAGATAAGCGTGTTTAATACATAGGAATTACAGTAGCTCATCCCCTAGTCTCTTGGGTCTGCTCTTAGCTTCAAATGATGTTCCAACAGCATATTGCTACCGAATATCCAAGCTTGTACTGACACCAATTATTTCTTTGTTCTGTCTGATTGTGGCTGGGTACCCTTCCTGTTGCTTATTTCAGATATTTGCAGTTTCTATAGAATAAAAGACTTTAGAGAGAGAAGTAAAAGTTGATGTCTTTGGCACACCCTACCGTTTTCTGTTTCCACTCACTCCAAAACTCATGCCCTAGGGCACTGTTGGCAGATGGCCGCTCTCTTACTCCGCTCTAACCAACCTTGAGCTGCAAATCAAAAGGAGGCACATACAGAGCAATAAATTAGGTCAGTCGGCTCTGCTTCCCTGGAGAGCAGATAAAATATATATTCGCAGCAAAGCACAGGGCAGGATGTACATGCACAGACAGTTTAGAGCGCTCTACATACTGAATCCAACAGACATTAGAGGCCATTGAGTATATCTGTGATTTCCTGTGGCACGGGCAAATGAAAGGATTTGGTCAGGATCATAGAGTCCTCAGACTGGGAATTACGCACTTCAAAAGCAGTGACCTTCTAATTTTAGCCACTCCCTAAATGTATTCATGACACTGTTTCTTATGGATATTTCAGTTGGAAGTTTTCAAAGTGCTTCCAAAGATATTTCTTATTTTTTTTAAAAGGAAGCAAGGAAGCAAATAGGAATCCCTTGTGCAACTACTATCAGGCCCAAACAAAATGGTCATACATACAGTAAAACCTTTTTACCTACTGTATGATATTTAGATAGCTAGCATGTATGAATACACAAGTATAAAACATTTATTACAGAGGCATAGCTTTGTGGGGTGCCGAGGTAGCAGCTACACCCAGCCCTAGTTCCTGAGGGATCCTAAACACCCATTCAAAACCAGAATTAGAAATTGCACAAGGTAGGTGTAACTCACCCGTTCTGGCTCCATGGCGCGGCCATCTGTTCACCAAGGTTGTTTGCTAAGCAACCTGTAGTGCCGTCTCCATTTGAGCTCTCTCAGTGGCATTGGTTTGCCATGGCACCCAATGCTCGAAGATGACATCATGGGCAACATATTTAAGTCCAGGCATGGTCTCCAAATGCTGATATCTAGGTAATCTTCTGCAACTTTCAATTTAGCTAGTTTCTCCACTAGTTTGTGACTGCACTTGTAGGTTCAGATTTTCCTCTGACTGTTATCCTGCTTAACTCCCTGCCTGGTAAATTTAGTTCTACGGTTCTGACTTTGGCTTGTTTTGGACTTTGCTTCTCTGTAGGCTCTTGGTTATCACAGTCTACCTGTTGCCAAAGAATATCTGTTTTTGGGCTATACTTCTCCCACTGCCACATCATCACTGTCAATATGAGTCTGCTCCGAGTTAGTGTAACCTGGGGATTCACTGAGGGAAAGTCCATACTTTTCATATTGCTAGGATATGCCACCTTGTTTTTTAAGAGGATTTTATATGGAACAGCTTTTCACCATATTTTTTACGGTCCGTTTATATATTTGTATATAGATTAATCGTGTCCCCCCTGAGACACCTCTTCTCAACATTAAATAAATGTAATTTTTTTCATCTTTCCTCATAAATAAGACATTCCATGTCCCTTATTAGTTTAGTTGCTCTGCTTTGTACTTTTCCATTTCTAGGGCATCCTTTTTATGGACTTATGCCCAGAACTGAAATGCATACAGTGCTCCCTATAGTTACAATATTAATTGGTTCCAGGAAAACCATTGTATGTTGAAATCATTGTAAAGTGAGGTTTCAAAGCCCCAAAATGTCATCCAAGATAAGAGAAAATGAAGATTTAAGAAAAATTAGCAGATAACTGAGACAGATAAAGCATATAACATCCAGGACTAGCTGCTAAGTAGCAACTAATATAGATATTTTGCCAGAGAAGTGGCTTTGATTGGTTGGATCTGAGTCTGAGGCATTGTATGTTGAGTCTAGTTTCAACTTACGATGGGTCAGAAAAGACCATTGTATGTTGAAAATATTGTATCCTGATGCCATTGTATCTTGAGGGATCACTGTATTGCAGATGAGGCCACACCAAAGCTTCATAAAGTGGTAAATGTTGAATGTGGAATCATGCGCCACGGTGATTATGGTGTAATACATATTTTCATATGTGCTTTTCATACCTTAAGTTACCTCCAGTCACATAGTAGAATATGTTTACCCACTTTTGAATATGGTAACCTTAGCTGCATAAATTAATTGAAAGAAGGCAGTAATATCAGGGAATTAATTCAGGGCATGCAGCTCGTAAATGGAAACTGTCAAGAAAAATTGAACTTATGCATGAATGTTCCTCATGAATATTTGAGCAAAAAATGTTTTTTTGTTGGATAATATATAGTACATATGTATTACTTGTATATTCAGTATTTTTGTGCATATACTTTAGCCTTTAACTTTAATGCACCAAACATGTTTTACCTTATGGTCATGTTCTTGTGTTAATTTCTATCAAGAACCTGGAAACTGTAAATCAAGATCTATAACACTAATGTATGCCATCTTATGTGATAAGTTTAAGACATTGTCTTAGTAATCTTACCACATTTCCAGTAGATATATATCTTTACAGTCTACGTTTTTATATGGTTGAACTGAGGCAAAGAACATCAACCTTTGTGTTAGGAAGCAAACTGGTTGATTCTCCAGAACAGTGGCACATTCACAATAAGCTTAAAGGGGTTGTCCGGGTTCAGAGAAGAACCCGGACATACCTGCAATTTCACCCAGGCAGCCTGCCTGAAGAGGACATCGGAGCATCTCATGCTCCGATGCCCCCCCCTTGCCCTGCGCTAGATCGCGCAGGGCAAGGTCTCTTGTTTTGTAAATACTCGCTGCCGGACGGGTACTTCCGCCCGGCAGTGAGTTCGGTGACGTCACCGGCCTTAATGGGCCGGCTTTAGCGCTGCCCTAGCCGTTTTACTGGCTAGGGCAGCGCTGAAGCCTGTCCATCAGCGCCGATGACGTCACCGACTCACTGCCGGGCGGAAGCCTCTGCCCGGCAGGGACCGGTACGTCACCGGAACCCGGCGAAATTCCTTTGCCCTGCGCTAATTAGCGCAGGGCAAAGGAGGGCATCGGAGCATAGGATGCTCCGATGCCCTCTTCAGGCGGGCTGCCTGGGTGAAATTGCAGGTATGTCCGGGTTCTTCTCTGAACCCGGACAACCCCTTTAAATAATGTGCTAATAAATTTGAAACAAATCAAGAACTAGACCAGTTGCTTAAATGGCTTTTCCAAGATCACAATATTGATGGTCTATCCTTCAGATAATTGGAGCTATCAAAGACTATCAAATTATGACCCACTGTATTCAGGACCACCACCTGTCCCTACCCCTATTACCAGTGACTGACAGCAGCAGCCTGTCAATCAGTGTAAGGATGGCAGGGTAGATGGAGAAAGCTGCCCTCATGAATACAACGGACTCATAACTATGTGTCCAGTATATTATTTGTTTGCTCCTATTAGCTAAATGGCACTATATTTTTTGGCTACTAGGAGAGGAGGCTCTACTCTAAAACTTCCTGTGTTTAGGTAATCCGGTTTAGATCTGGTTTAAAGGGGATATATCAACAGAAAATGACAAATTGTTTAAAGGGATTCTCTGGGAATTATTTAAAATGGCTGTCAGCAACCTGTCCTAGACTTGTGAGCAAGACTGGTTGCCACTGCTTGCAGAGCTGCCTAGAGTGTAGTGTGCCATGAGGGCCTGCCTCTAACCCCCCTAGGCTTCTCTGCAAGTGGTGGCAACCAGTCCTGCTCACATTTTAGGACAGGTTGCTGGTAGCCATTTTCACACTGGTCACTAGGCATAACAATATGTTGAGACCTCCTGTTCTGTACATGCCATTGCCTTATCATCAGAGGCAGAATCACAGCTATCATAGTTGTATAGATAACACAGGATCTACCATTCACCATAGGTGATATCAAAGCTTATCTCCTCTTTCCTGACCTCTGCACAGTCACAGAGCAAGCCTAGAAAAATCTCCCATAGAAGTCTATAAGGTCCTTGTTGCCCATTGTGTCTATGGCTCATGGTATTGAAAGGAAATGTGTCACCAAAAATGTTTTATGCCAGTTAAAACCAGATGGCGACACACATCGTTGATTTAACCTTTTAAAGACCCTGGGATTTTCCATTATTGCATTTACATTTTTTACTCCATGCCTTCCCAGAGCCATAACTTTTTTATTGTTCCATTCACATAGCCATATGGGGCCTTGTTTGTTTGCAGGAAAAGTGGTGGCACTTTCTAATTTCACCTTTTAATATTGCATACAGTGTAGCAGAAAACTGGAAGAAGCCAAATGGGGTGCAATTGGAAAAAAAATGCATAATTTAATGTACTGTATTCTGTTTTTCCGGTGTTCCCTATACGGTGACACTGACCTGTTCCCTTCATTCTATGGGCCAGTATGATTACAGCCATATCACATTTGTATAGTTTTTCTTGTGTTTTAATAGTGAAGAAATAAAAACTGGAAATGCATCGCCATATTCTGACTCCCATATTTTTTTCATGTTTACATCTATGGAGCTGTGTGGGAGCTCATTTTTTGCAGGGCAGTCTGTACATGTGGCAAATCACCCATTTTGATTATTTTTCCATAACGCTGTTCACTGTACGAGACAAATACATTTATATTTTAATATTTTGAGTATTTTGGCACGTGGCAGTGCATGTTATCTTTATTTTTTTATTGTTTATTTTTATTGCGGGGAATTTTTATATTTTTTTATATTTTTAAAAACATTTTTTACACATATTTTAAGTCTCCTTGGGGGACTTTAACAAGCGATTGTTAGATTGCTTGTCCCTTAGACAGCAATGAATTACCATTGCAGCCTATGGGAGTTGCACTATGATTCCTCTTCTTTCTACAATTCCTATGGAGCCCTGCCACCTACTATCACAAGGAGCAAACAGCTTCCCCAATCTCCTCAAAGGGGAGCTGTTTGGGCCCCAAAAGCATAGCGTTCCTGAGGAAAGCCACCTCAGATGTCGTGGTCCCAATTGACCACTGCATGTGACGGGTTAAATGTCTGCGATTGGTATTATCGCAGATCGCAGACATTATTGGGGTGTCTGCTGTGTGAAACAGGAGAAACCTGGTGGCTATGGAGCATGCCATCTTTAAAGACCAAACTTCTGCCATGCATAAGTTAAAGTTAAACAATAGGTCATTTTCTCATGACACAATCCCTTTAAGTGTGTATTTCAGTAATTGGCTGCCAAAGCGAGTTGTGTTATTATTGAAACTGGCCAAATAAATAGTTTCCGGTAATAACAGTCTATACAAGAATCACTGTTAATGTACTTGCCTAATATATCCTTTAAACCGGCTTCAGAGGTGGAGCTCCATTTTAAATTCTGGAAGAAAGCAAAGCATCAAAGCCTTCAGCATCATTATAGCAAATGTGTAGCAGAATGCTGCCAATGCAGCGTGAGATATGTATGAGCGCTGGTACACAGGTGTCGTATAATTGCCAGCATTATACAATGATTTTCAGGCACACATCTGCTGGCCAGCTTTTAACTACATTAAACCCGATACAGTGAAGAATTCTGCTCCGTCATCCCTTCCAAACACATTATGATAGACATTTCAAGCCTAGGACAATAACTTTTCCTGCTTTGTAAATATACCTCCAAACAGAAAAATAAAAGTATATAGATGTCAATAGGGTGTAGAGTATGGTGGCTCAGTGGTTAGCACTGGGGTTCTAGGTTCAAATCTGACCAAGGACAACATCTGCATGGAGTGCACACTCCAAAGGCATACTGGTAGGGAATTTAGATTGTGAGCCCCATTGGGGACAGCAAGTGATAACCATGTGCTGTGGAATATGTCAGTAAAATAAATAATAAATGTATGGCAAACCAACAGATAATAATTGGAATCATTTTGGGGATACTCTTACACATACAATTGTAGTAATTTTTGCTGTAGATGTTTTTCCAAAATAAGTAGGTATATGAAGCTGGCATATTGCTTGGTTCAACCACAGAGACCCTCAATGATGGCAATTAAAGCTGTAGGATCCTGACACATATTGGCCAAACATATGCCTAAGGAAGGACATCCTTTGGCATACATTTGACCTTAAAAGTCTATAGGCACTTCAGTGTGATTGCAGACTAAAGGCTTGGTATGAATTTAACCTGAGTTGCAATACACAAGGTCAGGGTTTAGATTGGCATTGTAAGGAGAAAAAATAGGGCAATAGCTCTTTATTTAGTGCTGTAGACCTTTAATTTTAGAGATTGTACATGTCCCAGCAGTAAGAGCCCCAACAAGGAGAGTGATCAGAGCATCTTCTGGAAGCAAGAGTGATCCAGGGCTAGGAGAAACCAAAGGAAACACATTGGCCCTGATTTATCATACCATCACTCCAGAATTCTGGCATCAAAAAGTCGGAAAATAGGGCTTTTGCAACTTTTTTGAACTCCCGTGCGCAAAATTTATGCGATTGCGCAAAATTTTGCAACTTTTTTTGCGCAAAAATTTGCGACTTTTTGCATGTGTACACCACTCACTCCAGTTTTGTAATATGGGTGGAAAAGTGGGTGTGGTTAGCTATGTTAATGAGTTTCACCCCATATTTATCATTGCGACTTTTTTAAAAAGTCGCAAAATAGTCGCAATCTCACTCCAGGAGGAGGGTGGAGTAGGAAAAGTGGAGGAGCTTCTCTAGACAGAAGTGTTAGGTTTAAGGACAAGCCACATTTATCAAACAACCTGTGACATTTGATAAATGTGGCACAAAGTACTCCAACACAGACTGAAGCAAAACTGACTTCAAATATTCTCCTAATGATAAATTCCCCCTATTAACTTTGGCTGCCCCTGGATCCCATCAACAACCATGGTTGATGGCAGCTTATGGTGTCTTGCAATTCACAGCTACAAATTGCTGTAACACAGCCTTTAGCTTCTTGATGATTGTGGAGAAGTCATGGTTGGAAGTGATTTGGTCAGATTATTTTAGGCAACTGCAGACAATCTCTAAACATATACTTTAAAGGGGTTGTCCAGAGATTAAAAAAAATGGCAGCTTGATTCCACTGAATTGAACTGGGATGACCTGGAATACCACACAGAACCTGTGGATAGGCATGGTGCTGTATTTAGAAGAAAGCAGACATGTTTTTCTAATCCTGGTCAACCCATTTCTGTGCTCTAGTTTTCAAAAATCATCATGACTTGACTTTTGAGACTCAAAATTGTTCATCATTCAAAATACAAAATAGGATCAGTGATGTCACTTTAAATATACATAACCATCTGATATTTTAAAAGTTAATTACTGTTGGCTCCCAGAGTAGAAGGGTTTAACAGTTCATAAATTTCAAACTAAGCCCAATTTAACCTTCTGACATCGATTTTGTCTCCTTCTTAGAAGGATTTCCATGCATAATTTTATTCAGCTAGAGGCATTGTCTTTTTTAATTAAAGCTTATGAAAACACAGTAAGGATTGAGAGAGGTTTAAATGTGAGGCATCACAATCCTGTCAAGTTCTGGGCACTTTTTAGATTTACAGTCATGTTTTAGTTGTATCGTCGGGTCATTTTATAGACTGTGCCATTGTACTATGAAAAAAGAGAGAAAAAAATGGATGGATATTGACAGTGGAACAGGGATGGAGAGATAAAGAGAGGAAGAAATTAGGTAGGAAAGGAGAATGGAAGAACGAGAGGCAAAAAGGGAGAAATTGTACAAGGGAGGAAGGGAGGGAATGAGAGAATAAGAAAGTGAAAGGTACTGAGAGTGCGGTAGTAAGGAGGAAAGGAAGTAAAAGAAGGAGGGAAAAAGAGGGAAATGAAGGAAGGGAAGGAGGGTAAAGGGAATAGGAGAGGAAGAAATAGGAAAAGGATATTGAGAGTGGGAATGGGTGGAAAGAAACAAGGGAAGAAGTGAAAAAGAGAAGGGGAGAATAAGGAAGGTAGGATGAAAGAAGGACAGGGAAAAGGGAAGAGTGAGTAAAAGGGAGGAAAAGAAAGAATTAGAAAGGAAGGAATATCAAGAGTGATGCAGGGTGAAGAAAAAGAAGCTAGGAAAGGAGAGAAAATGGAGAGAGCATGGATGGGAGGAAGGAAGGATGTGATGAACAAAGGAAGAGGTACGAAGAGACAGACATACATGGAGGAAGGTGTGGTGACAAGTGGAAGGAAGGGAGAGATGAAGGGGAGTTATAGAGAGACAGAGGAGGAGAAGAGATGAGAGACAGTGAAAAACATGAAGAAAGAACAAGAAGGTGAAAGGGAATGAGAGAAAGGGGGAGGGAGGAAGGAAAGGAGAAACCGAAAGGGAAAGCAGAAAGGGAGTGAAGGGAAAGGTAGTTAAACAGAGGGAGGCAGGGAGAATGATAGGAAGGAAGGACAGAAAAAAGTAAGAGAGGAGAGCGAGGAGTGGTAGGGACATAAAAGGGAATGAGAGAAAGGGGGGAGAAAGGAAGGAAGGAATAATGCTGTACTTTACTAAAATGGCACTCATCGTAAATATTTGCACAAAAATAATATTGACAAATCAGTAACCTACACCCCATACTGTTTAAAATGCATCTTTAGTTGTGAATCTGAAATTAATAACTATGCAAATTCATCTCACATATTGGCTTTAACCTGAAATATTTCTCTCTATCTTAGGTACGGTGACATGGTACCCAAGACTATAGCTGGAAAAATCTTTGGATCTATCTGCTCACTCAGTGGGGTCCTTGTGATTGCACTGCCAGTCCCCGTCATTGTTTCAAATTTCAGCCGGATTTACCACCAGAATCAGCGAGCTGACAAGAGGCGAGCACAAAAGGTTAGTCAGATATAAGTCACTCCATAAACATATCTGAGGAAGTGAAGCTAATTATGAAGATATACTTTATTATTGGGCACAATAGTCATGAAGTCATTAAAGGGAACTTCTCATCTTCTGATCATGGTGTCTGGTCTGCAGGGAGCATATTGACAGCAGGAGGAGCTGAACAGATTGATATATATATATATATATATATATATATATATATATATATATAGTTTTATGGTTAAAAATTCAGTATGACTTGTACTTTACGAATTTATATTCCTGCTCTTCGTATGCTTAGGTGTCCAGTACACGGTCTTATCAGTGTTTTACACATCGCTGTACATAAACCTATGCAAAGCATGCCACTGATAAGGACCAACCACTGACTCCTAAGCAACAGAATACATTGCAAGCTATACAGAATCTTTTCCCACAACACTGTAATATGCTGTCCGTCGATCAGACGCCATTTCCAACCTGACAGATTACCTTTAAATTATGCATTGTTTGCTCAGTTATATTTCATGTCATTCGAATGGGACATCTTTACAAGTGCAGATTATACTAAACCTTCTGGCCTTTTCACATTCACCCAATAGTCATGGGACAAATGGTTTATTGGAAACTGGGACCAGTAGGTATTGAGTATATTGCAAGCTACCCAATAGATCAAGCACCAGGAAATGCTGGTTAATCGTGTGTTAAATAACATCTCTGCATAGTGTATTGGTTCTCAGCACAGATGGCTTAGAAGGGCAGATTACTCTCTTATTCTGGGATTATCAGACAAGAAAGCACCAATTAACAAGAGTCATGATAAAAGTCAAAGAACATATCAATCCATTTAGCATCTTTGGGAACTGGATCAAATTTGGTCATATAATCATCTAATTTGTTGTGCGGTGCCATTGTGTCCTAGAGAATGTATGCCTTCTTACATTGGAACCATGCCCTATTACCAGCTATATGCCATCTAATGTATTTTTAATAATAATCTGTATGATATACTATAATAGGACTGAAAAAAACCTTGAATATCTTGCTAAGCGCCCTACCAGGGGCGTAACTACTATAGTGGCAGACCATGCGACTGCTATGGGGCCCAGGGCAAGAGAGGGCCCAGCTGGGATTATCTCCTCTTCTACTGGGGGTGAAACGTGGTCAGGACTCTACCATCTAAAGGAACAACTTTTAGCAAATGAGACCAAGGGTCATTGAAAGGGGTTTAGGCAAAAACCCTTCTGTCCTGAGTGGGGGACCTGGTTTGATCCTTGCTATGGGGCCCTTACTTCTCTATGTACTCCACTGGCACTAACCCTTCTTTGCCCTCAGGGCAGTGCCAGTCAGTCTTTTGAGGCTAGATGGCTGGAGGCTAGAGATAAGGTAGATACCCTCTTAAAACAAGTTTCTAGTTGGTAAAAATAAAGTCTAAGGGCTCGTGCCGTGTTTTACGGTCCACAAAATGCGAATCCACAAAACACAATGCCTCCCGTGTGCGTTCCGCAATTTGGAGAACGGAACAAAAAACGTCTGCAAAACGGACAAGAATAGGACATGTGCTATTTTTTTTGCAGCATGGAATGGAGCAACAGTTGCGGACAGCATGCGGGACCAAACTACGTTCGTGTGCATGAGCCCTAAGAGGGATATTTATCAAATCAGATCTGTCAGTTTTGTGGTCTAAAAAAGTTGCAAGCCATGGCAACTGCGAAATTTAGATAATTTGCAACATTTCTTGTATCTCGCCACAGAGCTAAAAGTGAGGTTAAACCTGCATTATGGCTCATTTACTATGTGCAACTTTTGCAAACGTCACAAAGAAGTCGCAACCCACACTAGGCAACCCCCTGATCTACTTTTACACCTAAGGCTACATTCACACGACCATATGTGTTTTGCGGTCCGCAAAACACTGATCCGCAAAAAATAAGGATGACGTCCTTTTGGCATCCGTATTGCATCATATTTTTTTGCGGATCCATTGTAACATAGCCTATCCTTGTCCGCAAAACGAAGGAGAATAGGACATGCTCTATATTTTTTGCGTGGCTATGGAATGGACGTACGGATGCAGACAGCATTTTTTACGGGCCCATTGAAATGATTAGGTCCTCATCCAATCTGAAAAAAAAAAACAGAACGGACACGGAAACAAAATGCGTTCGTGTGCATGTAGCCTATAGGTGTAAACCACATTACACATTATTAAGGGGGGCACACAAAGCAAAGCCAGACTTAAAACTGACACAAAAACAATTATAAATGATAAATGACCCCCAAAGTCTGAGGGGGTAATTTATCAAACCAAATAGGTCAGGCCTTTGGTCTAAAAATGTTGCACAACATAACCCTTGTGACTTTTTTGTGACATTTTGGAGACACCACTTTTCAATTTGGTCTATGTTTAAGGTAGAAAAGTGAAATTAATTAGAGGAATGGCGTGACTCCTGAAAATTAACTTTTATTAAATTATTTAAAATTGCTAAATAGCACATGTCACTAAATCTGAATCTGTATATCCAGGAGGCAGGGAGAGGGAGACTGACCCTGGTATACCCTAGGATATGCCCTTAGCCCAGGGGCTACCTCCTGATGGTGGAGGTACCCTGTCCCCGAACCTATCCTAATAAACCCTAATAGCACCGTACACACACCGAGGTGAGAAACAACAAACCCCAACGTGTTTCCCCCATACATGTGGGATCATCAGGGGGTGATAATGATCAGAAAGTAGGGATAAAGTCTGATATTCATTAGATATATATAATATAATGGCAAAGATAAACCAACATGGGAGGTAGTATGATAATGTACTTGCCACCGCCAGGTAACTCCACTGTACCGATGCTTTAAACCTATAAGTTAGAAGAATCATCAGGTAAGGAGAAGAAAGATATGCCAAGATACAATGCCAGGTAAGAGACTTACAGTGGTGGCCAGCGAAATTCAGATACTCCCATTTGGCGCCGCAGAACACAAACAACATGCGCCGGCCGGGAGTTAAATACCCGCGCTGACGCCGGGTGACGCGCTCCCTGTGCGTGGAATGCACAATGGAACGCAAACGTTACTTCCGGTATATCACACCGAGTGTGGAACGCATACAGGTTAGTGAGGCTCACTACTAATAGCCAAATAGACATACATAGACATGCCATACCATTAAGAAACCTGTATCTGAGGCCAAATCAGGACTTAACATCAGTGACACATACCAGATATGTGTGTGAAATAAGATAATATTACCACACTATTTATTACATTGGCTATTAATGGTAAGGAGGAGAGGATGATACCACTATACAATTTGGGCACTTTTCAAGTCCATAACCAGAAGGGGCTGCCCCAGTAATCCTGAATACAACAGAGTATGGACCAAAATGTAAATAAAACAGGTATATGTTAATCTTTCGTTAATGCCCAGTGGGGATTGGGAACGGAAGTGATAAATCCATTCGGATTCTTTTTGCAACATCTTCCGATCCCAATCTCCCTGTCTCGGAGACTGTGGCGCCACTTGGAGAGCAGAAAAGCGAACTGTACGTAGGTCACCATTATGACAATCATTAAAGTGATTGGCTACTGGAGTGTCTTTTATTTTTAATATCATTAATGTGTTTCAGGATCCTATGTCTAAATTCACGTGTAGTCTTGCCTATATAGTCCTTTGGGCATGGACATTGGCATAGATAGATAACCCCTTTAGTTTTACAATTTACGAAATCCTTAATTGGATACGTAACTCTAGTGATGCAACTGGTAACAAATTTCGAGGTTTGTACAAAATTACAGGCTTTGCAAGACCCACATCTAAACACACCACAGGGTTTTCTAGCAAGCCATGTGCCTTCCTTCCTCGGTCCAGTGTAGTAACTATGGACCAAACGATCTGGGAGACTCCTTCCCTTTCGGTAGGTAATCTGAGGATAGGTGGCAATGGCCTTAGATAGATCTGGATCCATAAGCAATATTGGCCAATATTTATGCAGAATTTTCTTCACTTCATTATTGGCCGTATCAAATGTAGATACTAGCCTAATGAATGACGGTTCTTTCAAGTCATGAGGCCTGGGGATCAATAAACCACTCCTATTGCGTGCCTCAGTCTCTTTAAAGGCATCTCTCAAAATAGATTTTGGGTATCCTCTCAAGCGGAGACGATCATGTAATTTTCTGGATTCACAATAGAATCCCTCATTAGTTGAGCAGTTTCTGCGCGTCCGCAAAAACTGCCCCTTGGGGATACCCCTTTTCAGAGTAAAAGGGTGCTGACCGTCCCAATGTAAAATATTGTTCGTAGCGGTGGGCTTTCGATACAGACATGTAATAAGATGGTCCCCCTGTTTTTTAACAGAAATATCCAAGAAAGTAAGAGACTCTTCCTCAACCTCAGATGTCAAATAAAGGCCTATTTGATTGTCATTCAGTGCGGACATGAATTGATGGAATTCTTCATTACTCTCAGTCCAAATCAAGAATATGTCATCGATATAACGTGACCAAAAAGATATATGGTTAGTCCAATTGAGGAACTGATCAGAGAACACATAGGTATTCTCCCACCAGCCCAGGAGGAGATTCGCATACAATGGGGCACAGGGGCTCCCCATCGCGGTCCCCCTGAGCTGGTGGTAAAAGGATCCATTAAATAAAAAATAATTGTTTACAACATCGGTACAGTGGAGTTACCTGGTGGTGGCAAGTACATTATCATACTTCCTCCCATGTTGGTTTATCTTTGCCATTATATTATATATATCTAATGAATATCAGACTTTATCCCTACTTTCTGATCATTATCACCCCCTGATGATCCCACGTGTATGGGGGAAACGCGTTGGAGTTTGTTGTTTCTCACCTCGGTGTGTGTAGGGTGCTATTAGGGTTTATTAGGATAGGTTCGGGGACAGGGTACCTCCACCATCAGGAGGTAGCCCCTGGGCTAAGGGCATATCCTAGGGTATACCGGAGTCAGTCTGCCTCCTGGATATACAGATTCAGATTTAGTGACATGTGCTATTTAGCAATTTTAAATAATTTAATAAAAGTTAATTTTTAGGAGTCACGCCATTCCTCTCATTGACTTCACTTTATTAGTGTTCTCCTCCCCTATCTATTTGTTGTATCCCTTTTTTTTCTCTTTTAGAAAAGTGAAATTAGACCTGGAATATGGCACATTGACTTGAAATACAATTGAAATGTAGCAGAAGGGTCGCATCCTACGCCAGGCAGCCTCCTGGTGTATTTTCTAGGACTAAGGGCTCATGCACACGACAGGATGTATTTTGCGGTCCGCAAAAAAAACGGATGACGGACATGTGGACATACGGAAACAGAATGCACACAGAGTAACTTCTGTTACGGAACGGACGTGGAAAGAAAATATGCTCGTGTGCATGAGCCCTAAGGCTTATAACTAGAGATGAGCGAGCATGCTCGGCAGAGCATGCTCGAGTGCCATTTTTGCGTATTTGCGTACGCATTTTAAAATTCCTACGCTATTCATACGCATATTTTAATCTATACGCAAATGCGTACGAATTGCGATCGAATAGCGTACAAATTGAATTTGTACGCTATTCGTAAGCAATTCGTACGCATTTGCGTATAGATTAAAATATGCGTATGAATAGCGTAGGAATTTTAAAATGCGTACGCAAATACGCAAAAATGGCACTCGAGCATGCTCTGCCGAGCATGCTCGCCCATCTCTACTTATAACACAACACAGTCGCACCAAATACATGAAAACTGTGCACCATTTCATACATTTGGTCCAGCAATGAATACGCTCAATTTCTTGAGTATTGGTAAAACTGGTCAGCAGTATTTACATATGGATTTTTTCACTTATTCTAGAAATATTATGTGATCGCTCTGAGCCTTGTAGAAGCGAGCAGCTGCCAAATTCTCTTGCGCAGATGGAGTAAGCTCTCTGTCACTATATGGAGCTAAATCGTATCTAGCACTAGAGATCACAACTGAAGAACGCTGATTAAAGCCCTGGGTGAAGAGTTCACTCTGACACTGGCATACCCTTCCATGTAAAACAGATTCAAATGGTATTAACCAGCCCACTGCTGAAGAAAACTAATCTGCCAGAGCCCTAGAGAAATCCTCTTTGCAGTGCAATTGATACATTATTTGACCTTATAGGGTTTTTTTATATGAATGGAGCTGAGCTGCAATGTCAGGCACAACCCCTGGACAGATCTGGGACTGTTGTGGGAAGAAAGGAACCATTTTTCTAATCCTGAACAAACCCTCTAATTCAGAATTTTAAAATTTACCTACCATTATCACAGAAGTAAAAAATCAAGCAGAACATATTCCTCATATTCCTCAACAATGGTCTGGTGTTCCTAGGGGTTTAAATTGATGTAATTAGTCTAAGGCTACATTCACACGACCTTATGTGTTTTGCAGTCCGCAAAACACTGATCCACAACAAATACAGATGACGTCCTTTTGGCATTTGTATTGCACCCGTTTTTGTTTTTTTTTGGCGGATCCATTGTAACAATGCCTACCCTTGTCCGCGACAAGAATATGACATATATTTTTTGCGGGGCTACAGAACGGACATACGGATGCAGACAGCACACGGTGTGCTGTCCACATTTTTTGCGGACCCATTGAAATAATAAGGTCCTCATCCAATCTGCAAAATAAAATGGAAGGGACACGGAAAATAAATACGTTCATGTGCATGATCCCTAAGAGAGAGTTCACATCACCATTTCATTTTCCGCTCTTCTGATCCATCAGAAGAACAGAAAAAAATTTAAAAAATCATGTGATTCTGTGAAAAAATGGATCCTGTGCATCAGTTATGCACATTTGGCATCTGTTTGAGCCAATGCCATCTGAAATTCATTTTTCAGATGGAAAAAAAAGTACTGCATGCAGGACTTTTTTTGTGTCTAAAAAAACAAATCTCAGACGGAATGCCAAATGTGCACAACTGATGCACAGGATCCGTTTTTTCACAGGATTAGGTTTTTTTTTTCCTGTTCTTCTGACGAATCAGAACGGAAAATGAAATGGTGATGTGAACCCGGCCTAATCCATGTTCGTGATGAACTATGCCTGGTGCACATTTTAGATCCAACGTTTTTGGTCAATCAATACTTGTTCAGGGAAAGTTTTCAACCTCTGGATGAACACAAGAATGTTCCGTTCACTGACAGCAAACGTACATGTTGTAAATGGAGAGGAACTGTAACGCAAAGTATAGTAGAATGTTACTGCTGGTTTATACCATGATGATGACTGGTCAAGAACAGCTTCATATGGAGAAATATGTTATTAATAGAGATTGGTATGTGAATAATGCTGAATAATAAATCTGATTATATCCAGTATAGCTTGATATGGAATTATCAATAATGGCTGAATACTAAAGTTTACTATGGTATATAATACTGAATAGTGATCAGTCTATAGGGTTTATCAGTACAGCTTGGTATATAATACTGAATACTGATCGCCTATAGGGTTTATCAATACAGCTTGTACAGCCGCTCTGATATATTGAGTGAATATATCATACTAGCAGAAGGACCCGGCTTCGCATGGGTATATTTCATCTATTTCATTTAATGTTTCTGTGTGTCGTTGTCACACTCTGGTTTGGAGGGGAAAACCACACCAAGCGTAGGAGGGAAGGGGATGAGGTCAGGAAACAAGCAAAGGGAAAAGGTCACCTCCTGCAGGAAACCCTGACACCAATCCTGACTGACTTACAGTATGAACAGGCCTCAAATGTAGGCGAGTTCATACACAGGAACTTAAACCAAACTGACCCTATAGGACCCTGCAACTATTGACAGGGCTGAGTCTACCCGTTCCTCCAAAAATGAAGGATGAACAGGAGACTCCCAAAGGCCAAATAACACAACAGGGAAAAGCAGAGTAAACACAAAAGGGAAAGTGGACACTTATCTTTAAGAAGAAATGGAAGCAACCGGATCTCAGGAGAGAACCACACCAATCCAACAGAATGTCCACAGAAACTATAAACCGCAAGTAACTGTGGTAGAAGGAGAATATATATATGGGTATACGCTTAAAACATAACCTTTACTTTTAAAAGTTAAAAAATGAAGTTACCCACAAAATCAACATAATAATGTGAAAAGTGCACAAACTATACACCAGTGCAGGTATAAAATATGCACTCTTACCACTCTTGTAGTCACGTGGTTCAAGTAAACCCTATTTCTAGGGGTACTGGTCTCTTCCCCTATAACAACCCTCAAAGGTGCACTATTCTGTCTGGTGAAGACAGGGAAGGGTAAGGGGAGGTAGTACCTCCTATAGAGGGTCCTGACTATCTGAGGCTTTCCCTTGTTGCCCCTAACAGTTTTGACTGCCCAGTAATTCGTCAGGGAAGGACAAACAAGGGAGGCCCTAGTCAAACAAATACCCCTTATTAAAAACAACAAACAATGTCCCGACGCGTTTCCCTGGTGGGGGTACACCAGATCATCAGGGGAATGATTTTCAGATGACGCCACAATGGTTCATAATGTGTGTCAGGGGGAGGAGGGTTAATGCTCATCAAATTTATCCAGCAAACAGCCTCTGTTCCTCTCCATGGGGCGTATGGTGTCCACTAACTGTGGTAGAAGCAGGAATAAATAGGGGAAGGACAATTACCACACCCGCAACAGCTGAGGGGAAAACAAGTCAGATTATGTCGCATGTGCAAGCCTAGATCACTTTCTGCAACCTGTTGCAGGAATGACCGTGACAGTCATTAAAAGATATCGACAGTATCCCCCATAAGAGTGACCTCTACAGCAGCCTGTCCCCTTAACAGTGAACTCCACAGCCCCCCCCCCACAGTGCCCCACCTCCTTAAAATGGGACCTCCACAGAAGCCCACCCCCTTAACTTTGACCTTCACAGCAGCCCTTCCCTTTTACAGTTAGTTCCACAGCACCCCACCCCCCTGACAGTGACCTCCACAGTGTCCTGCCCCTTTAACAGTGACCTCTACAGCACCCCACCCCTTAACACTGACCTCCATAGCAGACCGTCCTCTTAACTGTGATTTACACCGTTCCCTGACCTCACAGTACCCTGCTGCCTTAACAGTGACCTCCAAACAGTGACCTCCACAGTGCTGTCCCTTTAACAGTGACCTCCACATCAGCCTGCCACCCTAACAGTAACATACAAAGCGAACGCCCCTTTAACAGTGACCTCCACAGAAGCCGCCCCTTTATTAGTAACATAGTAACATAGTTTATAAGGCCAAAAAAAGACATCTGTCCATCCAGTTCAGCCTGTTATCCTGCAAGTTGATCCATAGTAAGGAAAAAAACCCTTGTGAGGTAGAAGCCAATTTTCCCCACTTTAGGGGAACAAAAATCCTTCCCGACTCCAATCAGGCAATCAGAATAACTCCCTGGATCAACGACCCATCTCTAGTAACTATAACTTGTAATATTGTTACCCTCCAGAAATACATCCAGGCCCCTCTTGAACTGTTTTAGTGAACTTACCATCACCACCTCCTCAGGCTTACCGTAAAGAATCCTCTTATATATTTGTGTACAAACCTTCTTTCCTCCAGACGCAGAGGATGTCCCCTCATCACAATCACAGTCCTGGGGATAAATAGATTATGGGAGAGATCTCTGATCTCCACAGTACCCCATCTCCTTCACAGTGATTTCTACAAAAACCTGCCACCTTAACAGTGACCTGCACAGCAGCTGCCCCTTTACTAGTGACCTCCACAGTCCCCCGCCCCTTTAACAGTGACCTTCACAGCGGCCAGCCCTTTGTTTGTGACCACCACATTACCCCGTCTTGTTAACAGTGATTTCCATAATAACCCACCTCTTATATGGCTTTTCTCTTAGCGTCTGATGACAATCGTCCAATCGAATTCCTTTTCTTACAGGGCATTATTGTCTTTAATTGACAGTATATAAAACTCCACAGAATTAGTATACACTTAAGATCATGTGAGTTACATCAGCCTCTACAACAACGTTGGCTAAGTGTCACAATCAAAATCATATTAACTCACACATAAGCTGTCTTATACTAAGAATGTCCTTCATTGCTTATCGCAACCAATCAGAACTCATATTAATGACCTACAGCAAAATAGAAGCTGAGCTGTGATTGGTTGATATATACAACCTCGTGAATATCCAGGTTAACTGCCACAACAGCAAACAGACAATGGCTCCTGTAGTTTGGAGGTTAGGTTACTTTTTTTGGCAAATAATTGGAAAGCATGGGGGTGAAAGTTTCCACTCAAAACATAGTCTATGACGTTTCTCGAGTCACAGGAGGCAGCTGTGCAAAATTTTGTGATTGTAAATGCGACAGTGAGGATTCCTTTAGCGGAAAATGATACGTGATTTTCAAAAAATGTTATAAATAAAAAACTGAAAAGTGTGGCAAGCATTTGTATTCAGCCCCCTGTACTCTGATGCTCCTAAATAAAATTCAGTGTGACCAATTGCCTTCAGAAGTCACCGAATTAGTAAACAGAGTCCACCTGTGTGTAATTTATTCTCAGTATAACTATAGCTGTTCTGCTTCCTTTGCTGACTGGATTAATTTTTCCATGACATTTATCACTGCTTATTTCCATGGTAACGACCACCCTGGAATCCATCAGTGGTGGCCGTGCTTGCACACTATAGAAAAAAGTGCCGACCTCTCTGGTAACCAGGACAGTAGGAGATCACTTACGTAGACTGGTGCTTTTTTTTTTATAGTGTGCAAACACAGCCACCACCGATGGATTGCAGGGTGGTCGTAACCATGGAAACAAGCAGTGCATAATGTCATGGAAAAATCATTCTAGCCAGCAAAGGAAGCAATATGGGTAATAACTATACATTAGTAAGTGGTTTGTATTAACTTTCTCTACATGATAAATGCCACTTGCTGAAGCGAGACAGCCCCTTTAAGACAGCCCATTTGAAGTTTGCCACAGGAAACATGTGGAAGAAGGTGCTCTGGTAAGATGAGACCAAAGTCGAACTTTTAGATCTAAATGCAAAACACTATGTGTGGTGGAAAATTAACACTGCACACTACCCGGAACACACCCCGTTCCCACAATGAAACATGGTGGTGGCAACATCATGTGGGGATGCATTTCTTAAGCAGGGATATGGAAGCTGGTCAGAGATGATGGGAAGATAGATGGAGCTACGTACAGGGCAATCCTGGAGGAAAAGCTGGTAGAAGCTGAAAAAGACTTGAGACTGGGGAGGAGGTTCACTTTCCAGCAGGACAACAACCCTGAACATACAGCCAGGGCTACAAGGGAATGGTTTAGATCAGAGCATAATCATGTGTTACAATGTCCCTCTCAAAGTCCAGACCTAAATCCCATTGAGAATCTGTGGGAAGACTTGAAAATCTGACTGAGCTTGAGCTATTATGCAAAGAATAATGGGCAAAAATGTGAGCGTCTAAGTGTACAAAGCTGGTAGAGACATAACCTAAAAGACTTGTAGCTGTAATTGCAACAAAAGATGGCCCTACAAAATATTGACTCAGAGGGGCTGAATATACATGCAGGCAAGACTTTCCAGATTTTTATCTATTAAAATTTTTTAAAACAATGTATCACATTTTCACTTCACACATACTTGCTACTGCGTGTCAATCTATCACATAAAATCCCAATAAAAATCATTTAAGTTTGTGGGTGTAACTTTAAAAAATATGGAAAAGTTCAAGAGGTGTGCAGGCCTCTCCATAACTTCGGCACATCCAGCGCAAGTTGTAAATGTAAGACAGCTTCCTTGCTGTCTTACATTTAGACCATTTTCTACACCTAAAACAGGTGTAGAAAATGGTAAGTGAGATGGCGTGCTGGCCCGTCCCCTTCCCCGCCCACTCCATGATCACAATTTGAGATCTGGTGTAAGACCAACTGTTGCGCCGCCATCTGCACCTGAAACACGCCTAATTTAGGCGTATTTCAGATTAGTAAATGACCCCCTGTATGTTTAACATAATATCGGGATTTAATAAAGGAATAGGGTTCACTATCTGATTTTAATTACTAAAAAAATACAGTAGATGACACGTTCCCTTTAAGGTTTGACTGAAGCGCTGCACCATTCATACATAATGATTGACGGTATGATAGACATCCCAATATTAGGTGTTTTCTAATCATACTAGTAGAACGAAAAGGGATGCTGATGCTCATGGGACACGTACTGTATATTTGCTGTCAATTTCGTTTTCATACATATCTACGCAATATGTTCTGCAATGGCATTGCAAAATAAAGTATGACTATCAATTAGTATTAGATTGCTGTTATAAAAATCGTTTTGCATGGAATAGCTAAGGCACATTGCAATTACTGAATAGTTTGAGGGCTAAGACATGACTATAACAGATAAGCTGTAACTATGGAAACCATTGTCTTCTGTATCAGCTGTAGAAAATACAGAGCAGGAAGGAACGGCTGAACTGGCCATTGAGGACAGTAAGGAGTGGGGGATAAGATCTATTTCTTATGTACTACCTATGATTGTAAAAAATATAAATGGTACTGTGGTATTCATGGTAGAACAAATTCAAAACCCTAAGAAATATCTTGGGAAAAATTTCAGGCCTGCTCCAGTACAGTGCAAGTGATAATGGTGGAATAAAAGCTGAAGGGGTAAATAAGGTTGTATGGGAACCAGGGTCGGACTGGCCCCCCAGAGTACCAGAGGATCCTCCGGTGGGCCCAACTCCGACAAAACAAAACAGGGCCCTTTAAGGTCTTATATAGACAAAGCGTGGGCCCTCAGAATCATTTCCTTTGGTGGGCCCAGGTCAGGGTTACCAATTGTCCAAAAATTTCTGGAGAGTCCATAAAGATAGGCAACTTTTTTCCTGTGTCAAAAAAAAGATGTGCTTGTGATTTTTTTTAAGGCTGGTGGTTCTTGACTAGATTATGTTGGTGGTAATTATCACCATTTTCCAGCTCATAGCTTTCCAATTTGTGAAAATTGTTGGATGTCCGTGATTTTGGGATAAGTTGTCCATAAAAAGAAAAATTCTGGTTGGCAACCCTGGACCAAGGTAGTTCAGTCTGACACTGATGGGAACTACATGGCACAATTATGTGACCACTGATTGGTATTAACATTTGGACACTTTACGGATTGGCACAGCTTTGCTCAAGGGAAATGCTGTACACGATGGTCCCTGTGCCTAATGACCTATGGGTACTTATGTGTCTACAGCAAAATATCCTGCCACCGAACAGCCAATTCAGTCTACATGTCTGATAGTACAAGGGTGCGTGTGTGCCCTATGCTGTGGACCGCAAATTGCACAATGCACGGGCACCAGCCTTGTGAATCCCATATTGCAGCGTGGACCCATTGTCTTGAATGGGTTCGTGATCCGAAATAAACGGCAAAAGATAAGACATGCCCTATCTTTTGTGGTGTGGTGGCACAGATCCAAAAGTCCACCAAAGTGCTTTGTAATGCTTCTGTAAGCTTCCAATCCGTGCCTCCCTTCCACAGCGCGCTGTATCTTGTGGATTGTGGACCGATTCAAGTCAATGGGTCCGCATCCATGATACAGAATTCACATAGCCAGTGCTTCTATAGGCGGATTGGCTGTTTGCGATCTGCAATACGGGCACGGATGGCCTGTGGTCGTGTGAATGAGTCCTTAGTGTGTACACTCAACGGCCACTTTATGAGGAGTACAAATGTATCATTTGCCAACCAGGTGGCAGCAACCGAATGCATTAAAAGGGATTAGAAGGGATGCAAACGTGATCAAGACCAAATGCCGAAATGTAATCTCAAAATTAATAATGAGTATTTTCAGCACTTTGTGGCACCAAGGATATTCTTAAAGGGGTATTCCTATTATATACAATGGGGGCATATCGCTAGGATATGCCCCCATTGTCTGATAGGTGCGGGTCCCCACACCTACAAGGAGAACAGAGCAGGGAGAGTCGTGGCTGGAGGACCCCGGGTTTCCCGGGGTCCATCCACCACAAAGCGCTGCTCCCATACAAGTAAATGGGAGCGCACCGCGCACACGTGGCCCCTGCTCCCATTCATTTCTATGGGGCAGACGGAAATAGCCCAGCCAGTGCTCGGCTATTTTCGGCGGCCCCATTAAAATGAATAGAGGGCAGCTGCGCATGCGCTCCATTCTGTTTTTGTTGTAGGTGCGGGTGCCACCTAGCGATATGCCCCCATTGTATGTGATGGTAAAACCTCTTTAAACCAAGGAGAGTTCATATTCGGTACTTGAACACTGAAACTAATCAAGTAGCATCTGAGAGTACCATATATAGAGGTTAGGTGTACATGCTGTTTGTATGTATAGTACATATGTGTGAGAATGCATAAAATAAGTGGGTGTAGTCAGTGTATGCATAGTTATTAGACTATCTCTAATAGTTATGTGTAGTACATAGGTGTGAGACTGCATGAAATGAGTGTGTGTAGTGAGCGTGCTTATGTATTTAAGTATTTATTAAGTATATGTATGCTTATGTGTATGCATGTATGTGTGATGATGTATGAAGTCAGTGTGTAGTGAGTATGCTTATGTATATAGATATGTAGCGAGTGCGTGTATAGGTATATGTACGCATGTATGTGGGAGAAAGCGTGAAGTGAGTGTATACAGTGAGTATGCTTATGTACTTGGTATGTAATGAGTCTGTATATTTATGTGTACGCATTTATGTGTGACTGCGCGAAGTGAGTGTTTGTAGTGAGTGTGCTTAGGTATTTCAGTATGTAATGAGTGTCTGTCTCTTTATGTGTATGCATGTATGTTTGAGAATGCACAAAGTGAGTGTATGTAATGAGTGTGCTACTGTATTCAGGTATTTAGCGTGTGTGTGTATATTTACACATGTATGTGTAAAAGTGTATGAAGTAAGTGTGTGTATTTAGTGGATGTGCTTATGTATTTAATAAGGTAGTGTGTGTGTGTGTATGTGTGCATAAAGAGTAGCATAAGGAGAAGCAGATGCCAAAAGAAAGCCCTTAAAGGGGTTGCCTTATCTCAGACAATGGGGGCGCATCGCTGGGATATGCCCCCATTGTCTGATAGGTGCGGGTCGCACCGGTGGGACCCGCACCTGTAAAGAGAACGGAGCCCCAAAAGTGGTGGAGGGCGCTCTGAGCATGCGCATCCACCCTCCATTCATCTTCTATGGGGCCACTGGCTCAGCTATTTCTGTCAGACCGATAGAAGTGTATGGGAGCGGTGGCCGATCATGCGTGGGTACGCTCCAATTCACTTCTATAAAGAGATCGCTTGGTGGTGGCCTGACTGGAGTCCTCCAGCCACCACTTTGAGGGGCTCCGTTCTCGATATAGGTGCAGGTCCCAGCAGTGGGTCTCGCACCTATAAGACGATGGGGGGATATCCTAGCAATATGCCCCCATTGTCTGAGATGAGACAACCCCTTTAACTATAGTCCTTAAAGGGATTGTCTCACTTCCGCAGGTGGCATTTATCATGTAGATAAAGTTAATATAAGGCACTTACTAATGTATTGTGATTGACCATATTGCTTCCTTTGCTGGCTGGATTCATTTTTCCATCACATTATACACGGCTCATTTCCATGGTTATGACCATTTTGCAATCCAGCAGCGGTGGTCGTACACCGCATAGGCCGGAAACAAGTAGTGTATAATGCGATGAAAACATGGATCAAGCCAGTAAATGAAGCAATATGGCCAATCACAATACATTAGTAAGTGCCTTGTATGTGATAAATGCCATTTGCCAAAGTGAGACGACCCCTTTAATCATCCCTTCTCCCCAAAAACCAAGAATTAAAGGTTCAACACCTTCTGTGCCTCGACGGGTTCTGGTTCTACCTCCTTTAGTTGCTTATAATTTCATAGCATAGGAGTGATCAGCATCAGTGGGCACTCCCTCCCCAATAGCATTGCGTCTATCTTTAGCACAACTTACTGTAATTAGGTGAGTAAAATCCTGTATAGATTAATCACCATACATTACTCATGCATCAAACCCACTACCCGCCAGTCTGTGAAGAGCCCCCTTTCATTTCACAATTCTTTCTAGTAACCAACGCAATGCATAAATGGTAGGATATAGCTTGGATGCCCTGTGTGAACATGACACCTCTACAGGCAACGTAACAATATAATAACCATATTGGGAAAAAAAAAAGGATTAAAAACTTTCAACACAGTCACGAGTCACATCAGTGATAGATTACGACTACTTTGTAAATTCAGCCACCAAAATCCAAGGCAATCATTTCAGTCAGGAATTGTTAAGCACGGCATTTTAGTCTGACTGTGAGAAAATATTTTTTATACCTCGTTGTTTTTACATTTGAATGATTTATTGCAGTCTACATATTCATTTTTTTTTTTTGCTCTGAGTTCACCCACCGCTTTCTTGCATATAATCTCACCACTGGTTATTACTCACGCTGAATTACTGTATACAACACAGACAGCAATAGTAATCTGCTGCTCAATAGCAGTCCGATACATTAACACGAGCCCCCCATGAGACCAGAAACCTATGAAAGTGTAAAGGCTAAAGCCCTGGATATGAATGGAAATAAGCGGCAATGAACAATGTCGGAGCTAAGCACAGATTTCCCTGAACTCATCGGTGCGCAGGAGAGCTGTGCTTAATTAAGAATTTGCATTAAATACATAAAAGGAGAAGCTGATAGATAATTCCTCCTATGGATTCCTAGTAGCATCCAGTCTCTGATCCCTATGAAGTGTCCCACAGCGGTAAGTGGTTTAATGGAAGACAACTTAGTGGAAGAGCTGGAGCTGGATCTTACTCTTTTAATTCTTACTGATTATATTTAAAAAAAAAGATGTAGTCCAAAATTGAGTCCAAAATTATCCCCATGGCCTGAAATGTGATCTTGAGAAGTAAAGTCAATACATGACTGCCAACATCTTGATAGGTAGGCCTCACAAACATCCTGGTCCTTGTGCCGTCCGCATTTTCTTTGATCATTTTTGACCTATGGTCCATGTTTTGCGGAAATATTCTATGTTTTTGCAGAACAGCCATACAGATGCGGAAAACTCACAGATGATCCATGTGCTTTCAGCATTGAATGTCCGTTCTGTAAAATAAGGCCCACAGACCCATTGGAGTCCATGGGTCAGCAAAAAATGCGGCTGCAACGCAGACGGTATCCGTATTTTGTGGATCTGCAATTTGCAGACTGCACAATACATACGGTCATACTTCTTTTTCGGGTCTCCGTGTGTCTGAATGAAATCTATTGCAGCTCAGAGCTGCCCTAGATTACAGTCATTACTTACGCCAGTTTCTAAATAAATGATTAATTAGCCAGAGTCGATAGTCCCACACTTACCACTCCCTCCCTCCACTCTTACCATACCCTCACTCCACCCTAACCAAACCCTCAGTCCACCCTTACCATACCCTCATTCCACCCTAACCAAACCCTCACTCCACCAACAATTTAGAGTTTCTGGACTTACTTTATTTATATATATACTTCTCAGGAAAGTGGTGAGGGCAGTGTAAAAATGTCACATGCCTAAATTTAGGTTTCTGACTTTTTTACACCAAAAAACTGGTGTGAAGGGAAATGATAAATTCCTCCCATAGACTATATCAGTTCTTAAAATGTGATGGAGAAACTCCAGCAGACAGGAATAGTACATCCTTCCTTTATATTTCCCATTCCCTTCCAAACACACTTCTGGTTTGGGTTAAAAAAAAACTGCATAAAAAATGATCTCAAAAGCTGCCCTTATAGAGGTATTAGAAGCGAATCTTTGAAATACGATGGAGCATGACAAAATTTTTTTTTCCTTTGCACAACCAGGGACTTACAGTACAGTTATGCACACGAGCGCAAGGGCCCTGTGCCCGCGCTGTGGACTGCAAATAGCAGTCTGCAGTGCATGGGCACCGGCCATGTGCACTCCATTTGCGGACCCATTGACTTGCGGACCCATTGACCCATTGGACCCCACAATCCACAAGTTTCGGCCAAAGAGAAAACATGTTCTATCTTTTTGCGGTACGGAGACACGGACCCAAAAGCCCATGGAAGCACTTAGGTGAAGTCCTATCTTCAGTCGCATCTTGCGGATTTTCAAGTCAATGGGTCTGCATCCATATATTGAGGACTGGCTGTTTATGGTCCTCAATACGAGCACTGAGCCAATACGGTTGTGTGCATGAGCCCTTACTCATAGGTGTCTATAGGTGTCTAGTCCAACTTTACACGTGTTCATGAGGCCTAAAGGTGAACCATTAGTACTTAGAACTACCCTCAAAGAGCAGTCACTTGATTCATACTGAGGAGAATTGTATTTGGATTGTGGATGCCAATTTCTATCAGTAAAATACTCAACCTGTGAACTGAAAAAGGTGCCTGATAGGAGAGCAATACAATTGCAGAGTATTCATGAACGGCTCATTATTTTCCACTCTTGGAACAGCGACAGCGGCGATATTTACCTCTACAATTACAACACTTTGCTTCCATTTAAATTCCAAATGTAATTAACTAATAATAATTAGAGGGAGAGAGGCGCAGTTCTGCATGAGCTCTTGGAAAGATTACAGTATAAAATGTGTCCAAATATAATTACGACAGGTTCTATTTTCACGTATTTACCTTTTATGATTGAGAAGAATAGCAGAGGATCTGGCTTCTCTTGAAACGGGAATACAAGCGACAGAAAAAAACTTGGAGCTTTTGATTAGGCAAATTACAAGTACTTGTCCACTATCTGCAATGAGTGATCTGTGTTGAAAGGAAGCTGTACTGTTTGATGCTTGTGATGGTTGCTGCTTGACTCATTCTATCAGATACAGAGGAGCGTTCAGAATCTCAAACACATTATCACACCAGCCCATTCCTTCATTCTGAGTCATACATTTTCTTTTAGTCAATGACAAAAGGCTTTTTACAGTATTTTTTTTTATTTCTTTCCGCTTACATAGCACCAACGTACACAGCTCAGCTATAACATTAAAACCACCTGCCTAATAGTCTGTAGGCCCACCTTGTGCCTTTGCAGCAGCTCTGACCCATCAAGACAGGGGCGTAACTACCATAGCTACAGACCATGCGACTGCTATGGGGCCCAGTTCAAGAGGGGGACCATTTGGGTTCATCTCCTGTTCTACTAGAAGTAAAAACTTTGTCAGGAGTCTACCCTCTAAGGCCTCGTCCACATTTCCGTGTCAGTGACACATCCGTGAAAAAAAGCGTATGTGTTTCATACGTGACGCTGTCCGTGAAGGATACGTGGTTGGTTCGTGTGTCCGTTTTTACCATCCGTGTGGCATCCATAATTCACTAATGTGAATTATTTTCCAAAGAATCTCCTATTTGTCTTGAGTGAAAAACGGACGCACCGTGGACACAACAAGGATGTGTGTCAGTGATTTTCACGGACCCATAGACTTCAATGGGCGTGCTTGATCCGCATCACGGATCAAAGTAGTGCATGTCTCCGTGATTTTTTTACAGTACAGTAAACAAGTACTGAAATGTGAACAGATACATTTAAATCAATGGGTACGTGTGCTGTCCGTGAAAAATGCGGACAGCACGCGTCAGTGAAAAACGGAAATGTGAACGAGGCCTAAAGGAACATCTTTTTGCAAATGAAGCAGTGGAAAAATGGCCCAAGGGTCATTGAAAGGGGTTTAGGCAGAAACCCTTCTGTCCTGTGTGGGGGCCTGGTTTGATCCTTGCTTTGGGGCCTTTACTTTTCTATGTACGCCACTGCATCAAGGCATAGACTTCACAACCCCATATGCACCAAGCTTTCTATCAAAGACAGCATTAAATTTTAGGCAACTTGTGCTTCTATATTTCTTCTGTGGACCAAACCAGGCAGGTTAGCCTTTTTTGCTCACAATTTTTTTGCAGAAAATGGGGTTGTTTTGGTGGGAAGCACATGGATTTCTGCAACTCCCCCATTTAGACTGATGGGACTGATTTTCAGTTACTAAAAATGTCTGCAAAAGAATTTGAAGGAACCCCTACAAGGCACAGAGGATTACTGAGCCAGAGTGGTTTCCACATATTTAAGGTTATTTCCCATGAATAACAGTACTACTACTACTAGCTACTTCCTTACATCTGGTGGCATTTAGAGGCAGAGCTTGTTAAGAGCTCATTTGCATCCCTTTTTTTTCCCCAGAATTCCAGAGGAGCATGAATGGCCTATAAGTCTCCTCACGCCGATTAAGGTGCTCTCTCCCCAATGAGAGATAGTACCCCTTTTACCCTGACTTGGCCTCTCACCCAGTTAAGCCAGTACTCTCTGCTCTGGACTGATGAGGGGCAATCACTCTGAAACAGCTGTCTGCAGATGGGGTGCTGGCTCATTTAATATCTGAGTCATGTGTCAAGGCTCATTTAAAGAGCTGAACATTGACTTACAGGATAGCTGCCTTACATCTGGTGGTATCAGAGGCAGAGCTTGTTAAGAGCTCATTTGCATCCCTCTTTTCTTCCCAGAATTCCAGAAGAGCATGAATGGCTTATAAGTCTCCTTACGTCAATTAAGGTGCTCTCCCATGGAGAGATAGTACCCCTTTTACTACTAGCTTGGAAACATCATTGCTGGCACCAGTGAAATCTCACACATGTGTGCCACAGCATCTGTCCCTCATCTTCTACACACGCTGGTCAGTGAGTCAAAAAGTATATAGCATGCATGCACAAGGTTTCTCCGGTAAGGACGTGTTCAATCTAGGGGATGTCAATCGAAGTCAGATGGGCAGGTTTTCAACAGTGACTCAGTAAGTCTGGTATTGCTGTGAGATGACCCGATGACTCCAGGTACCTCATTTACACAAAGACAGTTACTTTTTCAAAGTTTTATTGCTGGAGAACTTCACTCCTGAGAATTTTACTGGACTCTTCAGTGATTTCAGTGTAATGTGACCTGCATTGCCATAGAATGAATCTCACATGGACATTATATGAAGCGATAACCCTGAAAATAATGATGGCCCTCAAAATAAATTCTTCTAGTAAGCCCAACGTAATGCAGTCTGATGCTGCTCACACCCCTGAGGTCACCACTACAGTGGAAATTAAGGATTGATTATAGCACACGGTAAATGTAAAGAATTCCAAAGGCGTCGTTACAGTTGTTTATAACGGCTTCTAGGTCAATTTATCCTTTCAGATACATTTTATAGTTTCCAGCGGCCATACCAGTGCCGAGCTGCTGCAGGTCCACGTGCAGCATTCTCCGTCTGCTCTCTAATAACAGGCTACTATTAATAACAGGCTACCATTAATGCTCTAATGCTTACTGCCCATTACTCCTGATGAGATGACCATCAATAGGTCATCAGAAACGAGGCGAGTAGGGTATCTTCAATATTAGTCAGCCTCACAGAGCGAAATAAGGGGTCTTTGGGGTCCCACTCCAGGTGTCAAGTTTATGGACACAAAGCGTTGGCCCCTGGTTTGATAGACACAGATCCCTGTGACTATTCATGACATGGATTGTCAACCAGGTGTATTTACTAGTCCTAGAGTGACAATAGTGTCCCTAGGTTAATACTCAACAGTTCAGGGAATTGCTATCATCGTTATGTACGGGGGGATTGGCAGAAGGGGTCTATGTTTACCACTGTGGACATCCATAAACAGTGGATTGTACTCTACAGCTACAACTCTAAAAAAAAAATTGATTTTTTTTTGTGACTGTCTACAGCTTTGATGAAACTATGTAATATTATGGTAACAATGGATATTTTTATTCTTACACAGAAAGCTAGACTTGCTAGGATAAAGGTGGCCAAGACAGGAACTTCATCTGCCTACCTGCACAGTAAAAGAAATGGTCTACTGAATGAGGCACTGGAAATGGCGGTATGTATAGCATAATTAAATGAAACTCAACGCAATACTTACTCTATGGGGTTCTACTATAAATTTGATAAATGCACATTAAAGGGGTTTCCCAATTAGAAAAACATGGCTAATTATAACAGAAACAGCACTATCGATGTCCATGGGTTGTGTCTGATATTGTAGTTCAGCTCCATTGAATTGAATAAGGCTTCTCTGCAATACCACAACACAACCTGTGGACAAACATAGCATTGATTTTGAAAGGAAGCAACCATGTTTTTCTAATCTTGTGTCCCCTACATGGCTTGTGACAAACAGCAAATGGGACTTCTTATAGCTTGCTTTCAAAAATTGTTTTATTCTTGATTTTGTCCCTCTTCCATAAAGGCCAGATTTGTGGAGTACACGACTAATAGTTGTCCTATGGACAGATTCTCCCACCTAAGCTGTGGATCTCTGCAGCCCAGAGACAGAGTGACCATAGGCCTCTTGGCTGTTTCTCTAATTTAGTGCTCTCCTTACCTGGGCTGTCAGTTCAGGTGGATGGCCATGTCTTGGTAAGTTTGCAGTTCTGCCATTCTCCTTCCATTTTTGGATGATGGACTGAACAGTGAAATGTTCAGAGCTTGGGTTTTTTTATAACACAACCCTGCTTTACACTTCTCCATAACTTTATCTCTGACCTGTTTGGTGTGTGCCTTGGTTTTCATGATGCTGTTTGATGTTCACTAAGAAACCTCTAAGGTTCTTAGCATTCACAGAACAGCTGTAGTTATACTGAGAATAAATTACTCACAGGTGGACTCCATTTAGTAATTAGGTGACTTCTGAAGGTAATTGGTCACACTGATTTTATTTAGGGGTATCATAGTGCAGGGGGCTGAATACAAATGCTCGCCACACTTTTCAGATTTTTATTTATTAAAAATTTTGAAAATCATGTATCATTTTCTTTTCACTTCACACATACTTGCTAATTTGTGTTGGTCTATCACATAAAATCTCAAACTTAAATAATGTCTTCTTATGTGCCCCTCACACAGTATAATGCCCCATTATGTGCCCCACACATTATAATGCCCCTTTATGTGCCTCCCACTCAGTATAATGCTTTCTTATATGTCCTCACATAGTATAATGCCCCCTTATGTGCTCCTTGCATAATATTTATGCTCCCTAGACTAAAATGCCCCCTTATCTACCCCCACACTGTATAATGCCACCTTGTTGGCCTCTTGCACAGTAAAATGTCCCCATTGTTATGTGCCCCCATGAAGTATGATGCCCTCTTATGTGCAGTATATTGCCATATTGCCCTATTATGTGCCCCTGTATAATGCCCCATTATGTCGCCCACACAAAGTACAATGCTCCATCATATGCCCCCAGTGATAAGTGTAATGCACCCTTTTGTGTCCCCACAAAGTATAATGTCCCATTAAGTGCCCCATCATGCAGTATAATATCCCTTTATTTGTCCCCAAAAAATTATGATGCACCATTATTTTCATTCCTACAACATTGAACAATGTCATCAGCTCCCTGCTCCACCATTCACCCTGCGACTGATGGTTTAGAGCAGGCAGGCATAACGCAGTGACACCATCACACCCGCTGCACCTAGCCGCTGGACAGACCATAGCTGATCTCCAAATACATATCTGCTCTGGTCTGTCTGGAGTTTATAATGCCACCATATGGCGTCTGCTTGCACTCTACAATTGGTTGCAGGGAGAATATTGGGGCAAGAGGCTGCTCCCTGCTCCACCATTGTATTCCTAAGGATGCAGTTGCAGGAGCTGCCACACAAAAACAGAGATAAAAACATTGCCAGTAAAAAAAAAAACTATTATCAGCACTGGTCTTTGGTTGTGCATACCGGCTGTGTGGCAACCCTGTGACAAAGCGGCTTGTTGGTGCCCTCCTGACAGCACCCCTAGCTATTCTCTGAATGCACATATCCTAATCGTGACCAGATATTCACAAATTTGGACAGTCAGTTGTCACCTTATCTCACACAGGTTTGCACTGCACAATCAACATCTGATGGAAAGTAATTGGCCACAATGAGCAACAATATAGGAAAACACTGTGCTGCCTAATGGGGGGAAAACTGGCATAACACACAGTTTGGCAAAGGAGAACGATGAACAATGCCGACTATAGTCCCTAGTGTGTCAGGATTATAAATGTAACAAGAGTGTTTAATTCAGGATTTGCAGTAGATATGCCATAGTAGTAGAGTCATTAACAGCACAATGTTTCTCATTATTTTATCTATCTTTAGACATGAGACACCAGACCTGATCACTGGAGACTTTATCACCAGAACAATTGGAGACTTAATTTTAAATCTATCTAGTAGCTACTATGAAATAAACTCTATAATGGACCTCATAGGACAGTTTAGTGTAGCATTGCATTAACCCCCAGGCTGTCCTTCATACCTTGGATCCAACACTCCAAGGTATTTTTTTCAAACAATTGGAAATATATTCTTTATTTAAAAAAAATTGGGTTTAAAAACCTTTTTGTTTCCAGGCTACGTCTGCACATTCTCCATACTGTAGCTACCTGAGATGCACAGTCTTAAAATATATGACTGCTATCAAACTAACCTTTACGTTGGGATTCTACAGCTTTATTGTCCATTTCTAATAGGAACGATGTGATCCAACATATTTTCAGTAGTCTGCAAAGCTGTTGGAGTAAAATGGACAGAATTACAACTGGGCAATGGAGATGAAATAGGAAACAACTTTTACTGTTCCTCGGAATCTGGGCATTAAAGGGAGTCTTTCACCTGTTTTTCACCAATATAACTTAGAGCACTGCCCCACAGAAGATTGGATTGCACATTCCAGACATGCCTGTGTGCACTCTGTGTCTGTATTACATGTCCAGGAAAATTCATTCTGCTGGAAAACAGCTCCCAAGTGCCCAGTTCTGCTGCTGCTGCAAACCAGACTGAAGAGGGGAGGACTGCTTTAGCTGCTCGTATCTTGGGATTGGTAGCAGTTAAAAAAAAGGTTCTGACCTTTTTTTTGTAAAGCTGGCATTCCAAGCTTTCAAATGATACCAAAACCACTGCATTATATCCAGTATATCAGAAGATATAGCTGTTAGAAATCGAGTCAGGAGAGAAAGCTGTTTTTAGTTTCACTTTCAGCCGGGCACTTGGGAGCTGTTTTCCTGCAGAATAAAAGTGCTTTTTCTGAACATGTAATACAGGCACACAGTGCTCACATGGTATGTCTGGGATGTGTGTGCAATCTTCTGTGGGGCAGTGCTGTTAGTTATATAGGTGAAAAACAGGTGAAAGACTCCCTTTAAAGATTAACAGCCTCTGGGAAGATAAAAAAATTAGATTCCTAAGTTCTTGATACCTTTAAATGGCTACCTGAAAAGATGGTGACTAGAGATGAGCGAGTAGTGAAATATTCGAAAGTTCGAAATTCGATTCGAATAGACCGCGAAATTCGACTATTCGACCGGATATCGAATCCCATTAAAGTCTATGGGAAAAAAATGCTCGCCACTTGGAAATCTCAATTCGACCACTTGGAGGTCACCAAGTCCACCCTGGAACCTCAGAAAAGGATGCCAACACTGCTGGAATGCAACTGGGACAGCAGGGGAAGCATGTCTGGGTGCATATAACGCGCCCAAGTCGCACTATTACGCCACTATCACAGCCTCTCAACAATACACTCCAAACACAATCTAACCTCTCTGTAAAGTGAGACCATACAAGGAAACCTTCTTTCCTCTACATTGCCATGGACCCCAAGCCAAACTAGACAAAAAAGAAGATAAAATTCTGCACCCCTTAAAATCACGTTGCCTATGACAACCACAGATGGCATAGGCAAGGGGGAAAGCAAATAGACCCCACCCCTAATTGTCATTGTGTGTGTGTGTGAGATGTGGTCAGACATGTCTTCTTTAAAATGTAAAAACAACTCAAACACATGCAGAAGCCTTAAAATGCCCAAATTGTTGGCGCTTGAGATGTCAGTGACCCGACCTGGCCCAGTGTCATGTCTAGCAGGTAAAGCAGTGGGGATGTTGAGGGATGCGTAGGACCGCAAAAGGCAGGAAGAGGCCGTGGGCTGGCCAGAGGCTCATGGAAAATTTTGTGGAGGCCCAAGAGGTGAGACGTCTTAAAAATTGTGTGGAGGCTAAAGAGGTGAGACGTGTTAAAAATTATGTGGAGGCCCAAGAGGTGACACCTCTTAAAAATTATGTGGAGGCCCGAGAGGTGAGACCTCGAAAACGTTTTGTGGAGGCCCAAGAGGTGACACCTCTTAAAAATTATGTGGAGGCCCAAGAGGTGACACCTCTTAAAAATTATGTGGAGGCCCAAGAGGTGAGACGTGTTAAACCTTTTGTGGAGGCCCAAGAGGTGACACCTCTTAAAAATTATGTGGAGGCCCAAGAGGTGACACCTCTTAAAAATTATGTGGAGGCCCGAGAGGTGAGACCTCGAAAACGTTTTGTGGAGGCCCAAGAGGTGACACCTCTTAAAAATTATGTGGAGGCCCAAGAGGTGACACCTCTTAAAAATTATGTGGAGGCCCAAGAGGTGACACCTCTTAAAAATTATGTGGAGGCCCAAGAGGTGACACCTCTTAAAAATTATGTGGAGGCCCAAGAGGTGACACCTCTTAAAAATTATGTGGAGGCCCAAGAGGTGAGACCTCGAAAACGTTTTGTGGAGGCCCAAGAGGTGACACCTCTTAAAAATTATGTGGAGGCCCAAGAGGTGAGACGTATTAAAAATTATGTGGAGGCCCAAGAGGTGAGACCTCTTAAACATTTTGTGGAGGCCCAAGAGGTGAGACCTCTTAAACATTTTGTGGAGGCCCAAGAGGTGAGCCATAAATATAAAAAATTGTTCTTATTTACGGAGCAATTCTACGGCGGTTAAGGAGGAGGAGGAGGAGGTGGAGGAGGAAATGGCACTTCATACAGATGGCACTTCACTTTTGGCTGCTTTCCACTGTTAACCTCTTAAACCTTTTGTGGAGGCCCAAGAGGTGTTGCTTTTAAAGGCTGCAGTTATCCACAGATTTGCATGCAATGTAAAATGGTTACACTCATTTTATAAAGGCAACTATCATGAAAAATCAGTTTAAATGTATTGAGGGCAGCACAGAGTATTTCTACAGAGGAAGGAGTATTCTTTTTATTTTTTTTCCTTTTTTTTATATGTATATGCTGTTGCCTTCAGTATATGAGAGTTGATTTCATGATGCTACTGCAGCCACTTAAAACGTTTTAAGTCTTGTTTTGTTTTTTTGAATACTGAGAATGCTATTTTGTACCAGATTTTGTATGTAAAGACTGAACACATTAAAATGAGAATGTTACCAAAATTATAATTTATAATTTATTTACCTTTTGTGGAGGCCCAAGGGGTGAGACCTCTTAAAAATTATGTGGTGGCCCAAGAGGTGAGACCTCTTAAAAATTATGTGGTGGCCCAAGAGGGGAGACCCGTTAAAAATTATGTGGAGGCCCAAGAGGTGAGACCTGTTAAACATTTTGTGGAGGCCCAAGAGGTGAGACGTGTTAAAGATTTTGTGGAGGCCCAAGAGGTGAGACGTATTAAAAATTATGTGGAGGCCCAAGAGGGGAGACGTGTTAAAAATTATGTGGAGGCCCAAGAGGTGAGACCTGTTAAAGATTTTGTGGAGGCCCAAGAGGTGAGACCTCTTAAACATTTTGTGGAGGCCCAAGAGGTGAGCCATAAATATAAAAAATTGTTCTTATTTACGGAGCAATTCTACGGCGGTTAAGGAGGAGGAGGAGGAGGTGGAGGAGGAAATGGCACTTCATACAGATGGCACTTCACTTTTGGCTGCTTTCCACTGTTAACCTCTTAAACCTTTTGTGGAGGCCCAAGAGGTGTTGCTTTTAAAGGCTGCAGTTATCCACAGATTTGCATGCAATGTAAAATGGTTACACTCATTTTATAAAGGCAACTATCATGAAAAATCAGTTTAAATGTATTGAGGGCAGCACAGAGTATTTCTACAGAGGAAGGAGTATTCTTTTTATTTTTTTTCCTTTTTTTTATATGTATATGCTGTTGCCTTCAGTATATGAGAGTTGATTTCATGATGCTACTGCAGCCACTTAAAACGTTTTAAGTCTTGTTTTGTTTTTTTGAATACTGAGAATGCTATTTTGTACCAGATTTTGTATGTAAAGACTGAACACATTAAAATGAGAATGTTACCAAAATTATAATTTATAATTTATTTACCTTTTGTGGAGGCCCAAGAGGTGAGACCTCTTAAAAATTATGTGGTGGCCCAAGAGGTGAGACCTCTTAAAAATTATGTGGTGGCCCAAGAGGGGAGACCCGTTAAAAATTATGTGGAGGCCCAAGAGGTGAGACCTGTTAAACATTTTGTGGAGGCCCAAGAGGTGAGACGTGTTAAACCTTTTGTGGAGGCCCAAGAGGTGAGACCTCTTAAAAATTATGTGGTGGCCCAAGAGGGGAGACCCGTTAAAAATTATGTGGAGGCCCAAGAGGTGAGACCTCTTAAACATTTAGCGCAGGCCCAAGAGGTGAGCCATAAATATATAAATTGTTCTTATTTACGGAGCAATTCTACGGCGGTTAAGGAGGAGGAGGAGGAGGAGGAAATGGCACTTCATACATATGGCACTTTACTTTTGGCTGCTTTCCACGGTTGGAGAAGCAAAGTCCGGGTCAATCCACTTGCTGTTCATTTTGATTAGCGTCAGCCTGTCGGCACTGTCGGTTGACAGGCGGCTGCGCTTATCGGTGATAATGCCCCCGGCAGCGCTGAACACCCTTTCTGATAGCACGCTGGCGGCAGGGCAGGCAAGCACCTCCAAGGCGTACAGGGACAGTTCCAGCCACGTGTCCAACTTGGAGACCCAGTAAGTGTAGGACGCCGAGGGATCGGGGAGGACAGGGTTACGGTCTGCCAGGTACTCCCGCAACATCCGCCGATACTTGTCCCTCCTGCTGATAGCGGGCCCCGCAGTGATGGAAGTTGCACGAGGGGGTGCCATGAACGTGTCCCACACCTTGGAGAGTGTTCCCCTGGTGGCTGTGGGCCTGATCGATGTTGAGGGACTCTGGGAGACCCTCTCCTCTCTGCCGCCAGCGATGGTGGGTGGGAAAATCTCCATCATGTTCTGCACGAGTTCCCTCTGGTATTCCAGCAATCGATTCGTCCTCTCCTCTACCGGAATAAAAGAAGAGACGTTATCTTTATACCGGGGGTCCAGGATTGCGAAGACCCAGTACAGTTTGTTCTCCACTATCCGGACAACACGTGTGTCCCGGGAAAAGCAGCCCAGCATGAAGTCAGCCATGTGTGCCAGACTCTGAATAGGCATGACGTCACTGCCCCCACCAGAAGGATCACTTGCCATTTCCTCCTCTTCCTCTTCCGCCTCCTCTCCGCCCCATCCGCGCTGAACCAATGGGACGCGCACAGCCTGACTGCTACCCTCGCCGCCAGCATCCTCCTCCTCTTCCACAGCCACCTCCACGTCGTCCTCCTCCTCCTCATCCTCCTCCTCCTGCAACTGCCACCGTGAAGCAGACAAAAGTGTGGTCTGACTGTGTAGCTCCGTTGCGTCTCCTCCTACCCCCGTCTCCTCTGCGTGCAATGCGTTCTCCCTTATTGCGATGAGGGATTCTTTAAGGACGCATAGGAGCGGGATGGTTACGCTCACTATAGCGTCCTCGCTGCTGACCTTCTTGGTGGACTCCTCAAAGATACGCAGTACATCGCATACGTCTGCCATCCATGGCCACTCGTGGTTGGCAAACTGAGGGAGCTGAGTTGGAGGCACGCGTGGATTATTAATCTGGTACTCCATCAATGCTCTCTGCTGCTCACACACCCTGGCCAACATGGAATAGGTGGAATTCCAGCGAGTCGGCAGGTCGCACAACAGCCGATGTTGAGGCAAATGGAGGCGTTGCTGGAGTTTTTTTAAGCTAGCAGCAGTTACAGTTGACTTCCGAAAGTGTGCGCACAAGCGCCGCACTTTCACCAGTAGCTCTGCCAGGTTGGGGTAAGTCTTTAGAAATTTTTGGACTACCAGATTAAAAACGTGGGCCAGGCATGGTACGTGATTGAGTTCGGCAAGCTCCAGAGCCGCCACCAGGTTACGGCCGTTATCGCACACGACCATGCCTGGTCCTAGCTGCAGCGGCGACAGCCACATCTCCGTCTGCTGCAGTATGGCGTCCCTCACCTCTGGGGCGCTGTGCTTCCTGTCGCCCAAGCTGATGAGCTTAAGCACCGCCTGCTGACGTCTCCCCGCGCCAGTGCTGCAACGCTTCCAGCTAGCGGCTGAGGGCGATGTTAAGGCACAGGAGGAGGAGGAGGAGGAGGAGGAGGAGGGGGGTTTATCAGAACCCATGCTGGCAATCTTGGGCGGGGGTGGTAGGTAGGCCGTCTCTGTTTGCGACCCCGTCCCCGCCTCCACTACATTCACCCAGTGTGCCGTCAAAGAAATGTATCGTCCCTGGCCGCAAGCGCTTGTCCATGAGTCGGTGGTCAAGTGGACCTTTGCGCTGACTGCGTACCTCAGGGCCCGCCTGATGTTACGCGACACGTGCTGGTGCAGGGCGGGGACGGCACTCCGGGAAAAGTAGTGGCGGCTGGGGACGGAATAGCGAGGTGCGGCAGCCGCCATCAGGTCGCGGAAGGCCTGCGTCTCCACAAGCCTAAACGGCAACATCTCCAGGGCCAGCAGTTTGGAGATGTGGCAGTTTAAGGCTTGGGCTTGGGGGTGACTCGAGGCGTACGTCCGCCTGCGGTCGAACGCCTGCGAGATGGACAGTTGTTGGGACGAGGAGTGTGAAGGTGCAGGCGAAGAGGCGGGGGAAGGGGAGCCTGAAGGAGAAGGCCCCAAAGTAGCAGAGGCAGAGGCAGATGTGGAGGTGTCCTGGCTGGAGGTCTGGACCGCAGTGGCAGCACACAACAAAGGGGAATAGGCAGTGGCAGCAAGACCGGGCGCAGTTTGTATTGCGTTTGCTCTCTCCCACTCAGCCCAGTGCTTGAATTCCAAGTGACGCCGCATGCCTGAGGTGGTCAGATTGCTCTTCTCAGAGCCCCTACTCAGTTTTGAGTGGCAGAGTGTGCAAACCGCGCTCAGTTTGTCATCCGCACAAACATTAAAATATCTCCACACCACAGAAGTACGAGGCCTCGATGGGGGAGCTTCGCGCGACTGGCCGCTGCCGGGAACAGCTTCGGCCCTGCTGGCTGTGGCCTCACTTCTCTGTCTGAACTGTCCTCTGCCTGTGGACATCCCTCTGCCTGTGGACATCCCTCTGCCTGTGGACATCCCTCTGCCTGTGGACATCCCTCTGCCTCTTGCTGCCTTTTTCGGTGCTGCGCAGACCACCACCTCTCCACTGCTTTCCTCGCTGGACATCACCCCTGGCCAAGTGGGGTCGGTCATTTCGTCATCCACCAGCTCCTCTTCCACTTCCTCACTCTGCTCCTCCTCCTGCCCACTGGACATTCCAACAGCCTCCCTTGATGGCAACTGCGTCTCATCATCATCATCGCTCATGATAACAGATGCTGGCTCAGGGTCCACATCAGCAGGAGATGGCGAAAACTCCAGTGTTTGGGCATCACTACAAACAAATTCCTCTGCTAGCTCCTGGGATTCCCGGCACATCTGAAAAAGGACCCGAAAAGAGCTCCTGGGAGGGGTCAATGGTGGGATGACTCTGTTGGCCAGGTGTGGAGGAAGGAGGGTCAGAGTGAGACTGTGTGGATGACTGGCTGGTGGACAACTGTGTGGAAGCGCTATCGGCTATCCATTGCACCACCTGTTCAACCTGCTCAGGCCTCAACAGCGGTGTAACCCGCCCCCTGCTTAACTGTCCCATAAAGGCAGGGATTCTGGATGAGCGGGATCCTGGCTGATCCTCACCAGCACACATTGTATCCCCACTGGCTTCAACAAGGCCCCCAACAGCATTTCCGCGCCCCCGTCCTCGTCCACGTCCACGTCCTATTCCGCTAGCCCCCCTCCGCATTTTATTTTTTTTTGGTTACAATATTTTGCCTTCACAGCCGTGAAATTAGTTTGCAAGAGAACGCACAGTACAGTTGCCAGTTAAGGCCTATATATTGTATTTTTCAAGGTACACAGCAGTGTACTAAGTGATCAGACGGTGTGTATGAACAACAGTTATGAGAAATTACTTTGCAAGAGAACGCACAGTACAGTTGCCAGTTATAAGGCCTATATATTGTATTTTTCAAGGTACACAGCCGTGTATTAAGTGATCAGACGGTGTGTATGAACACCAGTTATGAGAAATTACTTTGCAAGAGAACGCACAGTACAGTTGCCAGTTAAGGCCTATATATTGTATTTTTCAAGGTACACAGCAGTGTATTAAGTGATCAGACGGTGTGTATGAACACCAGTTATGAGAAATTACTTTGCAAGAGAACGCACAGTACAGTTGCCAGTTAAGGCCTATATATTGTATTTTTCAAGGTACACAGCAGTGTATTAAGTGATCAGACGGTGTGTATGAACACCAGTTATGAGAAATTACTTTGCAAGAGAACGCACAGTACAGTTGCCAGTTATAAGGCCTATATATTGTATTTTTCAAGGTACACAGGCCTTTTATTAAGTGATCAGACGGTGTGTATGAACACCAGTTATGAGAAATTACTTTGCAAGAGAACGCACAGTACAGTTGCCAGTTATAAGGCCTATATATTGTATTTTTCAAGGTACACAGCCGTGTATTAAGTGATCAGACGGTGTGTATGAACACCAGTTATGAGAAATTACTTTGCAAGAGAACGCACAGTACAGTTGCCAGTTATAAGGCCTATATATTGTATTTTTCAAGGTACACAGGCCTTTTATTAAGTGATCAGACGGTGTGTATGAACACCAGTTATGAGAAATTACTTTGCAAGAGAACGCACAGTACAGTTGCCAGTTATAAGGCCTATATATTGTATTTTTCAAGGTACACAGCCGTGTATTAAGTGATCAGACGGTGTGTATGAACACCAGTTATGAGAAATTACTTTGCAAGAGAACGCACAGTACAGTTGCCAGTTAAGGCCTATATATTGTATTTTTCAAGGTACACAGCAGTGTATTAAGTGATCAGACGGTGTGTATGAACACCAGTTATGAGAAATTACTTTGCAAGAGAACGTACAGTACAGTTGCCAGTTAAGGCCTATATATTGTATTTTTCAAGGTACACAGCAGTGTATTAAGTGATCAGACGGTGTGTATGAACACCAGTTATGAGAAATTACTTTGCAAGAGAACGCACAGTACAGTTGCCAGTTATAAGGCCTATATATTGTATTTTTCAAGGTACACAGGCCTTTTATTAAGTGATCAGACGGTGTGTATGAACACCAGTTATGAGAAATTACTTTGCAAGAGAACGCACAGTACAGTTGCCAGTTATAAGGCCTATATATTGTATTTTTCAAGGTACACAGCCGTGTATTAAGTGATCAGACGGTGTGTATGAACACCAGTTATGAGAAATTACTTTGCAAGAGAACGCACAGTACAGTTGCCAGTTATAAGGCCTATATATTGTATTTTTCAAGGTACACAGCAGTGTATTAAGTGATCAGACGGTGTGTATGAACACCAGTTATGAGAAATTACTTTGCAAGAGAACGCACAGTACAGTTGCCAGTTAAGGCCTATATATTGTATTTTTCAAGGTACACAGCAGTGTATTAAGTGATCAGACGGTGTGTATGAACACCAGTTATGAGAAATTACTTTGCAAGAGAACGCACAGTACAGTTGCCAGTTATAAGGCCTATATATTGTATTTTTCAAGGTACACAGCCGTGTATTAAGTGATCAGACGGTGTGTATGAACACCAGTTATGAGAAATTACTTTGCAAGAGAACGCACAGTACAGTTGCCAGTTAAGGCCTATATATTGTATTTTTCAAGGTACACAGCAGTGTATTAAGTGATCAGACGGTGTGTATGAACACCAGTTATGAGAAATTACTTTGCAAGAGAACGCACAGTACAGTTGCCAGTTATAAGGCCTATATATTGTATTTTTCAAGGTACACAGCCGTGTATTAAGTGATCAGACGGTGTGTATGAACACCAGTTATGAGAAATTACTTTGCAAGAGAACGCACAGTACAGTTGCCAGTTATAAGGCCTATATATTGTATTTTTCAAGGTACACAGCCGTGTATTAAGTGATCAGACTGTGTGTATGAACACCAGTTATGAGAAATTACTTTGCAAGAGAACGCACAGTACAGTTGCCAGTTAAGGCCTATATATTGTATTTTTCAAGGTACACAGCAGTGTATTAAGTGATCAGACGGTGTGTATGAACACCAGTTATGAGAAATTACTTTGCAAGAGAACGCACAGTACAGTTGCCAGTTAAGGCCTATATATTGTATTTTTCAAGGTACACAGCAGTGTATTAAGTGATCAGACGGTGTGTATGAACACCAGTTATGAGAAATTACTTTGCAAGAGAACGCACAGTACAGTTGCCAGTTAAGGCCTATATATTGTATTTTTCAAGGTACACAGCAGTGTATTAAGTGATCAGACGGTGTGTATGAACACCAGTTATGAGAAATTACTTTGCAAGAGAACGCACAGTACAGTTGCCAGTTATAAGGCCTATATATTGTATTTTTCAAGGTACACAGCCGTGTATTAAGTGATCAGACGGTGTGTATGAACACCAGTTATGAGAAATTACTTTGCAAGAGAACGCACAGTACAGTTGCCAGTTAAGGCCTATATATTGTATTTTTCAAGGTACACAGCAGTGTATTAAGTGATCAGACGGTGTGTATGAACACCAGTTATGAGAAATTACTTTGCAAGAGAACGCACAGTACAGTTGCCAGTTATAAGGCCTATATATTGTATTTTTCAAGGTACACAGCAGTAGTGCCAAATATAGTTTGGTATGTAGCAGAGCACCTAATACACCACTAATGCCTCTCTCTGTCCCTACTCCAGCAGCTATCCCTGAATACAGCAGCCGTTCTCTGTAAAGTCTATATTGTAGTAAGCTATCACTGAAGTCCACTGTAGTAGCCCTGATAAGGGCTTTTAATCACGCTCCTGCCTGTCCAACAGCTAAAATCTGTCTCTCCCTTCTCCAGCCTCTGTCCCTGACTAAGTTCACGCAGCATATGCGTACGAGCAGGAAGAGCTGAGTTTTTAATATTCGAGGTCACATGGTTTTTCCAGCCAATGCATGTAGACGCTGTTTTCGCGCTGCCAGCGTGCTCAGCGTGCCTGTCATACCCCCCCTGCATGGTGATTGGTGGAAAAAGAGCGCCAGGGAAGGTGGGAGGGGAAACGAATTCTAAGTGCGCCATCGCCGTTATACTCGAACAAAATCGAGTACGCCGAATATCGTAGTATTCGATCGAATACCAGCTCGATCGAACACTACTCGCTCATCTCTAATGGTGACACATTTGCAAGCTCTCAAGATTACTTAGGCCTCTTCCTCGGCATCTTTTAAGACAATATCTGAACATTCACATATTTATACACCAAAGTAACTAGGAATAATGAGGTACATGGGACGAGCAGATAAATATGAGTGGAGGAGGAAACAAACCATTTTAGCAGTAAATTGTTGTAACAATGATGGATAAGGAGTGTGAAAGTGTTATAGTCCTTTAATAAATATTCAGCCCATGAATGCAATGAACCTAAGAAATCTTTTAAGAGATGTAGAAGGACATACATTCATGAGACACATTCATTCCTGATCTGAGTGTGTCAAAGGTTACTATGAACTTGTATTCCCAGATTCTCCTGTCCTTCTGAGATTTGAAATTCCCTTTTAATATTAAGACTTTGATACATGAAATATAGTCTTGAAAGCTTGCAATTTTATCAATATATTTTCATTTATCCATAGCCATGCACAATGCCAGAAGTTGGTTGGAGTAGTGTAAAGCACAATACCACTAGACTCTGGAGCAGTGGAAACCTGTTTTCTGAACACACTTTGACAGGTGAATTAGGGTTTGAAGTAACATAGAAACATAGTTTATAAGGCTGAAAAAAGACATCTGTCCATCCAGTTCGGCCTGTTTTCCTACAAGTTGATGCAGAGGAAGGCAAAAAAACCCTGTGAGGTAGAAGCCAATTTTCCCCACTTTAGGGAAAAAAATTCCTTCCTGACTCCAATCAGGCAATCAGAAATACTCCCTGGATCAACGACCCCTCTCTATTAACTATAACCTGTAATATTATTACCCTCCAGAAATACATCCAGGCCCCTCTTGAACTCTTTTAGTGAACTTACCATCACCACCTCCTCAGGCAGAGAGTTCCATAGTCTCACTGCTCTTACCGTAAAGAATCCTCTTCTATGTTTGTGTACAAACCTTCTTTCCTCCAGACGCAGAGGATGTCCCCTCGTCACAATCACAGTCCTGGGAATAAATAGATCATGGGAGAGATCTCTGTACTGACCTCTGATATATTTATACATATTTATTAGATCTCCCCTCAGTCGTCTTTTTTCTAAAGTGAATAACCCTAATTTTGATAATCTTTCTGGGTACTGTAGTCCACCCATTCCAATTATTACTTTAGTTGCCCTCCTCTGAACCCTCTCCAGCTCTGCTATGTCTGACTTGTTCACAGGAGCCCAGAACTGTACACAGTACTCCATGTGTGGTCTGACTAGTGATTTGTAAAGTGGCAGGACTATGTTCTCATCACGGGCATGTATGCCTCTTTTGATGCAACCCATTATCTTATTGGCCTTGTCAGCAGCTGTCTGACACTGGTTTCTACAGCTTAGTTTGCTGTTCACTAAAATTCCTAGGTCCTTTTCCATGTCAGAATTACCTAATATTTTACCATTTAGTATGTACTGGTGACTTGCATTATTCCTTCCCATATGCATAACCTTACATTTGTCAGTGTTAAACCTCATCTGCCACTTCTCTGCCCAAGCCTCCAATCTATCCAGATCCATCTGTAGCAGTGCACTGTCCTCTTCTGTGTTAATTACTTTACACAGTTTAGTGTCATCTGCAAAAATTGATATTTTACTGTGCAAGCTTTCTACAAGATCATTAATAAATATATTGAAGAGAATAGGGCCCAATACTGACCCCTGTGGTACCCCACTAGTGACAGTGACCCAATCTGAATATGTTCCGTTAACCCTTTCAGTACCGGAGGTTTTTTCAGTTATGCATTTTCGTTTTGCGCTCCCTGCCTTCAAACAGCCATAACTGTTTTATTTTTCTGTTCACATAGCTGTATGAGAGCTTGTTTTTTGCAGGACAAGTTGTACTTTCCAACGCCACCATTTAATATTGCATATGGTGTAGTGGGAAGCGGGAAAAAAAATCCAAATCGGGTGAAATTGCAAAAAAACGCTATTCCGCTACAGTTCTACGGGTTTCTTATTTACAACGTTCGATGTTCATTAAAACTGACCAGTTACTTTCATTCTACTGGTCAGTACGAATCCGGCGATACCTAATATGTATAGTTTTTCCTGCGTTTTGATAGTGATAAAATTATTATAAAGTTGGCCTTTTTTTTAATTTTTTTTTTGTCATATCTTGACCCCTATAACTTTTTGGCATTTATGTGTACGGAGCTGTATGGGGGCTCATTTTTTGCGGGGTGATCTGAAGTTTTTATTGATACCATTCTGGGGTGTGTATGACTTTTTGACCACTTTTTATTTAATTTTTTTTAGAAAAAAAAAGCGACAAAAAACAGCGAGTCGCCATTTGGATGCTTTTTTCCGCCACACAATTCGCCGTATTGGAATTTTTTTTATATAATTTAAAAGTACGGGCGTTTTCGGTCACGGTGATACCCATGATGTCTATATTTATTGTTATTTAGGTATTTATTTTTTCATTATACCGAAAGGGGGGTGATTTGAACTTTTATATATTTTTTTATATATATATTTTTTAACATTTTTTTTATTTTTTTGTGATTATTTTAAAGCTCAAATATGAGCTAATATATTGTGTTTTTTTTTTCTTCTTTATGAGCAATCAGGGATTTACTAGATGCATACGCTTCGGGGTTCAGACGCATCCTGATGCCGTGATCACATGTGATCACGGCATCTGAAGGCCCAGCAAGACGCCGGCGATGGTGGTAAGTATCCGCAAGTCTCTGCTGTTAGAAACAGCAGAGACTTGCCGGCCATGACGCCCGCCGCACGTGCGAGCTGGCGCCATGTGTCCGCATCGCCCCAGCGCCGTACATGTATGGCGCTGGGAGTCTAAGAATTGCTCATTTCTTATACTGGCCTGCCATCTAGTGGCCAGAATAAGAATTGCAGTTTGAAAACTGTAATCTTCACCAGAAAGGATTACAGTTTTCATATGGTGTACAGACACCCCGACTGGCCACTCGGGGCATCTGTACACCACCTGGAAGCGTACGATTCCGGGTTCAGACGCATCCTGATGCCGTGATCACGTGTGATCACGGCATCTGAAGGCCCAGCAAGACGCCGGCGATGGCGGTAAGTACCCGCAAGTCTCTGCTGTTAGAAACAGCAGAGACTTGCCGGCCATGACGCCCGCCGCACATGCGAGCGGGCGCCATGTGTCCGCATCGCCCCAGCGCCGTACATGTACGGCGCTGGGAGTCTAAGGGTTATTAACCACCCTCTGTTTTCTATCACTGAGCCAGTTACTTACCCACATACAGGCATTTTCTACCAGGCCAAGCATTCTCATTTTATATACTAACCTTTTATGTGGTACCGTGTGAAATGCTTTGGAGAAGTCCAGATATATGACATCCATTGCAAGTATGCACAAAGAACACTACCTACTAGAATGAACAGTGCCTGCTGTAAAATATGGTGGAAGGAGATAAAGTTATGGGCTTGTTTTTCAGGATTAGGTCTAGGCCCTATATTTTTAGTGAAAGGTAAAGTGAATGCTACAGCATACAAAGATTATTGTATTCTTTTAACTTTGTGGCAGTGGTTTGAGGAAAGCATTTTCCAGCATAATTGTACCCTACCACAAAGTGAGGTCCATAAAGATATGGTGTGACGAGTTTGGTGTGGAGGAACTCAAGTGGTCAGCATTGAGTCCTGACCTCAATGCCATCTACCACTTTTGGGATTAATTGGAATGGCATTTTTGAGCCAGACCTTCTTCCATAACATACAGTAAGTTCCTGACCTTACATATGCTCTTTTGGTGGAAGGTGCATAAATTTCCACATACACACTCCACAGTTTTGTAGAATACCTTCCCAGACAAGCGGAGGCAAATATAGCCGTTAGAGGGGCTCTAACTCCATATAAACACTATGTAAATAGGTGTGATGGTGAAGTCCACATACTTTTGTTATGAGAAACTACAAAAATATTTATGTAGGCTGGTGCCTCTACATAACTCCACCACTATCGGGGATATTAATTTATGACCCCCATATTTTTTTTCATTTTTTTTGTATTTTTCATTGTCACTATACTATTCATATTAAAAACTATATATATATATATATATATATATATATATATATAATCCTCATTTGCACTGTTATTGCACTATATCTGCACTGCACTGTGGGTAAAAGGTTAATGCACTAATACTGAAAGACTTTATGACTTTCTAACTATGCAAACTTTTGGAGGGAAAAATATTTGTTGTTGATGTCTGAAGACTTGTTTATGCCTAGAAAGACTGCTTAGTAATTCATATAGACTATTACACCATATGCAAATAATTGTAATAATGTTTCTGTTTAGGCTGTGCTTCTCCATTACACACACACACGCACACTAGGGTGGCCACCGGCTTCATCTCAAAAAGGAGGACATTTTGGCCACACCCCCAATCTGCTAAACCACGCCCCCAATCTGCTAAACCACGCCCCCCAATCGGCTCGTACACCGTCACCCATCACACCTCCCCTGGCTCTTACCACACATACACCCCCACCCCCACCACGTGAAAATTCAAGCCAGCAAGCCTAACTATAAAAATACCGCTCTAGTATGGTTAGAATAAAGAGGATTGTTCAGTAATTAAAAATAAAATATGGCAGATGGAAAAGAAATCCACAATTTTCAGCTGTTCCCTCCCTGCCATTGAATGCTTTGGTTATATGGCTGCAGTGGTGACGCCTGTGACACACTGGACTTTCCGGCATCATTGCTGCTGCCACGTAAACAAAGACTGACAGGCATGTAATGGGCGAGTGTGCACATCTGTCATAGTGCTGGTGATGTGCACACTGATGGGCAGGTGTATGGCATGTGACCACTGCAGCCAGTTCTCAGCATTAGAGCACTGATTGGCTGCAGCAGTAACATACCATATACCGGCAGGTGACACATATCTGGATGGACATTACATTCACCAGCACCAGACATACCAGATGATACAGCAGCACTTACCTCTTACATCCAGTGACGTCTTCCTGATGTAGATCTTCTCTTTTCTCATCTTCTCTATTTGGCCCACACCGCCATGACACTTCTTTCAGCTCCATCTTCTCTCTGCCACAAAGACATCATAGATTACCCACTTTTACTGTTATCCTGCTGCTGCCTAAAATACTGCACCCACTGTGCTCCCCAATGTCCCCAAATACTATACTGTAGATATAACAGTGCCATATAGGTAGGACCCCCTATAGTCACCGTGCTCCCACTAATAATTCTCTCCTAGAGTGTCCCATTAGTAATAGTGCCCCAATAGTGATAATGCTCCATCAGTATCCCTTTTTAGCAGTAGTGCCCTCCATATTGTACTAATAATAGTACCCCTGGTAGTAGTAATAATTCCCCATAATAGAAACCATTTTCCCATAGTGCCTCCAGTAGTGCTCTCAGAAATAATAAGGACCTGCTGTAATGGTCCTCAAATCAGCCCACTGTGCCCCCTCCAGACCTCAGATCAGCCCACTGTGCCCCCATCAGACCTCAGATCAGACCACAGTGCCCCCATCAGACCTCAGATCAGCCCACTGTGCCCCCATCAGACCTCACATCAGCCCACTGTGCCCCCATCAGACCTCAGATCAGACCACAGTGCCCCCATCAGACCTCCGATCAGCCCACTGTGCCCCCTTCAGACCTCCGATCAGCCCACTGTGCCCCCTTCAGACCTCCGATCAGCCTGTAGTGCCCTCTTTAGACCTCAGATCAGCCTGTAGTGCCCCCTTTAGACCTCAGATCAGCCTGTAGTGCCCCCTTCAGACCTCAGATCAGCCTGTAGTGCCCCCTTCAGACCTCAGATCAGCCTGTAGTGCCCCCTTCAGACCTCAGATCAGCCTGTAGTGCCCCCTTCAGACCTCAGATCAGCCTGTAGTGCCCCCTTCAGACCTCAGATCAGCCTGTAGTGCCCCCTTCAGACCTCAGATCAGCCTGTAGTGCCCCCTTCAGACCTCAGATTAGCCTGTAGTGCCCCCTTTAGACCTCAGATCAGCCTGTAGTGCCCCCTTTAGATCTCAGATTAGCCTGTAGTGCCCCCTTCAGACCTCAGATCAGCCTGTAGTGCCCCCTTTAGACCTCAGATCAGCCTGTAGTGCCCCCTTCAGACCAGCCTGTAGTGCCCCCTTCAGACCAGCCTGTAGTGCCCCCTTCAGACCAGCCTGTAGTGCCCCCTTCAGACCAGCCTGTAGTGCCCCCTTCAGACCAGCCTGTAGTGCCCCCTTCAGACCAGCCTGTAGTGCCCCCTTCAGACCAGCCTGTAGTGCCCCCTTCAGACCAGCCTGTAGTGCCCCCTTCAGACCAGCCTGTAGTGCCCCATTCAGACCTCAGATCAGCCCACTGTGCCCCCCATTCAGACCTCAGATTAGCCTGTAGTGCCCCCTTTAGACCTCAGATCAGCCTGTAGTGCCCCCTTTAGATCTCAGATTAGCCTGTAGTGCCCCCTTTAGACCTCAGATCAGCCTGTAGTGCCCCCTTCAGACCAGCCTGTAGTGCCCCCTTCAGACCAGCCTTTAGTGCCCCCTTCAGACCAGCCTGTAGTGCCCCCTTCAGACCAGCCTGTAGTGCCCCCTTCAGACCAGCCTGTAGTGCCCCCTTCAGACCAGCCTGTAGTGCCCCCTTCAGACCAGCCTGTAGTGCCCCCTTCAGACCAGCCTGTAGTGCCCCATTCAGACCTCAGATCAGCCCACTGTGCCCCATAAAAAAAAAAAAAAAAAATCTTACCTTTCCTGCGCGCACTACGTCCTGACGCTGTACCAGTCAGGCGTGTGCAGCGCAGCCAGACAGGAAGACACCGGAGCGCAGGAGGAGCTGAGCGGTGAGTACAGACCCAGCTCCTGCAATGAGCGCTTCCATCTGTATTGATGGAAGCGCTCATTGCTTCCTGCGCCCCTAAAAACGAGGACTTCTGGCTGTCCGTCCTGGCCTTTAGCCGGACGGAGGACCAGGAGTCCAAAAACCGGACTGTCCGGCCAAAAACCGGACGGATGGCCACCCTAACGCACACACACACACACTAGAAGGTTCTAGTTCAGCTAGCATCTGTATATAGTGCAGTTAGAGCTCCTAGTTGTCTGCAGATAGGGACCCATTTTTTGCAGAAGAGACTCTGCCAGTCTGCAGATACAGACTGGTGTTTAGTAGTAGTGACTCTGCTAGACTGCACAAGTGACTAGAATATGTTGAGATTGGGATACTCTGCCACAGACCCTGGGTCACCAGTCCTTAGGCCAGTGTAACAGCCTTCTGAGTGAGAGAGGGATAGCTAGCTCAGGCCTTTCCTCAGCATGAAACCATCTTTTGCCAGGGAGGAGACTAGAGAAGCCAGTTCAGTGCATTGCCTACATTGTTTTGCACTTCAGTTCCTCCAATAAAAAAGCACACTAGTTTACTGCAAGCTCTCACACTCTGTAATGATTTCCCATTGGGGACCCAGAATAGTGTTGGAGCCACCCCAAACCCGGCCACTGCAGTTTTCCATAGCAGTGAATCAAAGCACAGATGTATGTTAGCCAGGAAGTCAAAGAAATGAAAACCGTGCTCTGATTGCTTGCTATGGGAAACAAAGACAGTTTTTCTTGTAGACCATTCTGAGTCTCAGTGTCAATTCCTTTGTTCCTAAGTTCTCTTATGTTCTGTAGTAGGTTCAAAGTCTCCAAAATTGCTCTTGCTACAGCCCAAGTTAAATAAAAGGCACAATCAGAGAATAAACTATACAAGCAAAAAAAAACCACAAAAAAAAACACAATAAGGCTCTTTAAAAAGGACCTACCACCACTCCTGTCTGTTTTAATAGCTTCATGCATTCCACATGTAATAATAATTCTGGCGCGTCTATTCTTATCACTCTATGATGTACCATTCCTTTCTTATTTCTGCTAGAAGTTATGAATGAATTACTAGCAGTTTGCAGCGAAGGTCCGTTTGGGAGTTACCAGTTGGGGGTGTGTTACTGGCAGCACTGTTTGGATAATGTCAGACTGTGTAGAGACACACCCCAACTGCTACCACACATCTGGACGTTCATTGCAAACTATAATGTAATTCATTCATAACTTCTAGCAGAAATAATAAAGGAATGGTAGATCGTAGAATGATGAGAAAAGATGCTCCAGAATTATTATTACAAGTAGAATGCAAGTATTATGCACTTATACCGTGATCCCTCAGGATACAATATTTTCAACATACAATAGTCTTTTCTGACCCATGCAATGCCTCAGACTCGGATCCAACCAATCAAGGCCACTTCTCTAGTACAATAGCTGTATTAGTTACTAGTTAGCAGCTCTTCCTGATTTTTCTTAAGTCTTCATTTTCTTTTATCTTGGATGACATTTTGGGGCTTTGGAACCGATTACTCAACTTACAATGGTTTCAACATACAATGGTCCTTCTGGAACTAATTAATATTGTATCTTGAGGGACCACTGTATAGCGCTACTATATTCTGCAGCGCTTTACAGACATTAGCATCAAGCTGTCCCCAATGGGGCTCACAATCTGTTCCCTATCTGTATGTCTTTGGAGTGTGGGAGGAAACCAGAGTATCCGGAGGAAACCCATACAAACTCCATGCAGATGTTGTCCTTGATTGGATTAAAACCTTGGACCCCAGCGCTGCAAGGCATCAGTGCTAACCACTGAGCTACCATGCTGCCCGTAGTAGTTACTAAGATAGTCACGTCAGAAGAGGTTCAGGTCCACTTTAAGAATTCCACAATAAAATGAACGATAGCTTATATACAGATAACCTAATGTAGGAAGGATTAATAAAGCAAACCTAAAATATCAACAATCCAAATAATACAAACTTTGAAACAAAAGCCTGAAAAAAATACTAATGTATACGCATTACTAAACGCATGCATTGCTGACATCTTCGACCTGTCTTTATCATATGGAACTTGTGCTGCATCTATGAGCAGTGGAAGGAACCAGTTAGGAGGGATTAGGAGGAAGGATTATCGGGTATAGTCTTCTGAAAAGTAACCTGTGGCCAGACACACAGCTCAGAACCATTCTGATCCCTTATTTCACAGTGGGCTTTATTAAATGCATTAATGTTAAGCTCTGTCTCTGCTTAGGGCTCCACCGAGGAAGAACCGCACATTGCAAAATCAGCTTCCTTGATAGAAAGTCAACACCACCACCTGCTGCACTGCCTGGAAAAGACAACTGTAAGTACAACCGTGATGACACAATCTGCTATGTATGGCACATTCTGTTAATCACCTTTATTCCCAGGGATGAATGTAATCAGTGCAATGTATGCGGCTAGTGAGATCTTCATACAGGTATCAAAGATACCTTAATGTGTTACTTTTCGTTAGACTTTAGGTACTCTTACAGGGGTTGTCTAGCCAGGTACAATTTTTTGAAAACCGCTTAGAGTGCTATAAAATAATAAAAGAAATCTTGTACTTCTGTTCCAATGCTCCCTTTCCAGTTTCTGTACTTCCTGCTCCAGCAATATGGTCCCATCGTGGAAATCTGACCACAGCAGCCAATCACTGGCTATAGTGGGGATCTGCCAACACCAATGAGGTCACCACTGTCGCCAGTGTTTGGCTGCAGCGGTCTATGTCAAGAAATCTTAGATGGAGCAGGAAGTATAGAGACTGCCCGGGTCGTTAAAGGGCATCTGTCAGCAGATTTGTACCTATGAAACTGGCTGACCTGTTACATGTGCACTTGGCAGCTTAAGGTGTCTGTGTTGGTCCCATGTTCATATGTGCTGGCATTGCTGACAAAAATAATTGTTTAATATATGCAAATGAGTCTCTAGGAGCAACGGGGGCATAGTCATTACTCCTAGAAGCTCTGCTCTCTCTGCAGCTGCCACACTCCAACTGTCAGGCAGTGAAACCATCATCACGCCTGGCCCTGTCAATCAAAGTCGAGAGGGCACAGCAGTTGCAGCTAGAGCAGAGCTTCTAGGTGTAACACACCCGTTGCTCCTAGAGGCTCATTTGCATATAATAAAACATCATTTTTCTCAGCAATGCGGTCACATATGAACATAGGACCAACTCAAATGCCTTCAGCTGCCAAGTGCACATGTAACAGGTCAGCCAGTTTCATAAGTACAAACCTGTTGACAGATGGTCTTTAAGGTAAGTACTATTTCTAACATTCTAAGTGGCTTCAAAAATTTCAAAATGGTTGGACAACCCTGTATACACAAAAAAAAAAAAACAGTTTAATGACAAATTCATCAATTACTACATATGCAAGTTTTACACAAGCAGGAAGCATTTGTTTAGCTGCACAGTAATCAATACTATTATGCCTGAAGAATCTGAGTGGAGATGTCATGATAAATAGCTGTGGTCGACTCGTAAGCATAGCTCAGAAAACTGGTTAATGAGCTTGGCTTTACTTTCCATTTTAAACACTGGGGCACATTTATTAATTATTATTTATTTTTTTAGACGCCGGTCTTAATAAACCCTATAGCTGGAGGTGGAACGTCGAATTTATGTAGAGGTGCTATCCTCTACATAACTTCAGCGCATCCAGTGCCAGTTCTAAATGTAAGACAGCTTCCTTGCTGTCTTATATTTAGACCATTTTCTACGCCCAAACTAGGAGTAGAAAATGATGAATGAGACGGGCCTGTCCCCTTCCCTGCCCACACCCACTTTTATAGACCTGGCTTGAGCGAGTAAAAAGTCGCAGATTCTGCCGCACCATAGCGTGCAACAAAATCCGCGCCAGATATACACCACAAAAATAGCGTATATCTGGTCATAAATGACCCTTACTATGTTTACTAGAAATTCTAAGAATCTAGAATTCACAATTTGGGAAGCCCTTAAATCATTTGACCCCCATATTTAACTGTGCAGCCATGCTCTAGGTATGACAGTCTGACGAAGCCACTACTTTCTTATCAGGGCCTTTAGACAGTGAAGCTGGGGTGGGGTCTCTGAATGTGTTGATATCTGTAGATTTTCAAGTTATTTCCACAGCGTATATTTTTCTCTTTGAATGAGCTCAGCCATAAGCTACCCAAAAACTTTACATAGCTGTTGGCCAACAGCTATTGCTTCTGAACCTCCAAGGGAGACGATGTGCAGTGTAATCAAGAGGAAGCAGAGCACGCATGGAGTGCTGTCTCCTCTTCAAAGAGCTGATTGGCAGGGGTGCCAGGTGTGGGACCCCTGCCGATTAGATATTGATGACCTATGCTGAGGATAGGTCATCAATATTAAACCCCTGCACAACCTCTTTAAGGAGGTTCTCTAAAACCGGAAACTAATTTTGATCTGAAGGCATGGTGCAGGGATTAAAAAAACACTCACCTGTCGATCGGCGCTCTGGTTCTAGCATCGGGCACCCTTCTCCTCCACTACTGGTCCCCGGTGTGCTGGAAGTGTGACATGCTGTCTACACGCATGCATTGGTGTTGAACAATCAATGGCCTTGGTGGTGGCAGCAGTCACATGTTGTCACACCTCTGGTCCAGCAGAGACCAGACGTGAAGAAGGGAACTCGATGCTGGAAGCGAAGTGCTAATAACAGGTGCGTCTTTTTTTTTTTTTGCTAATCCCTGCACTCTGTAAGAGAACCCTTTTGATATTGATGGCCTACATATGGTTGTTGCTGTACCTGGTCTTGCAACTCAATCACGTGATGTATGTGAAATGCCTGGATAAACCATACGTGGGACACAGTGATGTCTTGAATCAGCTGATTGGAAAGGGTGTCGGTAGTCAAATGGGCACTAATCAAATAACGATAGCTTAGTCTAATGATGAGCTATCAACGTTAACAGCCTAGAACAGTTTTATAATAATCATTCTGTACATTGACAGCCAGCATCACAGTAGTAATCACATAGTAACATAATGTGCCATACATATAAAACAATTAATCGAGTTGATATCTGCAGCAAATAGAAAAAAAAACAACTGTCACCACCAGAAGTTAATTAGGGCTACATAAGAATGTTTCACCAGAATTTTTTTTTTTTTATTAAAAATACATTTGAAAGCAATAGTTCTCTGGCTCGTGAACGCAAGGCTGCACAATGTCCTGATGAAAAAAAAAATCAAATAAATGTAAATTTGTCTGGAACGTGGAACAATGTTTGTTCCTGCTCTTTCATTAAGTCAAGATTGGTTTATGCAGCACACCGCTAGATGTTCTCTGCATCTCTACATACTGCAGATTACAAAAAGAAGGACAATTTATTGCTGGTAAATCAACATGTATAGGGGGTCATTTACTAAATGATATGCGTCAATTTTCTTTGCGGCGCAAAGGTCATTTGCACTGCAATCTGTGACTTTTCTACACTCATGCCAGGTCTAAAAAAGGAGGAGTGACATGGGTGGGGAAGGGGGATGCTAGGCCCGTCTCATTTATCATTTTCTATGCCTAGCACAGTAGATTTGTTTGCAGTTAAAAAGGAAGATTCTGGCAAAGTCTAGATCTCACCAGATCAGTCAGTGTGGTGCTGATCCCAGTAAGTTGCATTGTAGCCAAGGCAGTCGGTTATTAGGTGCAGGAATGTCCCTCTTTCTTCCTCCAAGCTGGTTCAGTCACAAACACTGCAGTTACACATCGCTGTGGCTGTACCTTTGCTTCATGGAGTTTGGGAGTTTACTGCACAGAATTGGAAAACAAGAGCACCCTGGGTGGGAACCGATGTAGTTTATTTAACATGCTTAAAATTATACTAACAGAATTAAAATCTTGTGGTTATGCATGTAAAACATCATAGGGTTTTAGGATGTTTTATATACATAACCACAAGATTTTAATTATATATAAGTATAATTTTAAGCGTGTTAAATAAACTACATTGGATCCCACCCAGGCTTCGCTTGTGTTAGATATAAAACCTCACAAGTAGAAACACGACATAGAAATCTGTGCTAAAAATGCATGATCAATAAACTAGAGATGAGCAAAAAATTTTTAATTCGTTTTGTATCTGATTCGGTGAAATTTTAAACAATATGATTTATACCCAAATTTATTCTACATGAATTCTCCAATTTGCCTGAAAATTGATATATAACACCCTCTAGTATCTTTGGACTCCCCCTTCCCTTTTAACCTCAAATGCTATGACAACAATAGCAAATAATGACACTGACCTATATATAGCTATGTGTAAATGCATGGTTGATGTCATTAACAAACAGTGTGTTTTAAAAAACACTCCACTGTCTCTTGTATTAAGCTTTTTCATGGTGTTATGGAAAAAACAGTGACTTGTTGTGACCAAGAATCCAAAACCCACACATGTTATTGGGTTAAGGAAAAGTGCCTTGTTCTGCACAAGCATGCAAAAATGATGAGTAAGGAAAAAAAAGTCAGTCTGTCCTCTCCATTAATATAATGTGCTTGTCCTGAATATTTACATCATCTATGTTCATTATTGTCTATAAGAAATTCAACAGAGCAACAAGCACAGCCGCTCATTTTTATTCGTCATATCTGCATTATTATATTGCATTGTCTGCCAATGCTATATAAATGCTCCTGTTTTTATTCAATGTTTGCTTCTAATTGACTGTACTGGATTGAGTTTGCCTTTGTCTCGAAAACTTTGTTTTTGCTTTCTCATTAAACTATTTTCTTGCCAGAATGCTACTGAATTGGCTATGTGATATTTGCTACAAATTGGCTCACTGCTGGTTTGAGATTTGCCTACTGAGAAGAAACAAAATATCTATTAAGGCAGCTAAGAACTGGCAGGGCTTAGCGGGAAAATGCATAACTGATGAAATGATAAGATATGCACGTTAGGTGCTTCATACAAAGCATTTCATGGACAAGCTTCCCAATAAAATATTTAATAATACATTTATATTTCATAATAGTATGTTTATATTTAATTGATTTGTCAAAAATGTCCACATAATTAAATTTCTACTGTTAATTGTAATGTTAGTTTTGATACTAATACAAAAATGGAAACACGTTTACTGTAGTTACCCAAAAGCTTCAGGAAAAGTTGCTCACTTATGCATCTTCACCATACTTTTATCTTCTTCTGAAGGGGTTTCCTACAAAGAAGGATAGCTTATAAGTGATCCTTAAGGGTCAAATCTCTGGGAACCCCAGCAATCCCGAGAATGTAGGTCCTGTTTCTCCATGAGAATAGAGCACTAGCACTCTGCTCCTTTCACTTCTATGGGAATGCCAGAGATAGAACATGTGCACTACCACACAGTTAATATGGGGGATTATGGACATCTGTTCTTATGATTGCTAGGTGTTCAGCAATCATACCCCCGGTGTTCAGACAATTACGCCCCACCCAGTGGGTTTTGGTGTTAAACCACCTTAAAGTAGTTGTCTGAGATTTTGATATTGATGGCCTGTCCCAAGGATAGGTCATCAATATCTGATTGGTGGGGTTTCTACTCTCAGCAGACCCTCTGATCAGCTGTTTGAAGAGACTGTAGAGCTCCTGTGAGCACTATAACCTCTTCCTAGGCATGTGAGGTCACGTTGATTGGTCAAATTGCCTATTTGCAGCTCAGACCCATTCAAGTGAATGGGTCTGGGCTACAATACCATGCATAGCCATTATATAATGTACGGCACTGTGCTTGGTTAGCTGTGAGGAAACTGTAGGACTCAAACAGCAGCCTCTTCAAACAGGATAACCCATCAATATCAATATCTCAGACAACCCCTTTAAAGTAAACCTGTCACTTTCAGTATGGTCAGGCATGTTATAGAGCAGGAAACAGAGCAGATTATTTGGAAGAAAAGAGTCAGTATAACTAGTAATTTGTTCATTTAAAGCTCTACTTTTTCTAGGAGTCCACTGGGTGGTCCTATTCAGTTATTGACATCTGTCCAACACTAATCCTTGACCCTGTTTGACCCTGTTTGACCCCACATGGTTACTAAACAGAGAAAAAACTATATATTAATCTACTCAGCTATTCCTGCTCTATAACATGCTTCCTGCAGATAGGACGTATTCCCATCTCAGACATTGATGGCATATTGCTTGAATATACCATCGATGTTAGCTGATGGTTCCACCTCTACAACCAAAATGGGTCCCTCGAAACTGAAGGAGAGCGCACCTCGCAAGCGTGGCTCTCCTCCATTCACTGCTATTGGTTCTGAAAATAGCTGACCACTGGCTCTGTTATTTTTTGAAGCCCCTTAGCAGTGAATGGAGAGGTCGCCATGCATGCATGGTGCACTCTACATTGTCTTCTATGGCTTGCTTGCTCAACTATTTTCAGAACTTCCATAGCAGAGAATGGAGAGCATGCCACGCATGCACGGTGTGCTCTTATTCACTAAAGGGAACCCAGTTCTGGAGAAAGGAATGGGTTGCAGAGGTTGGACCTGCACCAATCCCAGTGATATATCATCAGTATCTGAGATGGGCCAACCCCTTTAATATACAATGTGACAGATTCCCTTTAAAGGGGTTCTGTAGTTTTTTCAAACGGATGATCTATCCTCTGGATAGATCATCAGCATCTGATCGGCGGGGGTCCGACACCCGCGGCCTTCTCTGTGTTTACCGCAGGCCCAGTGACGTCACGACTAGTATCACTGGCCTGGGCGGGGCTAAGCTCCGTTCACATGAATGGCGCTTAGCCACGCCCAGGCCAGTGATAGTAGTCGTGACGTCACTGGCCTGCGGTAAACACAGAGAAGGCCGCGGCGCTCCTGCAGCGCCGCTGCCTTCTCAAACAGCTGATCGGCAGGGGTCCCGGGTGTCGGACCCCCGCCGATCAGATGCTGATGATCTATCCAGAGGATAGATCATCAGTTTGAAAAAACTACAGAACCCCTTTAAAGATTCTTCCATTGGCCTTACAGACATTGAAAGGAGTGTCAGGACACATGTTCAACTGCTATACCATTCAAACTCCTCTTCAATGTGGTCAGTGTAGTTAAATGGAGAGCCTTGAAGTCGGTCCACATGATAGTGATTGGTGGGTCCCAGCCATGTGGCCTCCACTAATTAAGTGATAAATGTCCATTATGGGACAACCCATTTAAACCTAAACTAATAAAACTACAAAATGGTTCCCAGAGTGAGACCAATACAAAAGACTTCTTTAGGAGCAGTGGACACTTGATCTCTACCATTTCCATCAATGAACTGTATAATAGAATTGCGTCCATGGTGGATCTTTCCTTTTGTGTGGGAAGAAAATCTCTATCCAGAAGTGAGGCAATTCGTAAGCCAATTATTAGAATTATTGTTTGCGGATGCAAAATATTGAGAATAAAAAAAACAGTTTAGAGCACAAAGGTGCAACTTTATTGTCACAAGAGCGATCTTCTAACCTGGACCATAAATGATTCTGAAATAATAATAATGTTAATCAGAGACTGTCAATCAACACCGGGCACTGGGAACAACTAGTGCCCTACAGCTATAGAAGTCATGGTACCAGACTATAATCCAAGGAAGGAATCTTAGATCATGTAACCACTATTTTTGTATATTTCATGCCATTGGTGTATTAGGTCTGTGCTAAATGACCTTTACAAATGAACAACTTGTGACATTGAAGCAGACCCTTGTCCTTTAAAACCCAGCATGTGCAATATGGAATGTTGGAGCTGAGAAATGGAATGCTGGAATGAACAATCAATTTGTGTTCTTATCTTCTATTGGCATGTTGTCCTGTAGGGATTGTCCTATCTTGTGGATGATCCCCTATTATCTGTACGAACTTCCACTTTCAAGGTATTACATTTTCCTTTTTAATTCATGTGTTTAATTAAGGATGGGCAAGTTCGCAGGTTTTTGAAGTCAGATGCAAAACAATTGACAATCAATTAGAGAGAGGATATACTGTATTTACAGGGCCGCCATTGGGAATCTATAAGAACAACACAGCCAAGAAGTATGAGTCCTTTGACCCCTCTTTATTTTCGCTCTGAGGGCACAACATAGGGTGGAAGAAGCCCTGGGGCAGTAGGGGTGAGATGCCACATGGCAGAGGAAAGGCAAGACATTAGGTGGCACAGGCAGGGCTCTATGGGAGTAGTAGGGCGTTAGAAATAACCTGTCAGGGGCTTTGTGAATAACAAGGGGGAGATGCTAGGTGGGAAGGGGCTCTGTTGGGGGGCAATGGGGAACAATAGGTGACAAGGCTCTGAGGGCAAAGAGCAGGGGCAGTGAGAATGAAGTGGTATTGACAGCAGGGTGGGAAAAAACCTGCAATGACTCTGTGAAGGGACAGGTGGCACTGTTCCTTTTAAAGGGGCTGTGAACCTTTGGGAGAGAAATTTGGCAACCCCCTCCTCTCCCTTTGGCAGACCTGCGAAGGAAAGCATACTTGCCTGCTTCCTGGTGCTGGCTCCTAGCTCCACTTAGGTAAAGTCTGCATCTGCAAAGGAGAGAGTTATCCTGGATCATAGGGAGAACTGTGCAGTCATACAGCTACAGCGGCACAATCCTCTCTATCCCTTCCTAGCACTCATCTCTATGATCAGTGCAGGGAGGAAACAAGAAGTTAAACTATCAGTGTTCTGCCTGGACAATGCTGGGGCCTGGAGAGGTTAGTAACCCACTAAGCCCCACGTATGCAGCATTAACCCTTCCACTACGCTCTGCTGGAAAGCGTAACCATTTGAAAATAGGATTGCAGGGGCAAGTTGGTGTTGGTGGGCAACACTAGATGCCAGGGGAAGGAATAGTTTAGCAGGTAAACAGGCAAGCAGCCTTTTTTTTCCCATCCTTGTGGATAGGCACTTCAAGGCAGTACTGACTAAGACCACACAGCCCTAATGGCAGTCCTGCATATTTGCTTATACATTTATACATTTTGTTTCAATCCATTGCCACAACAAAGTCTATGTCTAAACAATGAAACCTGTGAAAATGCCCACTCTTGGTTTTAAGTTGGTTTCTGTGTAATCCACTCCCAGATTGTCTAACACAGAGAAAAAGTTTGCTAAATGTGGTAAATGTCAATTGGAGTCGAAAGAATATAGATCTATGAATGATAGATAGTGCTTTCATGGTAAACTCTAGAGAGTAATACTGCACAGTAGGCAAGAATTTGCCATAGAAGCATTCCGCAGAAATAATGGAAGTAAAGTACTGCAGCAAAAAATGTTATTTCTCTCTAAATGAGAAGTAATATGAGTGCATTAAACCGGGAAGGCGAGACAAAGGTTATTGCACTTTTTAAGATTCCATCTCGCCATAAAATCGAAGCATACTGCGTCCTTACCATTATATCTATTCCTAAAGTAAACATGAGCTCAAATCAAACCCGTTAAAGGGCTGTAAATGGCTTTTTGTCCAACCACAGTGCCATTTGATTAAAGGGGTTGTAGCGGGTATTGAAGCTGAGGCTCATTCACTGGAATGGGGCTCAGCTGTTATACAAACATAGCCCATAGGTAATAGCATTACTTGGGGGGGGGGGGGGGGGCAGCAGACTTTTTTTCTAATTTCTATCAAGCCCTTTAATTCCAATTGAAAAGCAAACGCACAACACGCTGGATATAGCTCTAATATGCCTGCTGAGAAATTGGTTTATTAATAAACTAGAGCTATAAAGTGAGTTGTGCTTGCTTGGAAGTGTAATGCCGTTACTGTGCTGTATGTCCCTGTGATAGCAAGGCGTTCTGTTGACTCAGCAGTATCTGCCATAATCATTCCGGCATTGATATTTTGTCTCTCCACAGAACCATGAGTTCATGGACCAACAGATGTTTGAGCAAAACTGCCGCGAGAGCTCCATGCAGAACTATCCATCCAGCCGCAGCCCATCACTCTCCAGTCACCATGGAATTACAAGCTCTTGCTGTTCTCGTCGGAACAAGAAGACCACGCATCTCCCCAACTCGAATGTTCCGGCTACAAGGCTACGTAGCATGCAGGAGCTAAGCACTATTCACATTCAATGTGGAGATCCACCTTCTCTTACTGCAAGGTAGGACTGGGAGGGCAAGATGAAATCATAGGGCAGATGCATTAAAGAGGGCCTATCACCTCTCCTGGCATGTCTGTTTTAGTATCTACTTTCATTCCTATGTAAAAACAATTCTGTTGCCAATATTCTCATGACACTATTCCTACTAGACGTTTTGCCAGCAGTCTACAACAAAGGTCCATCTGGGTGTTACCAGTTGGAGATGTGACACTATTCAATAAGTGCTGCCAGTGGAAGACTGCAGGCACCCACCCCCCATCCACTGGTAATACCAAGTTGGACCTTTGTTACAGACCATTGGTAAGTCATTCATAAACTTATAGTAGAAATAATAAAGTCATAAGAATAGAAGCTCCAGAATTTTTTCTTTTCAAAATCTGCCAAAAATGGTACATGAATTAAAGGGGTTGTCCGAGTTATTTTTTTGTCCTTTGTATATTTCTAACTAGTCAAATACAACAGCTTTTCCATACACTTTCTGCTTCTAAATCTGCTGGTTTCTTAGATTTAACTCAGAGTCACATGACCTGTGATGTCAGCTTATCTCCCTGCTGTGTGATGTTTCGTGCACAAGCCTCAGAGATCAGATAACAGTCTGTACACAAGACGTCACTGGCCACGCCCCCCCCCCTGCTCTGCCGGGCTCCTGCTATCTGCTCTCTCCCTGGATTCCTTCATTGTTACAATGATCAATTAAAGGAATTGCCGTTATGGAAATTTCGTTGTAACAGGTCTTGACACTCTACAACTTGTATTTCATGGGGAATGCAGGTAGTAAAATGGACATGTCTGGAGAGGTGTTGTCCTCTTTAAGGCCCCTTTCACACGACAGTATTTTTTGCGGGCTCCAATCCGCATTTTTCACATGAAAAATGCAGACCCATTCATTTCTATGGGTCTGCAAAAAATACTGAGAGCATACGGTGTGCTGTCCGCACCCGTATGCCTGTTCCGTAGCCCCACAAAAAATATTGAACCTGTCCTATTCTTGTCTGCAAAACGGACAAGGATAGGCATTGTTACAATGGATCCGCAAATAAAACGGATGTCATACGGACGGCATCCGTTTTTTTTGCGGATCCGCAATTTGCGGACCGCAAAACACAACGTTCGTGTGAAACCAGCCTAAGACTGACATTTCATATGCCAGTCAAACAGAAGATCATTGGAGTAAAATGCAACACATTTCATAAATCTGTCACCTTTTCAAATACAGAAAATTAAATCTTAGCCTGCTATGATAAAGGTAGATTTGTGTCACTTTTTGATCCATTTTCTATGTTTAGACTTAGGTCTAGTTCACACTTCAGTGATTTGATCAGTTATTTCTATCAGTTATTGTGAGTAGTGTTGAGCAAATTGAAGTATCCAAAGTGGACTTTGACCTGAATTTCAGGGAAAATTTGATTTGCCGCGATGCTAAATTACCTCATGCTTCGTGGTAACTAATCAATTTTCCGTGAAATGGTGGTAAAAATAAAAAAATCATACTCACCTCAATAATTTGAGCACGAAGAGGCCACCATGGGCATCTTTCTCGAAGATCCCACGAAATCTCATGCGCGGAGACATACAACATCACCATGCCAGCCAGCGTAAAGACATCATCATGAACTGTGCAAGGTTTCACACTCAAGTAATTCGTCACAAAGCAAATTTTTTTAGAAAAAAATTTGTCAAAGCAGTCGAATCTAATTTTTAAGAACTTAACTCATCTCTAATTGTGAGCCAAAACCAGGTGTGGGTCAAAAAACAGAACAGATGCAAATCCTTCCATTAGACCTTACGTCTGTGTAGGCTCTACTTCTGGTTTTGGCTCATAATCACTGATGGAAATCACTGACTAAATCACTGAAGGGTGAACTAGGCCTTAGGCCTCATGCACACGAACGTGTGCTGGCCGTGCCCGTGCTGCGGGCCGCATACGACGGGTCCGCAATAAACGGGCACCAGCCGTGTGCAGCCCGCATCACGGATCGCGGACTCATTCACTTCGATCCAGGAGATGCGGAGCGGAGGCACGGATCGGAACACCACGGAAGCACTACGGTGTGCTTCCGTGGTGTTTCTGGAAGTGCCTCCGCACCGCAAAAAAGTAGCGCAAGCACTTCTTTTTTTGCGGTGCGGACCCTTGGATGCGGATCGCGGACCCCATTCAAGTGAATGGGTCCGCGATCCGCATGCGGTGGCCTCACGGTCAGTGCCCGTGCATTGCGGACCGCAGTTTGCGGCCCTCAGCACGGGCACGGCCGGCACACGTTCGTGTGCATGAGGCCTTAATGGGGGGAATTCAGGGGTGGACTGGGAGCTTAAAGTGGCCCTGGAAAAAAAAAAAAATAAAAGTGGCCCCATTTTGTAGACAGGTCCAAATTAACAGGGAAGTCAGGGCAACACAAGTAGGCGGGGTCAAAAATACCATAGTGCAAAATACTATCCCAACAGAACCAAATACCACAGTGCAGCACAATATACTATCCCAAAATCTGGCCGTCTGTGGTGGCCATCAATAGCTACCACCTTCTGCCCTCCTCCTCCTGTGATCTATGGAGCAGGGGGCTTAGGAGGTAGCAGTTGAATTCAGGAGGGCATGTGCGGTCGCTGGATGGGTACATGAGTACCTGATACTCATAGCATTAATTACTGTTGAGAGCTCATTATGTACCTGGTCAGCGGCAGAGAGGAGAACTTGTGTGGCCCCCTGAGGCTTCGGCCCACCAGGAAATTTCCCTGTAGGGTCTATGGCCAATCCGCCCCTGGGGGAATTTATCAAAGACCGGTGTTTTACACCGAACTTTGATATCTCCTGAGCTGTCTGAGTATGCACTTGATTTATGACAAGATGTACACCTCATCATAAATTAGGCACATCCTCCTGCAGGCCATGCGCCTAAAATGAAATCTATGCCAACTCGTAACTTTCAGTTACCATTTACGCCAGAAAACTGGCATAAATGATAAGTGCCAGGGCTGATGGCCTCACCCACACTCTGCCCCCACCATGCCCCCTTTTTTTGGGGTAAAGGCAGTGTAGAAACTACACTTGCACCTTGATTTAGGTACAATGCCGTTTATAAGGTCTCAAACCTGGGGGTTTTTATGCCAGAAACCTGGTATAGGGGGGATGATAAATAAATCTGCAGGACCATTTTTGGCCATAACCCCTTCTGCTAAATCCCACCCATTTTCCTCACCAATTTTGAAAAGGAGGTATGAAAAGTTGCAATTTATAATACAAACATGCACCATAATTTGTGACCTTGTTTTGTCCCCAAACTGGCACGAATTGAAAAATAAATTCCCCTATAAATAACTATATGGTAAAATTGTATTGATAAAAGGATTTAGGGGGTCATTTATGAAGCTGAAATCCGCCTGTATTAGTCTATTTTATTATATTAGTATAATCTCGACCTTTCCCCGCTCGTGCCAGGTCTAAAAAAGTGGGTGGAAGGTAGGCCCATCTCATTTACCAAAAGTTCTAAATGTAAGACAGCAAGGAAGCTATCTTACATTTAGAAGTGGTGGTGGATCCGCCGAAGTTATGAAGAGGCCGGCACCTGTACATAACTCCGGCGGATTCACCACTAGAACGGGTTTATTAAGATCGGTGTCTAAAATACCAGTCTTAATAAATGACCTCCTTATTTTTGAGGGTATTAAGGTTTCAGCAAATAAATAAAGGTTACTCTTTGTATTAGGCACAAAACACGTTAAAAAATCACAGATCCAAAAAATGCGGATGCATTCCATGTGCCGTCTCCCTTTTTTTTAGTGGACCCATTGACTTCAGTGGGTCTGTGGTCCGCATTTTGCGGACATATTCTATGTTCTGTGTGCTTTCTGCATCTATGTGTCCGTTCCACAGAAATATAGAACATGTTCTATACTTGTTCTATACAAAAAAAAAGCGGATGCATTTTGCGGATCTGAAATTAGCGGACCGCAAAAGACATGTGATCATGTACATTAGGACTAATACATTTTTTTTAAAACACCACTTTATAACGCTTTTCAAGATCTGTTCTTGTAGGTTTTCAGTGAGAAATTTGTCCCGATCATACAATGAGAATACGGGTACACGGACACATGGAAACATGCCATGTACCCATGTGTTCATCAGATGATCAGGACAGTAGAATAGAGGTTCCGATTAAACAATTGCAATAAATGAAAATCATAAGGAATAGATACTGAAAGTACATTGTTGAATTGTGTAACTTTACTTTATATTGTACAAAGAATAACCTTTGTTTGCTGATCCCTTTAAGAATTCAGAGAAAAGAAACTGAAAAGTTCCTGAAAGAACGATCATGAAAGATGAAGCGAGGATATGGTTTATTGGGAATCATAACAAATCTCATTTTACCGCTTGGTAGTAAATAGAGCTGTTAGTGGAAGCAATTCTAGACACAATAGGGGACTGTGTGTCAAAGAGGGATTAAGAAGCAATGAAGGCGTGCAAAAATAGAAGATTTTATGATACATCAAGCCAGAAAAATGAAGGAAATACTATACGAAATACTTAAAAAATACAATAGAACATCATAATCTGAGAGGGGATCTAGAGGGTTTCTTACTAAGCGTTCTTCTATAGGTACCCATATACGGTTATTATTAATATTTGAAATAGCGATAATTAGGATGTGGGCAAAATTGGCTCCATCTTTACTATGCAATAATTTACAGTTTGCATAATACTGTTTATCAAGTGCAGATTGGGAACCGAAAGCAGCTCTGGAAAAAAATGAAAAAGGCCTTGTATTGTAGGTGGGTCCAATTTGGCAGAAGGCGGAGCTGACAGAAATAGGCAGGCCCAACACAAGTAGGAGGGGTCAGCTATACAATAGTGCAGCACAAAATACCATCCCCAGCAGAACCAAATACTATAATGCGGTCCACAATGTTGCCCCAAATAGCAGCACAAAAAACCCTCCCCAATAGCTGCCCCTCTGTGGCAACCTGTGCCAGCTCCCTTGTTCTGTTGCAGGGCATGGCTGAGGAAGTGAGATGCAGGCCACAGTACCAAGCCAGCCATATTTTCAGCATGCTGCCTGGTCTTGCAGCACTACCAAATATACAGGAGACTGTAGCACTATATATCTATTACATCCATTGATGTATGGCATGATTGTAGACGCTCTCCTTCCACATCTTCTCCTTTTGGCCCAGAATGCCATTACAACGTCTTTGAGCAACGTCTCATCTCTGCAGTGTTTGCCACACAGACATCTTAGACTCCCCACTTTCTCATCATTCTCCCAATCTTCTCAAAAGAAACTCCCCATCCTGGTACTGCAATAGTATCATTCTGATGCTAACCCCAATACTGTGCGCACTGTGCTCCCCAATGCCCCCAAATACTATATGGCAGAAAAGAATAGTGCCATGTTATAATAATACTAATAATAGTAGTGCTCCCCTAAGAATTCTATTACCCTACAAAATATAATTTTGACAAGCAGAGTGCCCTCAATGGTCACAGTGTTTTCTTACAGTGCTCCAATAATGCCCCCCTATAGTGGCCCAAGTAGTAATATTACTATAAGTATATTACTCTACTCGCCCAGAGTGGCATTAGAAATAAAGCCCTGCTGTAGTGCCCCAGTAGTCATAAAGCCCCTATATTTCCTCCAGAAGTAGTGATGCCCCTATAGTGAATTCCAGTAATAATAATGCACCTGCAGTGCTCTAGTAGTAATAATTCCCCCTAGAGTTCCTCCAGCAATAATAATGCCCAATTGCAGCTCCAATATTAATAATGTTTCCTATAGTGCCACCAGTAGTAATAATGCCTCCCTACAGTGCCACCCATTAAAAATAATGCCCCCAGTGGTAATTTTGTCCCCAGTATTAATAATGACCCCTATTGTGACCCCAATAATAATAAAAAGCCTCCTATAGTGACCCGATTAATGTCTCCTATAGTGCCTTCAGTAGAATGTTCCCCCAAGTGGCAAAGAAAAGAAAAAAATACTTACCTGACTCCCATTCCATGCTGCCATCTATGATGTGGTGTAGGCTACAGGCCTTTTTAAGCCTGCGACCATTGCTGTCTGCATCCCTGTGCAGGTGGTCATGATCATGTCATCATGCACCCTGCACCATTGTTCCATGCTCTCATAGGCTTCAGGCCTAGTGGTCTATGAGGGTGAACAGTGGGATAGTGATCCATTGGCTCTCATGCCCTGCTGCAGAATTCAACTGCATTGCAGTCCTGAGGAAGGTAGTACAGTTGAATTCAGAAGGGCGACCTGCAGCTCAACTGCCAGACCATTCCGGCTGCTAGCCAGGTATATATGTTGTTAAAGGGGTTATCCCATGACTACTGTAAAAAATGAAAATCAGACATCATACAGTACATGTCAATTTCTTTCTAACAAAACTAGAACCAGTCCTGTACCTCACATGGATCCATAGATCTCCCCATTCATTGCTCTACTAGAGTTATATCAAGCTGACAGCTCAAGGGGAGTGTCTTTTCTGCTGCAGCTAAGGGGACGTGTCTCAGCTCTCCCTATCACAGCTCAGGAGACGTTTGAAGGATGAAATAAGAAAAAAACAAACAGCAGGTGGCGCTATACAGATATATTTTATTGACTAACTCTGTGGCTATGCTAAATTATTAATTACATGCAATTACAAAAGTATTCAGATCTAGGTGCTGGTTTGAAAACTGTAGAATATTTTTCATTGGACAACCCCTTTAAGTTAATTATTGACAATTTTATGGAATTAATTGCTATTTCCATGCCGTTCCCCTGTGAACCTCTCAGCACTATAAGCCTGGGTTGGCCTACCTACCTGATGTTCAGATGCTGATTAAATAGAAAAAATATATGTTGGAATCCGCTATACTGGCCCTAGATGATATAAGCAACCTATAAAGAGCTGCAACCTGTTGCTGCTAAGGACGAGTTGATAGAAAGCTTGCACCAACCCCCAGTTCTGGCATTCAGACAACCACCTGGCCTGAAACAAAAATTAATTAGGAGGAAACTTCATTTTCATGATGAAGACATTGCCAAGAAGCAGCCACATAACAGCATAATCTGCTATGTGTGGCCACATGAATGAATCATCTGCTCAGATGAGGATGAAAGAAATGGAGGAAAGATTAAGAAAATGTACTAGCTGTACCAAGAGAACAGGAGTAGGGATATGGGACTGTTACCATATATCATTATTAAAGCGGTGTCTGGCTTAGAAAACCGATTTTCTAATTCTCCACCACGGTATTCTCAGTGAATAGAGGGAAGTTTCTCATTTAGGAACAGGAAATAGAACAGAGAGCGACTACAAAGAGGTTCCTTCAGTCTGGAGGACCCGGCATGTTCAGTGGACACAAGGAAATGTCTCATTTCTTGAGTGGTGGTGCTTTCTACATCCAAACAGGTAAGTAGGAAAATTTCAGCACTCCAGAAATGAAAAGTCTTCATCTTTAATGGTCCATTTTAAAATATATCATTTTGATATATCCAGCTTACGCATTTCAAGCAGCTTACTCATAGCATAAGCTGGATGTACAGACTGATTTATTTTAAAATGGACCAATGCAGTGCTGAAATTTTGATACTGACTTGTTTGGATGTGTCCTGAGCTCCCGGATCCTAGGGGTGTCTGTGTAAAAAAAAAAATCATAACGTTACACAAGTCTCTATTCTTCCCAAGAAATACTCTATTGGTTTCAGGGAAAGACGGAGCATCCTGTATGCATGACTCCGTACTGAAAGAGCCGTACATATTCTTATGCAGTAAAGTAGTGTTGAGCGAAGCAAAGCATTCAAAGAGGAACTCGGGTCAAAGTTTAGGAAAACTTTAATTCTAAATGAATCTAAATTTTCTTGCGCTTCATATAATCAAATCAGTTTTCCTAAAATGGCGGCTGCACGTGTTAGGAAGCAAGACTAAGTGTAGAGGAGACAAGCCTGGGAACACAATATCACCCATAATGCTGTACAGCCAGCCAATCCCCAGGTAGCCATCCCCTGTGATGTTACAGCCCTATAAAACCCTAATCCTGCGCGGCATTGTCCTGTTAGCTGAGCATAGGGGTAAATATGGCAAGCACTCTTGCGCTAGGGACAGTGTTGCTGGAAATGATTAGAGGTAGAGTTCAGGGAGAGCACAGGGAGAGTGCAGGGAGAGTACAGGGTGTGCAGGCAGAGTGCAGTACCTATTAGGTCCTATACATTTTGAGGTCCACAATTTGCAGGTCCGTAAAATATGTATATGGTCTGTTCGCATTTTATTTGTGGACCCATTGTTTTCAATGGGACTGTGGTCTGCATTTTGCAGACAAAGTCTATCTTTTTGCAGAAAGGACATACGAATGCGGAAACACAGATGATCAGTGTGCTTTCCGCATCCACATGTCCTTTCCACAAAAGGATGGAAAATGTCTTATAGTTGCCTCCAAAATGCGGACCGTGGACCCATAGAAGTTAATGGGTGCACAAAAAAATCTTATTACCCTCATCCATTTGATTGCTAAGAGCAGGGCACCGCCATCTTGATTGAAGATCTAGTGTGTAATCTTGATCGGCCCGTGATGACGTCATCACATCGGCCGGCGCAGAGACGTCATACGTCACTGTGCATGGGATTTTGTGCGAGATCTGCAATCAAGATGGTGGCGGCCAGCTTGAACGGAGGAGGTAAGTATGTTTTTTTTTATTTTTTTTGCTGCCACTCAGGAAAAATCGACGAAGCACGAGGAAATTTGGCTTTGCTCAACACTACTTGTGATATGCCCAATTTTTGGTTAATGAAAAATATCTATAGTATAAAGCAAAAAAGCAAAAATAATAGAACTTTGCCTGCTTTTAACCCTTAGAGTCCCAGCGCCGTACATGTGCGGCGCTGGGGCGATGCGGACACATGGAGCCCGCTCGCATGTGCGGCGGGCGTCATGGCCGGCAAGTCTCTGCTGTTTGTAACAGCAGAGACTTGCGGGTACTTACCGCCATCGGCAGCGTCTTCGTAGGCCTTTAGATGCCTTGATCACACGTGATCACGGCATCTAGTTGCGTCTAAACCCGGAAGTGTACGCTGTGGCCAATCGTGGTGTCTGTACATGATCTGAAAACTGTAAACCTCGCTGATGAGGTTTACAGCTTTCAAAGTGCAATTCTTATTCTGGCCACTAGATGGCAGGCCAGGATAAGAAATGAGCAAATTCAGTCATTAAGTCAAAAATAAAAGACCATCATTGATCATAAAGAAAAAAGAAAAAACACAATCTATTTGCTCATACCTGAGCTTTAAAATAATCACAAAAATTTTTTAAAAAATGTTAAAAAATATATAAAAAAATTAAAAAAATATAAAAGTTCAAATCACCCCCCTTTCCGTATAATTAAAAAATAAATACCTAAATAACAATAAATATAGACATCATGGGTATCACCGTGCCCGTACTTTTAAAATATAAAAAAAATTCCAATACGGCGAATTGTGTGGCGGAAAGAAGCATCCAAATGGCTGTTTTTTGTCGCTATTTTTTTCTAAAAAAAAAAAAATTAAACAAAAAGTGATCAAAAAGTCATACACACCCCCAGAATGGTATCAATAAAAACTTCAGATCGCCCCGCAAAAAATGAGCCCCCATACAGCTCCGTACACATAAATACCAAAAAGTTATAGGGGTCAAGATATGACAAAAAAAAGGCCAACTTTATAATTATTTTATCACTATCAAAACGCAGGAAAAACTATACATATTAGGTATCGCCGGATTCGTACTGACCAGTAGAATGAAAGTAACTGGTCAGTTTTAATGAACATCGAACGTTGTAAATAAGAAACCCGTAGAACTGTAGAGGAATAGTGTTTTTTTTGCAATTTCACCCGATTTGGAATTTTTTCCCCGCTTCCCACTACACCATATGCAATATTAAATTTTGGCGTTGGAAAGTACAACTTGTCCTGCAAAAATCAAGCCCTCATACAGCTATGTGAACAGAAAAATAAAACAGTTATGGCTGTTTGAAGGCAGGGAGCGCAAAACGAAAACGCAAAGCCAAAAAAAACCTGTCCAAAAACAAGTAGCGGTAAATCCTCAGCATGCCTCCTAGAATCATGGCAGCTCTGTCGGCATTCTTGAAATGCAACCGTCATGGCTCTGTAGGAGAAACTCTTCATGCACTTCAAATACAGTACCTTAATACTGCCCAAAACAGTACATCAGGAGACAGTAGCGGCAGTCTTAACGCATATTTTAACGCATATTTTCTGTCTTGCAGTCGATCCAGCCTGAACTTGAAGTCAGACGACGGCTTAAGGTCAAACTGCAAATCTGCACAGATCACAACGGCGATCATTAGCATCCCAACCCCCCCAGCTTTGACACCAGAAGGCGAGAACCGACCTGCCAGCCCGCCTGGACGCACCACAAACATTCAAAGTGCCAGCAACGTTGTAAAAGTTTCCGCGTTGTAAGACACTGTAACTAGCATAGCGAATCGAGGCTGCCGTGTTGTGTCCTTTTTTGCTGCAAAATAGGAATTAGCAGTGAAGAAGTGACAAGCTTCTGCTAAACTTGCCATTTACCATCATGGAAAATTCACGAAGGAGCACTGGCTATATACATAGGCCCCTATACTTATGCCTATAGGGTTATGTATATTTTTGGATGTTGGCTGCTAGGAAGTTTCATGGCAAGTAAAGGAGTTAACACGAAAAGCAAATTGACAACACTGTGTCTAAACACCTTTTTTTAAGGTTTTCAGTGGATAATATTTATTCATGAAGAAATGACTCAACTTACATTAAAAAAAAATCAAAAATAAAGGATGGACAAGGAGTAATTTTCGAAGGTCATCAAAGGGGAACAGGAAAAAACCAATGCAATTTTCTTCTTGTAAGAGAATCTGTAAGCAACCAAAATGACACAGTTTTGTGTTTCTGATAAAAGGTCGGACTTGAGGGGCTGGGGTGGGGTTTGGGGAGAACCGGTCAAAGAAAATTCTATTTTCCTGCATTTTCTGTGAGAGTGGACATTGAACTGTTCAGAGAACAGAACAGCTCCTAGCACATTTCAGGACGGGCACATTGTAGATGCGAGCACACACACTCATCTTCCCTTGCTGATGTTCTTAATTCTTAGAGCATTTTTGTATTAGCCTTTTAAGTCCAAGCAGTGCAGACTGTGATGTTGTCAGGTATTATGTCTGTGATGAAAAAAAAATAAGACATCATAAAAAAAAGAAAAAAAAAAAGGAAAAAAAATTAAGAAAATCTTTTTGATAGCAGCATTTAGTTTACACACCACCATTTATTTTCTGCTTTACGGTTTCTTTTAATACAGAAGAAGTTGCAGGTTCTGTAAAAAAAAAAAAAGCTAGAGAAGTACATGATAGGGGACCTTCCCCGATATCAGATCCCGATGACTTGAGGCACCCCGGAGTAGACATGTTGCTGAATTTTCTTAATATGGAGTAACTTGGATCTTTAGTTCAGTGTATATACTGTAACCATTCTTTGGTGTTTTCGCATAGATCTATTGTGGCTCCGCACCTCAGGTGTTACTCAGACTGATCGTGGTGCAGCAGTGTACTGTTATAGGATATATATATATATATATATATATATATATATATATCTTAGTACAGCTTAGGTCCAGGTACCAGGTACACAAGTGTATTCTTCCTTCCATACTGCCAATGCAAGCATCAGTTTACTTTCACGTAAAGACAGGGTTCCTAGGTTCCATTACATGTAAGAAGCTCCTCAATACTGCGAGGAGCACCTTGCAGCTCAGTCATGTTGCCCTCTCATTCAATGGCTAGCACTGCTGCAGATTTCTAATGGGCATGGATCATTTTCAATCACAGGGCAGAGAAAAAGGGAAGAAAACCTATCAGCACAGTAAGGGTTGACATGACCCATCACCATGTACACGTTTCCAGCATGAACAGTACAACAAACCACACTCTGCCTGCATTTAGTAGCATTGTGGCCTCTGTTAAAAATGGAAACCACAAGAACGATATGGAGAAACAAAGCTCAGGTCAGTCGTTTTGACCACAGACGTGTCAGTTATGGACTAGTATATGTGTGTGTTATGAAGTCGTGTCGAAGATTGATGCAATGTAGGTGTTGAGCTGTTCACAGTGGTATAACCTGCTCTAGCATTAGCTCTGTTGTCAATGCATTATGTTTACAAGAGCAAATTATTCATCTCCAAAAAAACGAATCCAAGCAAAGAATTCCGTTTTATTTCTCAAGATAAAATGCATAGCCATGTTTTGAAGGAGGCCTGTAAGATGGAGGGACACTTATTACTTGAACGTTGGTGGAATCATCTACCTTGCTTTCCATTCATTTTAAGTTAAAGTTCTTTCCACCGACAGTTATCTACTTGTCGCATATATTCAATTTTATTGCATGAAGCTCTTCTTGGATGTCAGCCATTTATTGTTCCTCACATACAACATTAAACAGTTTTGCTTCAGAATTGGCCTACACTCATAGTCGGTGTAGGATCAATGTCCCCTCTACTGTCACTCATCTAATTTTCTTGAAGAGATGACAGCAGGAAGGGTGAAAAAGCCCCAAAATGTAACAAATAAGGTAAAAAATAAGGTACCATGTTTAAAGGGGTATTCCAACTAATACACTTGTGGCCTATCAACAGAATAGGTCACAAAAGTCTTTCATCAGAATACGACTGTCATGAGATAGCAGTAGTGTAACCATAGGGAGTGTAGAGTTTGAAGGTGTGCTCAGGTCCTGGAGACTTAGGTGGCTTCATAAAGGAACACCAGTAGGGTAAATGATAGTTTGAGGAGCCTGTTACATTTTCTGCTTTGGGTGTCTGGAGCTTCAAGTTCTGCCTCGGCTAGAAAGCCCTCTCTATATTAGGTTATGATTGCTGCCACATGCTACATCTTTATCTTCTACGATGGGAAGAGGGACTGTTAAGTGGGTGCTGTTACACCCACTGCTATAGTTTTGTTAGGGCATCTGATAAAGTCTAGCTTTTGACAGGGCTTCTTTAATAAAATATGCAGTATTATTTGTACAACCTAGGAAATGAAATTGAAGCTCCACAGTTAAAGTCACCATTGGGTACAGGTGCATAGTTTAAGATGGTGCAAAGCAGGCATCCCCATACTGCAGCCCTCCAGCTGTTGTAAAACTACAACTCTCAACATGCCCTTCTGTAGGCTGATAGCTGTAGGCTGTCCGGGCATGCTGGGAGTTGTAGTTTTCCAACATCTGGAGGGACGCAGTTTGGGGATGCCTGGTGTAAAGTCTGTGGTCACAACTGGGCTCTGGAGGCTGAGGGACCAAAAGGTCTGCCCCTTATGAGGAGATGAATACTACAAATATCATGTGATTGGTTGGGAGCCCTTTTACAGATTTTGCATAGGAGCCCAGAAGCATCAATTACACCTGTAATTGGAGATGAATATATGTAAACCATTCTTAAAGAGGTTTTCCAGGAATAACCACGTTTTATGTAATGCCTGCAGCCTGCTCCTGTAAACAGAAAATTGACACTTACCTGCTCCCCTCGGCTCCAGTCCTCCACGCTTCCTCCGCTGTGTCCATGTTCCAGACCGGTACCCACAATATTTACATCTGGCGCTGCATGGACATGGTCACATGCTCTGCTGTAGCCAATAACTGGCTTCAGATCTGCTATGTCTGGCCACATCATTGCTGGAGTCAGTTATTGGCTGCATTGGACCATGACTATGCAGCACTGGATGTAAACACTGTGGAGACTGGAACATGGACCCAGCAGAGGCAGCATGGAGAACTGGAGCAGCAGGGAGCAGGTTAGTATGCATTTTCTGTTTATGTAGGAAGGATGCGGGCATTAGATAAAAAGTAATTATTCCAGGAAAACCCCTTTAAATACTTCTCAAATTCCAACGCTATACTATGCAAAAGTACCCATTATCTGTAGGAGCATTCTGAAAACATGGACGGCTAAAACCAAAATCCCCAGTCAGTGAATGTAAGCTGTTCTATGGTAGCCTATAGTCTATAAAAGACAGTGAGCCGTCTACTGAAGGCTCTTCAATGCCCCATTAATGGGAGAGAACCTTATATTAGGACGCTAGAGTCAAAGAAGTAACTCCAATGTGGAGGATAGGCTCTGTTCACATTATGTTTAGAGGCTTCCTCGGATGTCCTGATGTATCTCTCTTTATAAGCCACAAAGTTGAGTACAATAGTCTTCCATTATAAAAATATTTACCGCGTGGTATATGTTTTTTACCGTATGCTTTTTTATAGAATAGTCTACTAAGGTGTAGCAATGCATATGGCCCTGACAGGGGCAGAAGAACATTTATTTGGTCTCTGTTAGGAGAATGGAGCCAGATAGATATTTTTGATATATACACCAGGAGCTTTTCTTGGCTTTATGCCCAATATAGGCTTTGAACATAATGTGAACAGAGCTTTACTTATGGTTACATGCACATGACCATAGCTATTTTGCAGCCCACAAACTGCATATCCACAAAATATGGATACTGGCTGTTTACATGCCATAACATCTTTGTAGAAATGCCTATTCTTGTCTGCAAAACAGACACAAATAGGGCAGGTTCTATTATTTAGGGAACAAGCACATGGATATGGACATCAGTGTGCTGTCAGCATTTTTTGCAGCCCGATAGAAATGAATGGGTCCCATGCGGTCCCCAAAAAATGTGGATTGGACTGAAAAAACGGTTGTGTGCATGAGGTCTTATACATATTTTGTATTGTATTATGTTTTTACTAGATTGGTTTAGGGTTTATTGGATGATGCCACAAAAAATAACTGCATATTATAAATCACTGCCGTCATTACTGAAGAAAAAATGGAGTTTCTGGAGACACTGCTGAAATTGAATCCACACTGGAGGTACATACAGTATAGTTCACGGGTATACGGCAACCAACTGGATTCCTTTCCCTTGAAGAAGAAGGGACTGATCGAGTCTCAAGTACTGTCCAACTATGAACTAAAAAAATTTTTTTTTAAAATTGTATGTACCTCCAGTGTGAATTCCATTTTAAAAGTGCCTCTAGAAACCTAATTTTTATGGGGATACCCTCTGTATATATGGGACCTTAAAGGACCTGTTTATTAAGGGTCCAATATTTTCAGAGAATGGGCCCATCGGATGATCCTCTGGTACTGTGGTGGGCTAGGCCCACACTGGGGGTGAGACGGCAGCAGCTGATTTATTACAGTGTTGGGCACTAAAGTGTGAGCAGAACTGATGCTCCAACAACCTTCATCTGCTATTGTTCCTTCATCTATTACACACAAAGAAAGAATAAAGAGACAGGGCACATGGTCATCCAGGGGAACGGGAGTCCACCGATCACTTAGTTAGCACCTGTTGATAGAGGAGAACTTGAAAACTTGGCATAAAACCTTTACATATTCTAGATGTAAGACCAGAACATAATTCCCAACCCAAGCAATTTTTTGTTCAAAAATTTCCATAGTGCTTCAATGGCCATGGGCCCACCAGAGGAATTTATTCTTAGAACCCACCCTCAGTGCATATGGGATCTTAAAGGCCCTGTTTATTAGGGGACCAATATTGTCAGAGAAAGGGCCCATCGGAGGATCCTCTGGTACTGTGGTGGAAGAGGCCCACCCTGGGGGTCAGACGGCAGCAGCTGATTTATTACAGTGTTGGGCACTAAAGGGTGAGCAGAACTGATGCTCAAACTACCTTCATCTGCTATTGTTCCTTTACCTATCACACTTTGAAGCCCTCTCCCTTTTTCTTTTGCCCTCTCATTTATAAATCACCATTTCCATAAATGTTTCCAAGATCCATAGATAGCCAAGCCACATCCCGTCAATGAACAGGATATCAAAACCGATCCATCACCCCTAATCACCACCTTTTTTGGCCCGATACACGACCTGTCGGCTCCGTGCCGCATAATCCTTCTACCATCCTCAGCGTGGCCTCACTTTTGTTAAATGCCATGGGGAGGCACGGCTTTTTTAGTGAATTGTTACCGTCTCTCTCTCATGTTAAGATTGTAACTCACGTACGTCAGGGCATCGTGCGACAATCAAATTGCCACTGCTTGAGCTTGAAATGTCAAGCTGAGGTGTGAAATGAGGAGCATTGATCTACCCTTTGCTGCCTTTCAGGGAGTGCATTGCCAGGAAGGGTAATGGAATCTCTGCAGCATGCTTGTTCGTTCCTATGTGTGAGTTATGAGATACAATTTGCACAAGAAGCATTCCTTTCTCTTGATGTGTAACTTCTCCAGCAGCGAAAAGACACTGAGAGCCAAAGACTGGACTTTCCTGACAAGCAAAAACAACAAAAAAAAGATAAAAAATGAAAAAATAAAAAAATAAAAAAAAAATAAATCACTACATGTCCCACAATGCAACGTGACAGAATAATACATGGGACAGAAAGAAAACAAAAAGACAGTATCTGCAGTTTATTAACATGTTCACTGCCAGTCTCCTTAGTCTCTCGGAGGTTATACCATATCCCACAGAATGAAGAGCAGTCATTCCCAACCAATATTTTGTGGATACATATGTGTAGGTTTGGCCTAAAATAGGCCCTAGAAAAGTGACCTAGCTGTGTAAGAGATAGAATCGTTTCAATGTTTCAGTGTAATTGTTCTATTCTGTGTCTTTTCCGAGCTTTTCATTTCCTGACAGCAGCATCTGTGTGTTACTTTCACATATGGCAGAGCCCATTCTCTTTGTTGTCTTTGCAAAAAAATCTGTTCTCTCGAACTCTCTGCTTTCATATTTTTTTTTAATTTAGCATTACCGATGAGCGAGGCAATTTCCAGGCAATCAATATTGTACCAATACAAGAAGTACTGTATAATAATTAAGAAGAAAACTATATGTCGGATCTTCTCATGAGGAAGAAAGCAAAAGGACGTGAAAAAAAAGATCACATTTTTTTTCTTGCAGCTTAAATCCTGTTGTCTTCTTTTGAGATGTAGTGCATATGTTAAATTGTATATAATTTGCAGTAATGTCTTGTGCCACTGCTGTAACTAATGTATCCAATCTGGATTAAACTCATTATGTGCCACACATGGACCGTACAAGTTCTGAGTATTCATTCATGGGATGACAGGTAAGGCCTCATCTATACGTCTGTTTAAATGGCCTGTGCCAAATTTTCAATTAAAAGGGGTTTTCCGAGAGTATAAAAAGCCCCCCACACATACTTACCCCGCTCCCTGGGCTGTTCCTGGTCCCTGCACCGCTGCTGCTGCTTCTACCCATGCGTGGATGAAAACATCCGGTGTCGGGGGGAGCAGCCAATGGCAGGCGGTGGTTTGATGCTAGGTAGGTTTGTGCCCCTCCCTGCCATTGGCTGCTCCCCCCGACACCGGATGTTTTCATCCTCGCATGGGGAGAAGCAGCAGCGGCGGTGCGGGGACTAGGAGTGGCCCAGGGAGCGGGGTAAGTATATTCAGTGTAGGGGAGCCCGGCGTATTTGGGGGCTTTTTATAGGATTGGATAACTCCTTTAATTCAATAACTGATTGGATGGGGTCTAACTGCTGATACCCCACCAATCCCAAGAACAAGGGTCCCTTTCCCCTGTCTGGATGGACCGGAAGGCTGACCATGCTCTATTCATTCTCTATGCGACTGCTATAGATAGTGGAGGACAGCTCTCAGCTATCTCTGGTAGCCCCACAAAGAATAAAGGAAGAGGCTGGGCACATGGTCAGCCTCGGGAATGGGACCTCAACAATCACTTGATGTTGATAGAGGAGAACTTGAAAACTTGGCATAACACCTTTACATATTCTGGATGTAAGACCAGAACATAATCCCCAACCTACTGAATAAAACTTAAAAGGGTATTCCGGTTATAAAATGTTATCCCCTATTCAAAGGATCTGAGCTGAGCAGATTGATATAGAGTTTTCTGAGAAGAGATTCACTATAAACTGTATTTTATTCATTTAAACCCTGCCCCTTCTATGTTTAGGAGTCCGGTGGGTGGTTCTTCTAGTACAGAGTCACAGGGAGTCACAGCTGGCAGTCAGTGATTAGTACTGCCCACGTGATTAAGGGTTTAAATGAATAAAATAGTAGGACCATACAATGCTGTTAGTTTCAGTAGAACTGGAGAGGATCTGGGAATAACATCCGGAATACAATATGTCCATCTAAATGCAGCCTTTGGCTTGGGAACATGCTACCCTAATTTCAAATACTTGTAAGCAAATTCTAATTTTATTTATAATTTGTCTTATTTAGGTCTCCTGAACATGACCGTATGTGTAAAACATGGATATCGACTACTATAGTGCTGACGCCATATTTTTTTTTTTACCCCTGCAGAAAGGTCCTATCTTCTACAAAACGGACAAAAATAGGTTGTATTTTTTTATGGGGTCATGGAACGCACGGTGAGCTGTCTATCCTTTGCGGCCCCATTGAGATGAATGGTTCCGCATCTGATCTGCAAAAAACGCTGGTCAGATGCGGATCAAAACTACGGCCATGTGCATGAAGCCTTATAGTATCTGAGGGAAATAATGTCCTCTATCGATTACCATTTCCATAATACAGTTGACCTTTTAATAAGCACATATGCACACACATAGAAATATCATTGCTGTAGTTATTTTTCTCCTGAACGCATGTCTGACCAGTGCACCTGATGACAACCGAGCACCGTGGGTCTCATGAAAATGTCTTTAGAACTTTTTCTGTGCACGTGGACTGGCTCGAGTTGCACCATGTTGTTGATGGGTTTATGCACTGCTCTTAATTCTTCGGACGTGTCTGCTTGTGAAGCTGCAGGCTGTGGATTCAGTGGATATTCCCGTTTCCCTTCCTTGTTTCATTGCTATGCAAGCTGGAATTTATGTATAATGCAGCTCTGTAGTCTCCATGGATGGCCCAGCTTCACTAATGTATCTGCCTAACATCTGTCTAAAAATGTTGGCGCAAAATGGGCATCTAGGGTTTCAGGGCATACTGGACACAGAGGTGGGGTTTACCCCAGTTTCACACTGGCGTTTATCATTTCCGGCAGGCTGTATGCAGCAGATTTTGTACGGCTGCCTCTCGGGATATTTGCTGTGCTGCGGCTGGATCTCCGGACAGTCCTCAATATAGTAAATGGGGCCAGGCGGACTTAAAGGGGTATTCCCATCTCAGACATGTAGTTCGTATAGTTAGATATAGCCATACCAATATTATTACTAATAGAATGTATTTATATAAAATGTACTGTTTAGAAGATTTGCCCATTTGTATTTCCATTGTCCCACACACATCAGTCAGGCCGTTGCCCCTAGTTACGACCACAGCGGCCATGTAGTAGTGGTGGCCGGCTTGCTCCTTTTCAAACCCGTAACTGCTGTATTGTGAGCGCATTACATGAGCATGCGGAGACACGTCTTAGGTACATTCACATCTGCGTTTTGGACGCTACCAGTTCACAACACAATGGTCAGGATCCGTCCAAAGTGCAGCTTTATAATTGGATCCTTCTCCATAGAGATGAATTGATCTTGGAACAGGATCCGTTTCTCTGTGTTTTGGAAGCGCAGACAAAAATGCTACAACCCTAAGATGTGTCTCCGCATGCTCATGCAATGTGCATTCACAATACAGCAGTTACCTCAGAGCGGGTTTGAACAGAAATAAGCCGCCCACCACTACTACATGGCCACAGTGGTCGTAACTAGCGGCAACGGCCTGACTGATGTGTGTGGGACAATGCCTATACAAATAGGAAAATCTTCTAAACGGTACATTTTATATAAATACATTCTATTAGTAATAATATTGGTATGGCTATATCTAACTATACAAACTACATTTGTGAGATGGGAATACCCCTTTAAGGCAGCTCACATGTGTACACTGTAGTACAGATCTGGCAGGCTGTTCCCCTGCTGGAACGGATCAACTCCAGTGTGAAACTGGCCTTAGTGGAAAAATGGATGGGGCTTCACTGGAAGAGATGGGCCTAATATGCACCATTTTGCGCCAAAATTTCAGTGGCAGAAAAAGGTCTGTCTGAAAGTAAGCCAACCAATAGTTGGTATAGAGTCGGTGTCTATCCCTTCACCAAAAGCAAAAAAAACAACATACTACAGGCCTCATGCACACGGCTCAATTTCAGTTCTAGACAGCCTACGAGATGTACGAATTTGTGATGCAGTGCAATACAAGTGTATTGGAGCTTATTATACTTCAGTAAGTTCCATATGAAATGGTTCCATATAAATGCGTCAGGAAAAAAAAAAATACTGCCATGCATCACTGGACTCCATCTGTACAGAGAGGTAATCTCTTGTAGAAGTATTATTTCTACTGGAGAATTTCTCTGTACTTACAGCAGCAGCAGAGGCTACATGGCTTCACACATGCCCTGTGCACATGGCTCTGCTACATATGTGCCTCCAAAGCAAAGGTTGGCCAGGGGGTATTTAGGCCTGGTTTCACTACGGTCAGGGTCTGTGAGAATTACTGATACTTTAAATGCAGACTATTTTTTTATCACTTGTCAACCTGATCCACAGACTAATTATTGCATGAACCTTTGAATAATCTTTCCAGTTTGAGCAATTATGGCCGCATGTACGACACGCGATATATCGTTCATTTTCTGTGGATCGGACAAATCTACCTGACTGAAAGTCTATCGACGTGGACACAGCCACATAGGCCAGCCATTAGTAATGTAAACTCTGCAAGGGCAAATGGGCAATGATGCTAATTATAAGCAAACAACAAAAAATGTTAATCGACTCTTGTTTTGTGCAAACCACTTGCTCCTCGTTACTGAAGATATCTGTCCTTTCTTACTAGACCCTTACTTTAAGGCCCTTTTAGACGGGCCGATTATTCTCCCTGCCCGAGCGCCGATCAGCGATATCGGCGCTCGGGCAGGGAGCCTTTACACGGCCCGACGAATCGAGCGCCGGGCCGCACGAGTGATCGCTGTATCGCTCGTGGGGCCGGGAAGCTCCATACTGTCAGGCGCACATCGCCTGTTTACACAGGCCGATGTGCGCCCGACAGATTGGATCTTTTGGTTTCTACAAAAGATCCAATCAGCCGACGAACGAGCGTTTTGCTCGTTCGTCGGCTGATTAGGGCCACTTTTACACGGGCCGATTATCGGCACTAGCGTTCCTAGGAACGATTTTTCGGCCGATAATCGGCCCGTGTAAAAGGACCTTTAGTCCAAGATTGTGCAGAAGAACAAAGACAATTACAGCATGGAAAGCAGCTTTATTGAAGGCTCATGTATATGTATGGATACACTAGAAAGAATTTTAACTTTGACCAAAAGCATAAATGACCATTACAAGTGAGCGTTACTTTTCAAAAATGTGAAGTACCTGGTCATAAATAATAGCTGAATGTCTGCTTAACCCACCAATTCCTGCAGAACTGTCTGACCATCAATTGCGTACTGGGGTGAATTGCGTCACCAGTAAATATGAAAAAAAAATGAAGCAACTCTGTTTAGAATCTTGAAAAGATTTTGTGTTTACAGCTCCCATGTCAATCTGTGTGTCTCCATGGTTACACACTACAAGCAAACCCTGTGTAGTCTGAGCCCATAGCCATATTCCCATTGGTCCCCATCTGTATACCTACCAAATGTGCATTAGTAAGAAGAAAGGGGGAGATGGAAGGGGTTTTATTGCAAGATAAGACTACACAAATCTGTAGACTGTAAGCATGGAGGTCAGTATAGGAGATGTACACACAAAATAGTAGGATACTTGCAAAGTAGCTTCACTTCTTATTTTAGTTGCATTTGAAAAAAAATATAAAATTGGTTGCAAAGATGAACATAACATTTAAGGTGCCTCAGATTAAACTACTTGGCGCAATAGACTCCCACAGTATGAGATGGGAGCTATATACAGGACCTGACACATTATCTCTGTGCCTAGTACTGGATCTATATCAAAAGGCAAGGCAATCCTTCTTACCTTAGGAGGTCACTAAACCTAAAATCTACATGACCCAAGTTTGCTGTAGCGTTAAACGGTTTGTCTCACTTCAGCAAATTACATTTATTATGTAGAAGTAGTTAATACCAGGCACTTACTAATGTATTGTGATTGTCCATATTGCTTCCGTTGTTGGCTGGAATCATTTTCCATCACATTATACAGTGCTTGTTTCCATGGTTACGACCACCCTGCAATCCCTCATTGGTGGTCATGCTTGCACACTATAGGAAAAAGTGCCAGGCTCTCTGGTGGCCGGGACCGTGGGAGCTCACAGTCTAGTGCTTTTTCCTATAGTGTGCAAGCATGACCACCAATAACAGACTGCAGAGTGGTCGTAACCAAGGAAACAAGCAGTATATAATGTGATGGAAAAATGGCCAGCAAAGGAGACAATATGGACAATCACAATACATTAGTAAGTGCCTTGTATTAACTTTCTCTACATAGTTAATGCTATTTGCCGAAGTGAGACAACCCCTTTAAGGGTTCACGCATACAAACATATTTTTTGTTAGTGTCCATTCCTTTTTTTTTTGTGTGCCCCATATTTGTATGTTCGCAACATATCCTATTCTTGTCCGTTTTGCAGACAGGGACAGGAATTGTTACAATGGATCCGCAAAAAACAGATGTAAAACGGACGTCAACTGGCATCTGCAGATCCATGTTTTGCGGGCCATGTAATTATTTTTTTTGTAAATGCATTTATTTTATTTTTTATTTCAGCAAATAAGGCTTATTCATTATTAGTGAAAATTCCACAATTTTTAAGGTTATCAAAATCTTCCTTAGCAGTCATCCAATGGGAACCTATATTGCTTACTTCCAGGGGATAAAGCTCTGTCTCGATCAAGTGATGATCACACAGGGACTGGACGCAGTAAGCGCCCAACATGGACTTTCATCCCCTAGAATAAATGACAGAGCCACAAGGATCTTCAAAACCACAAGGAATGCATACATTGTAGAATTGCACACCTTTCACTGACCGTACCCCTTTTAGATATTTCTCTAACCAGATGGGGGTGAGGCTGACAGTTGTGAATAATGGAGCCTTTACTAACCTTAAATGTATGTTACAAAGCACCAGCACAAAGCCAAGCCTACATCAGTCCCAACTACATCCACTGTTCTTTCCGACGGCTCTTTGACAGACTGACGCTTCATTTATATCATACATTTAGATTAGGTTTTGATAACTTCCATTGTGTATGTAATATGTATATATATTAAAGTGATGCTGTCCTATCCAGAGAGATGCTGAGCTCTGTGATCCATAGCAGGATTTCTGAGTAAAGAGCAGAGCAATCCTAAGAGAAACCAGGGAGTCCTGATGACTCTGCCCACACCGTGATTGACAGCTCATCTGCTGCCCTATCAGGGTGGAAGATCTCCAGTCTCCGCTACGTATTCACATATATCTGCTTTTAACTCAGAAAACCTCTTCCACATCTTAAAAACCTATGTATCACAGATCTCCGCTTCTCTCCCTGCTCTCAGACAGGGCAGCAGAAATCCCCTGACAGGTTTGCTTTAAAGACCTTTCAGGTCTCACGGATAAGACAACTAAGCGTCACAATTCTCCGTGAACATAGCACAAGTTTCTACACAGTCTGATGCCGTCACCAAAAAATGGTCACGAAGGAGAACGGTAACATCCAGGTGACAACTGACATTTCTTGGAGGAATAACAGTTGTTACTAAAACAGACGAGTCTACAGAGCCGATAGGTACACTTTAATTCTTAGAAACTTTCTGGAGGTTAAGTCTTCATTTATGGTTTCATAAAGGCACTCGACAGGACTGGCAGCTCTGTGTTGGAGCGTAAAAGTTATGATTGCTATTTGCACTACGGAATGGTAAGGGTTAATAAACGATTTGGTCATTGCTTAATATCTTTCCAAACCATGCACCGGGCTTTCAGTCTTATGATATAAACCAGAAGCAAAATTAGTTGCAGAAGAAACCAAACATTCTGGAGACAGATTGAGAATAAACTGAAGGTAGAGGGAGCGATGAAGGGACTTCTGCTAGGAGGCATCAAGGCTTCAGCATCTCATGGAGGTACACGGAGTGCATGTGGTAGGCGGACATCCAGTTGGAGCATTTGTAAACGTTTCTGTAATAAGAGCTTGAGGCAGTAGAATGATAGTGCTGCCATGCTTGATAATATGATCGCCAGTAGTCAGCGTAACTCATGGCGTTCATATAGTCCAGCTGGTACATGTCATCCTGAGCTTCCGTACACAGTTCTCTTCTGGACAGCTGGGTTACTTTTTTACCCCGTTTCCGAAGCTTTTTGGAATTGCTGATAATTACACCTTTACCAACATAACAGTCTGCTTTGACCAGGCTTGCCTGCTTCATGTCTTCTGGAGGTACTGGAAAGTCTTCCACGTCCACCTGGCACACTGCAGCCCCTTCTGTCCTTTCAGCAGGAAGATCTGGACAGGAACTTGACCGTTCCTCAGTCTTCAGTTTCTCCTGCGAATGTCTGGATTCCTCACTACTGTCCTCACACTCCGATAAGGAGCTGGATGAGCTATAACTTTCATCACTGGAGTCCACACTTAGGTTATCTTGCTCTGGAGCGTTTACAGCATCTGAAGACATGTCTATCGAGCTATTCTCAATATCCAGGTTTTCAGAGGCAAGTCTCTCTGCGTGACCTCCTGTGTCTGTGTAAACGCGGATGACTTCCACATGTTTCTCTAAGCCTTCCTTAATAAACTGTTCATAATCTTCGACGAGCTCAGCAAAGGATGATGTGCACACCACGGGACGTTTGAAAGAAGATAAACTTGGGATTTTAGGAAGGGAATTATCCAGCCCCTGCTGGATTTTACCGTCATTCCCCAAGCCTTCTGTCTTTTTAGGTTTACTTTTATCAGCTGGTTTCTTAGGCAAGCTAGACGTCTCCATGTGCAACCATTCTTGTGGATTTTCTTTCTCTGTAGTCTTCTTTTTGGCAATTTTTTTTTGCTTCGCTTGAGTTGTTTTAGTATGTTTGCTGCTTGTGCCTAATTCTGGTAAGGTATTTATGCCTGTACTTTGCATTTTGGATGATTCATCCATTTTGACTTCAGACATGACAGTCTGAGATGTGTTCTTCATGGACCTGATCTCAACATTCCAGTCACAAGCTTCCTCCATTAGCCCATCTGGAATTGGCTCTGTACAGAAAGATTACACTTTTATTGACGTGACTGAAAAGTATTAAATAAAATCCTCTGAAAAAGCTGAATGGCATACAAAACTGAAGTGTGGAAGTCAATAAAACCTGTCACTTACAGGGGTTTTCCCCAGATTATGGTCCTTTCTAATTAGTACATGTAGCATGTGGTACCGAAAGAATCATACTCACCTGCTTCTCGACGCTCCATCAAGGTGCCCATGCTCTGTTTGCTGACCATCCGGTCTTAGGCTGGTTTACTTCTGACCAAAGTACGGATGGGGTCACAGGCATCATTGTGCAGTGACACGTGCCAAAGCTAGAGAAAGGAAGATCGACGAGCAGAGTGGCGGGAAGCAGGATAGTAAGATTCTTTCATTAGGTACCATATGCTATGGAGGCTCACTAAAAAGGGCCAAAATCCTGGAAAACCCCATTCACACGACCGTAAGTGTTTTGCGGTCCACAAATTGCGGATCCACAAAACACGGATACCGGCCATGTGCGTTCCGCAATTTGCGGACCGCACATGGCTAGCGCTATATAGAGAATGCCTATTCTTGTCCGTGCTTGCGGACAAGAATAGGACATGCTCTATATTTTTGCGGCGCCGCGGAACGGAACAACAGATGCAGACAGCACACGGTGTGCTGTCCACATCTTTTGCGGCCCCATTGAAATGAATGGGTCCGCAAAATTGCGGAACGGATCCATTTATACGGTCGTGTGAATGGGGCCTTAGTCGTAGTAATCATGCTGTGGTCATTTCTATGTCCTACAGCAGGACTGCCCAACCTGCGGCTCTCCAGCTGTTGTAAAACTACAACTCCCATAATTCCCTGCTGTAGACTGATAGCTATAGGCTGTCCAAACATGCTGGGAGTTGTAGTTTTGCAACAGCTGGAGGGCCACAGGTTGAGCATCCCTGTCCTAAACTTTCATTCCAAGATGAATCCCAGGCATGCTATGAAAAGTAGAAAGCAGTAGCAGAGATCATAGAGGTTGGACCCCATTACCTCACTCTTAGGTGTCATTGATGAGTTATAAAAGTAATAAAACTAAAAATCCCCAGACTGTGACAGTGGTGCCATTATTTAGAAATATAGTTATCAGACTATGCTGCTCTATACAGAAGAAGCATAGTATGAGGACGTTACCACTTTCCTATTAGCCAAATAATATTGTGCCGTTTGATTAAGAGGAGCAACCAAAGGATATGCCGGACACGTAGTTATAATCTTTTCTACATTTTAGTGCCATTTTGACTAATAGATCATACCAGTCCTCATACTATGCAGCATAGTCTGATGACAGAACCACTTTTAGCTCCTGACACAATCTAGCAGGAACAGCAGTTTTTGTTTCATGCAGACATAATTTGCACAACCACATTTACCAGGTAGAGGAAGTAGTTGAAGGTTGCACTTCTGAGCTATTGACATCATCAAGTTCTCTTCTTCTCCCCGACAGCAGTAAGAGACGGACAGCCCATAGGTACCTGTGATGGCATAGGTGTACAATTAGATAAGCTTTCATACTTTTTCTTGACACTGGAACCAGAAGCAAAAACAGAAAACTGAACAGAAAAATAGGCAAACCACAAAACCATGTGTCAACAAATGCATTTACACTTACCAATGCATCCAGAAAATAAAGTAGAACTCCCACCTCGTGCACAGACCATCCACTGTGTGGCTAAAGGTACTGGGTCTCACTGAGTTCACCTTGATATCATACAGTCGGTGAGCAATGCATGTCACACACACTCCATTCATGAGACTAAAGTAGATTACTTACCGTATTTTTTGCCCCATAAGACGCACTTTTTTTCCCCATAAAATGGGGGGAAATGCCCCTGCGTCTTATGGGGCGAATGCTAATGAGCGCTTCCATAATGGAAACGCTCATTAGCACCAGAGGACAAGGAAGCGGTGAAGACTCGGTACGTACCGCTTCCTGGTCCTCCGTTCGGCTGTGCACAGCGTGAGGGCGCTCTGTGACCTCACGTTGTGCGCGCCGGGTCACAGCACAGCTGGCGGCAGGGAGATGGGAGATGTTTTCAATATATTTTCTTGGTAATCTTATTGTTTTACTCCCCTGACGAGTCATCCTGACAGAAACGTGCCACGTCGGGAGTGGGCACCTTTGTCGTTATTTTCTATTCTGAGGGTTAGGTCCGGGACAGGGAGAGGTATCCAGACGGGACCCCCAACCATCATGGGTTGCCCCGTATAGACAGGTAGGGCATTTATAGCCCCTTCACCTATTCATCATAGGGTGAGATTAGGCTTGTGCTCACTGCCCTATCGTATTAATAACTGAGCTACTACTTTTCATGTCATTTTTACCTTACCTCCCCTTGGTCCCTACAGTCTCTCTTCTGGTACCATTGAGGGCTACTACTACACGTCATCGCCTGGTTGGGCAAGATCGTTGCACACTAGCTTTCATCACATTAGTTGTATGCTATGTTTTGAGGATATTGTCTACAGTGGTACCTGCTGACACAGGATTGAACCACTTCTTGGTGTCATTGTATGTTACTTGTTTGAGTACTTCTTTGCAGCTATTCGCCACTAGATCTGTTGATGCAACTGTTTTAATGAATTGATTAAAAGTTATATTTTATTTGAATAATAAAGTAGGGCACCTACCTAGAATTACTAATCTGGGAGCTTAATTAAATAAAATTGTGGCATTAAACAATACAACTTAACCCCTTCACGCCCAGCGCCGTACATGTACGGCGCTGGGGCGATGCGGGCACATGGCGCCCGCTCGCGGGTGCGGCAGGCGTCATGGCCGGCAAGTCTCTGCTGTTTCTAACAGCAGAGACTTGCCGCTACCTACTGTGTCGGCGGCGTCTTCCGGGGTGACTAGATGCCGTGATCACACGTGATCACGGCATCTAGTTGCGTCTAAACCCGGAAGCGTTCGCTTCCGGGTGGTGTACAGACACCCCATGTGGCCAATCGGGGTGTCTGTACACCATATGAAAACTGTAATCCTCGCTGGTGAGGATTACAGTTTTCAAAGTGCAATTCTTATTCTGGCCACTAGATGGCAGGCCAGGATAAGAAATGAGCAACTCACGGATTTCTATAAAATCCATAATTGCTCATAAAGAAAAAAAAAAAGCCACAATATATAAGCCCATATTTGAGCTTTCTAATAGTAAAAAAAAAATAAAAAAAAATGTTAAAAAATATATAAAAAATAAAAAAGATGTAAAAGTTCAAATCACCCCCCTTTCCGTATAAGTAAAAAATAAATACCTAAATAACAATAAATATAGACATCATGGGTATCACCGTGACCGAAAACGCCCGTACTTTTAAAATATAAAAAAAAAAATTCCAATACGGCGAATTGTGTGGCGGAAAAAAGCGTCCAAATGGCGATTTGCCGTTTTTTGTCGCTTTTTTTTTCTAAAAAAAATTAAATAAAAAGTGATCAAAAAGTCATACACACCCCAGAATGGTATCAATAAAAACTTCAGATCGTCCCGCAAAAAATGAGCCCCGATACAGCTCTGTACACATAAATACCAAAAAGTTATAGGGGTCAAGATATGACAAGGAAAAAAAAAAAAGGGCAACTTTCTAATTATTTTATCACTATGAAAACGCAGGAAAAACTATACATATTAGGTATTGCCGGATTCGTACTGACCAGTAGAATGAAAGTAATGGATCAGTTTTAATGCACATCGAACGCTGTAAATAAGAAACCCGTAGAACTGTAGCGGAATAGCGTTTTCTTTGCAATTTCACCCGGTTTGGAATTTTTTTCCCGCTTCCCACTACACCGTATGCAATATTAAATGGTGGCGTTGGAAAGTACAACTTGTCCCGCAAAAAACAAGCCCTCATACAGCTATGTGAACAGAAAAATAAAAGAGTTATGGCTGTTTGAAGGCAGGGAGCGCAAAACGAAAATGCAGAACCGAAAAAAGCTCCGGGGGTGAAGGGGTTAAGCCCTTGTTCGGATACGTAAGCGGGAAATTTAAAAAGTTGTGACTTTTGGATGGCAGGGAGGGAAAAACAAAAACTGATTCTGTTGTTAGGAGGTTATTCCATGTGCAAATGAGCAGTCAAGGAGAGGCCCAAGCCATTCTGTGTATCCTTAAAGGGGTTGTGCACCTTTGGGGGAAGGGGAGGGTTGACAAACTCCCACCTCTTGGTGTAACCTGTGAAGAGAAGCATACTTACCTGCTTCCCAGTGCTGGCTCCTGGGTCCTTCTCTACTTGCCTGCTCCACTGCACTCCCAGGATATAAACTTCCGTTTTGATGCTGCTGCAGCCAACTATTGCCCACAACTGTGACTTGGACCTCTTGCCTCAAGTGGTGCAATGGGAGCAGGTCACCTGTGCAGCCAACAACTGGCTGCTGCTGCATCAAAACAGAAGTTTACATCCTGGGACTGTAGTGGAGGAGCTGACGCCGGGGTTCAGCGCCAAGAAGTAGGCAAGTATGCTTCCCTTCACATCTGCTGAAGGAGGAAGGGATTGTCAAAAACCCTGCATAGATGCCCAATCCCTTTAATCCTCCCTCTTCTTCTTGATTGACATGGTCAGATTTCCTTATAGTCTCTTCAGGCATTGTCAATTAAGAAGGAGATAAAGGAAGCATGCGGAGAAAGGGCGCACAGTGTGTCTCAGGCTCCGCCCATCGCTGTTCATTTGCATATGGATTAAAAGTACTTTTTCTCCAGAATCAAGCAATCAATTGCTAAGTGAAAGGTATGATCACATCCGCTGAGCAATCCCTACAAGGCGTTGTGCCTGGCTTAACAGTGAATATTGAGCTTGTAAAATAAAAACCATAAAATAGCAAAGCATGAAAAAGAAAACAGTCAATAAGCAGATTACCAAAACGGCCAGCTCTCCCGATCCGGTGCATATATGTCTCCCAGTCATATGGCACATCCAGATTTATAACCAAATTCACTTTCTCAGCATCAATACCACGTGATGTCTAATGTGTAAGAGAAAACATGGAAAATATTCACAAATTATAGCAAAACAAAACTGAAAAATATTCAAATGTTTTTTTGTTTTTTTTAAGAGGGTCATAAAAAGGCCAGGATGGGCTGAAAACAAATAATCATGACAGACCTCATCAATCCCCTGCCGCTTTTCTCTGGTCCCAGCTCAAAACATAGGAAAAGGCTAATTATGCCTGCACCGTCAATGAGTGGCTGCAGCAGTGACTCGCCTCAGCCTGTGACTGGTTGAACAGATATTTCCTGTATGTTGAGCGGGAACCAGGAGACCAGCATTGGAACAGCAGCTGTGGGGGGGGCAACAAAAGTGAAAAATGGTTAGGTTTCCCTTAGAGAACTTCTTTAAAGGGCTTCTCTTATCAGGAATACATTTATTAAACTGGCTGACTTTAGACATATCCTAATGTCTGCTGAAGCGAACAGTCTTTGTCCTTTCTTTCTATGTGCCTCTGTTTTTTTTTGAAAAATGAACTTTTATTTTATACAAATGAGCCTCTAGGAGCAATGGGGGTTTTGCCCCTACCCTTAGAGGCTCAGTTCTCCCTCCTCTGGCAATGCCATCGTTATGCTGATTGACAGGGCCAAGCAGGATGATGTGAACACTCAATCAGCATGATGAGGGCGTTACCAGAGGGGCTCTGATTTCTCCTAAGGGTAGGGGCAACACCCCCATTGCTCCTAGAGGCTCATTTGCATAACGTAAAAGTTCATTTTTCACAAAAACGGAGGCACATAGAAAGAAGAGACAAAGACTTTTAGCTTCAGCAGACATTAGCACATGTCTAATGTCAGCCAGTTTAATAACTATGTTCCTGATGACAGAAGCCCTTAAAAAGGGAGTTTGTCATCTACTCGGAGTGTTTTAGACCGCTGAGACTGTTATAGAACTCCCCCCCATTAAAATAGTACCTCTCGTGTCTGTCCCATGTAGACATCCTGAAAAAAAGTACTTTATATAAAGTTATGAAAATTAGCTGTCGCAAGCGCCCAGGGCCCCTCAGCTATGTGCCCAGATAACCGCTCCCCTTGCAGTCCTCTGGCCTGCCCTCCTCCTCTGGCTTGAACATCTCACCACCAGGCCTGCGAATGTGCACGGTTCTGCCCACTATGGGCAGAGGCACTGATCCGTTCGCATGCGGAGGCCCAGCGATGACTAAAGCTCACGTGAGAGGAGTAGGAGAGGAGGGCAGGCCACAGGACTGCAAGGGTAGCATTTATCTGGGCACATAGCTGAGGGGCCTGGGCACTTGTGGCCGTAACTCCGCCTGTGCGCTTGCAACAGCTAATTTGCATAACTTTCCAAAGTACTTTTTTTTCAGGATCTCTACGTGGGACAGACACATGAGTGGTACTATTTTAATGGTGGACAAACGTTCTATAACTATAATCTGACTGGTCTAAAACACTCAGAGTAGGTGACAGACTCCCTTTAAAGGGAACCTGTCATCAACTTTATGGTGACCTCACTGAGGGCAGTATAAAATAGTGACAGACATGCTGATTTCAGCGGTGTGTCACTCATGAGCTAAAAGTAAGTGGTTGCTGCGAACCAGAACCAAAATCATTGCAGCACAGGCCTTGAAAAGACTAAGAGTCAAATTTATTTGAGAAGAGTCATGGTTATTCATGAATTCCTGCTCTCCCTGTTGATGACTGACAGTCTTCTACCTAGTTTTCTCCCTTTCTCTGTAGGAGAGAACTGCCAATCATCAGCAGATGGGTGAGGTGAGCAGGAGATTATGAATAACCATGACCCTTCTCAGGTAGATTTGACTCTTTTCTAGGCCTGTGATGCAATAATTATGATATTGGTTCTCAGCAACCACTTACTTTTAGCTCATGAGTGATACACTGCTAAAATCAGCATGTCTGTCACTATTTTATGCTGCCCTCAGTGAGGTCAGCATAAAGTTGATGACAAGTTACCTTTAAGGATGTATTACAAGGCCAGTTAAAGAATTTTTACTACAGCCCAGGTGATGTCACGTGTCACAGGATAACAAAAAAAGAATGGAAAAGATGGTGGGGCGAACACTCAAGAGCACTTCATTGATTATCCATTCTGTTTTCTATCTTGTGCAATAGTCCATATACCAGTCAAGCCACTTACCAGATCAGTGGAGATTAGGACACGACAGTGAAAGTGCTTCAGTTTGGCCATAGCGTCGAGTCTCTGGTTTTGGTTCATACTGCCTACGATGAGACAACAAAAGATTCATAAATCTTAAAGAGAACCTGTCAAAACATTTTACCACCCCAAACTGCTGACAGTGCTAGAAAGGGGATGTGGAAACCAGTTTAAACACAACTATGCTAATGTTCATAGTAGAAGCTTAAAGAGGACCTTTCACCTCTCCTGGAACACATGTATTAATAGCTTCATGCATTCCCCATGTAATAACAATTCTGGAGCATCTATTCTTATGGCTCTATGTTGTGTCATTCCTTTATTATAACTACTAGAAGTTATGAATGAATTGCTATTAGCCTTCAGTAAGGGAACAGAGGGGAGGTAACAAGTTGGGGGTGTGTACCTGCACAGTCTGAACATGGCAACACTGATTGGCTAGAGTGAGACTGTGCAGGTACACACCCCCAACTTGTTACCATCCCTCCTGTACCCTTACTGAAGGCTAATAGCAATTCATTCATAATTTCTATCAGGAATAATAAAGGAATAGCACAACATAGAGCCATAAGAATAGATGCTCCAGAATTGTTATTACATAGGGAATGCATGTTAAAACAGGCATGTCAGGAGCAGTGAAAGGTCCTCTTTAACTAAGAAAAAAAATGTAATCGCGTGCTGTGATGCCAAGTGTCAGCTGGGTGTTCCTTTACAAGTGAAGTGTCCCGAACTTTTGTCTGTAAACCCTCCCTACCCACCCCCCTGCTTTTGTAGGATGGCTGCTGCAGACCCTTGCATTATATGACATGCTATCCAGGGAATCACTACAGCTATAAATGAGTGGGGGGGGGGGGGGGGGGGGGGGCATTTGGGAAGGTTTATTGCCAATATCACAGGACTGGTTAAAGTAACCTCTTAAAGATGGGACCCTACACTGAACAGGCTCACCCCTCCTTGAGCCTAGGCCTCCAAACAAACTCAGGGAACATGGGATCCAGCTATAGTCTGTTCAAATTAAAAAGCCTTGAACAGGGTGCAATCACCCCAAATGTACCCTTACCAGATATACACACTGCTGGAAATCCTTTGGCTGTGAGAACATCAGAGAGGTGTTGAGCCCTAGAAATATAAAATTGCTACAAGTCAATATGTACAAAATATACTGGAAAATAATACAGGTGGCTAGTTACATGGCCGCCAGTGCTTCTCTAGACTAGCAGCAACACAATGCCCTCTGTATTGGCACCCACTTACTGCAAAACTGGTAAAATGTACAGTATCAAGATATGGCAGAATAAATAGTGCACTGAAAAACTATTCACTAGGTAGTCAGAAGAAGGCACTAAGGAATAATTACAACTCCTGGCTCCTTTACTAAGGTTAGATGAACAGGTTCTCATGAAACAAGCAGTTGGTGTCAGCAACAGGAGACTATGGCCCTGATTTATCATACCTTCACGCCAGAAATTTTTATTTTTTTTTTACAAAAATCGGGCTTTTGCGACCTATAGCGCTTGTTTGCGCAAACCTTTTGCATTCGCTTGCGCAAACTTTTACGACTTTATGGATTTTTACACCACTCACTCCAGTTTTGTAATGTGGCTGTGGTTAGCTATGTCAATGAGTTTCACTCCAGATTTATCATTGAGACTTTTTTTTTTTTTTTTTAAAGTCGCAATTTCACTCCAGAAGGGTGGAGTAGCAAAACTGGAGGAGCTTCTCTAGACAAAAGTGACTAGATAAATGTGGCATAAAGTCCGCCAGTGCAGACTGAAGCAAAACCAACTGCACATTTTCCCCTCATGATCAATTCCCTATGCTTTTACCTGCTATGTAAGTTAGAAAATACCAAGGCTTGGTTGAAAGGAACTCGACTGAACAATTCAAGCAAGTGCTGAACTTTCTCTTCAAAGGTTTTGTGTGGAAGAGGATGAGAATTCACCACCTTGTAATACTGCTTTAATCCTAGAGAAACACACAAAGACAAAATGTCATGTCCAGTACGTTACTGGTATTACTGGAGTTTCTTTATCAGATTACACGTACCTATAAGGCTGGGGTCAGTTACATTCAACCTGACAAAGGTTGGCTCCCTCATATACCTCGTCAGTGCTTTAGCTAAGGATTCTGGGTATGTGGCTGAGACGGCTAACATTTGCTTGTTGGTGGGAAGAGATGAGTAAATCCAGCTGCCGAAGAAAAAGATGATAAAGCCTGAATATTACCTATAACATATTACATCTAGAAATGAGTGATAAAAATACACAGAAGAAAATCTCATCTATACAGTTTGTCACTCTGAAGGATTTCTGCATGCTCCTAGTTAAAGGGGTTGTCTCATCTCAGACAATGGGGGGGAAAAAATCACTGGGATAGGCCCACATTGTCTGATATATTGAGAGTGGAGCCCTGAAAGTGGTGGAGTGCACACTGTGCATGCACAGCCATCCTCCATTCATTTTCTATGGGCCCGCCAAAAATAGCAGAGTGCTGGCTTGGCCATTTCCGTCAGGCCCATAGAAGTGAATGGGAGAGGTGGCCGGTCATGTTTGGCGTTTACGCAGTGGAAACCAATCATGTCTCCAGTGTCCCGTCCTGGAAGCTGCTTTGAGAATAAAGCGTGTACGCACTAGTGATATTTGCTCAAGAAGCCCAGCCACTTGAGTAGACAATGCCAGTGCGCACACTGTTGATTCTCAAGGTGAGGATGGGACACTGGAGGCATGATTGGTTTCTACTGCGCAGGCGGCGAACGTTGGATGTGGAGTCTGCACAGTAGAAAACTGAAGTTATAAGGTCAAATTTGCTACAACAGCACCCAGACCCCCATTGATCACAAACTGATAGCACATTCTACAGGTAAGTCTTCGCTTTATAAGAATATAACCTTATAATCTTCATTCAAATACAGTGGGCAGAGAAATGTAAACTGCCCCTCTTCTGTCCATGGTGGCCACCTTTACATCCTGATGTGCTAGGTGCAGAGCCATTCATACCAATATGTATATAGCCATTTCAGGCATATTAGTTCTTACTGAAACACACAAACTCCTTGGGGTCATTTATCTAAATGGTTTAAAGTAGAACTGGCTTAGTTGCCCACAGTAACCAATCAGATTCCACCTTTCACAGCTCCTTTGGAAAGTGAAAGGTGGAATCTGATTGGTTGCTATGGGAAACTAAGCCACCTTGTGCAAAAGGGCAGCAGTTACAGATATGTGAGAAATAGGGGGGGGGGGCACAGACATTGGGATATTATTCCTTCTCTCATATTGCATTCATTAATAAATATACAGCATAGTATACACTATAATTATAGGGTTAATCCCATTTTAGGCATTTATAATATAGGACTCTGTCCTGCATGATAAAGGGGCCTCTGGACGTAGCATCCTGGCATATAATGAATGAAGAGGTCTCCATTTACTTCTACTTCAGCATGCTGAGCTAACTCCCGTAGGAGTCAATGGAGAAAGGATAAGGAGGGACCAGTACCTATCAGAAATGTATGGCACTGTCGGTGGATATGGGAATACTTCCATGAATATACAGAATGGGACAAAATGAAAATATAAAGAAAGGAATTGCTGTTTTTCTGCTGAGGAGACCAATTACCGTCACAGTTTCTTACTTAATCTGCTCCTGGAAGCTTCCTTCTTCTAGTAGTTTGTCTGCTTCATCAAGGATAAATAGACGAATGCTGGATGTGTTCATATAGCCAATTTCTATTAATTGCTTTATTCGGCCTGCAATGGGGAAAAAATAAAATCCTGAAACGTTCATGGGAGCCCAGACTGGCAGTAGAAGCCAGAGTTTATTTTTACACATAATTAAAAGCAGATAGTGACTTCAGCCAGGAATGGACTCCAGCCATCAGTGAGCAAATTCCAGAAGCTCCGAATGCCAGCATGGTACTGAGCATTTGTGCTACTTCTCAGGAGAAATCATAACTACGACTGGAAGAGCAGCGGGCAAGGGGCCACTTAGCCAAATCCAACAATGCTCTCTGGAAAAGCATCTTAAAGGGGTATTCTCATCTCAAAGGATATACCACCACTTTATGATCTGAGGGGGTCTGACCTCTAGGACTGCGGCACGGTCTCATTCACTTCCTTCTCATGATCGATGGGGGTCCCAGATATGCCATCACTGAACATGATTAATTAAAGGGGGACCATCAGCAAATTTTCTCAACTCAAACTGACTGAATCGCATTATAGTTCATATACACAGTATGACACCTTTTTTTCTCTTCTCTGCGGCTGTGATGCTGGAAAATCAAATTCTAAAGGCGTCTTTTATTGCTGCAAGTGCCCAGGCCCCTCGGGGGTTACTGGTCAATAACTCGTCACCAGCCTTTAGGTAAGCCAGCTCAGTGCCCCTGAAATAACCACTGGGCCGGAGGGCAAGTGCCATACAATACCCACTGTGGGCAGCTACATCACTGATTGGAGTGTGCATGCCCCATTTGCTGATGCAAAGCAGGATAACTGGAAGAGGATATTGCCCGACGGTGATGTGCACAGGGCAATCCCTCCCTACCTGATGCACTGCACCTTTACACATTATATCACTGTGGACGGATCATCAGTGCTGCCTGCAGGGATTGGGCAACATGCCCACACCAGAAGAGATTGGGCTCGGTCAGTGGCACAGAATCAATGAAGATTATGGTCGTCAGAAATTTTTTTTCATGCTAGAAAAGTCAACCTACTTAGGGAGATTTCTCCCATTTTCCATTGGCTGTTGATTGGATGAAGGGCTTATCAAAGGGACTTTATTACCCCAAGCTGCAGACTGCAAGGCATCCCTCCCTTCCACTTGTGAAGTGGATGCCACTGCCAGGAATGTTCAGGACGGTGCTCTGAGGCCTGACAGTGACCAGGAGAACCAGCAGCCTTTGTGTGGTGAGGAAAGGCCTAACGCAGTGACACAATGGCAGGAAAGGAGACAGCGGTGTGTTCAGCAGCTAAGTGTACAGGCTGCACCCGTGACAGACGTCATTGGGATTACATGGTGCAGAAACCACTAGTGTTATCTGTATTACTGTGTCAGCATCACAACAGCAGCTCATCCTCCCTGGTTATACGTAGCAGCAGGGACTGCTCTGTATATAGTATGACCAGTGCTGTAGTATATGGATATAGCTGTCAGTGTACCAGTGCTGTAGTATATGGATATAGATGTCAGTGGACCTAGTGCTGTAGTATATGTATATAGATGTCAGTGTACCAGTGCTGTAGTATATGGATATAGCTGTCAGTGTACCAGTGCTGTAGTATATGTATATAGATGTCAGTGTGCCTAGTGCTGTAGTATATGTATATAGATGTCAGTGTACCCAGTGCTGTAGTATATGTATATAGCTGTCAGTGTGCCTAGTGCTGTAGTATATGTATATAGATGTCAGTGTACCAGTGCTGTAGTATATGTATATAGCTGTCAGTGTACCAGTGCTGTAGTATATGTATATAGCTGTCAGTGTACCAGTGCTGTAGTATATGTATATAGCTGTCAGTGTACCAGTGCTGTAGTATATGTATATAGATGTCAGTGTGGCCTAGTGCTGTAGTATATGTATATAGCTGTCAGTGTACCTAGTGCTGTAGTATATGTATATAGCTGTCAGTGTGCCTAGTGCTGTAGTATATGTATATAGCTGTCAGTGTGCCTAGTGCTGTAGTATATGTATATAGATGTCAGTGTACCAGTGCTGTAGTATATGGATATAGCTGTCAGTGTACCAGTGCTGTAGTATATGGATATAGCTGTCAGTGTGCCTAGTGCTGTAGTATATGTATATAGATGTCAGTGTACCAGTGCTGTAGTATATGTATATAGCTGTCAGTGTACCAGTGCTGTAGTATATGTATATAGCTGTCAGTGTACCAGTGCTGTAGTATATGTATATAGCTGTCAGTGTACCTAGTGCTGTAGTATATGTATATAGATGTCAGTGTACCTAGTGCTGTAGTATATGTATATAGATGTCAGTGTACCAGTGCTGTAGTATATGTATATAGATGTCAGTGTACCAGTGCTGTAGTATATGTATATAGATGTCAGTGTGCCTAGTGCTGTAGTATATGTATATAGATGTCAGTGTACCAGTGCTGTAGTATATGTATATAGATGTCAGTGTGCCTAGTGCTGTAGTATATGTATACAGCTGTCAGTGTACCTAGTGCTGTAGTATATGTATATAGATGTCAGTGTGCCTAGTGCTGTAGTATATGTATATAGATGTCAGTGTACCTAGTGCTGTAGTATATGTATATAGATGTCAGTGTACCTAGTGCAGTAGTATATGTATATAGATGTCAGTGTACCTAGTGCAGTAGTATATGTATATAGATGTCAGTGTATCTAGTGCTGTAGTATATGTATATAGATGTCAGTGTGCCCAGTGCTGTAGTATATGGATATAGCTATCAGTGTGCCTAGTGCTGTAGTATATGGATATAGCTGTCAGTGTACCAGTGCTGTAGTATATGGATATAGCTGTCAGTGTGCCTAGTGCTGTAGTATATGTATATAGATGTCAGTGTACCAGTGATGTAGTATATGTATATATATGTCAGTGTGCCTAGTGCTGTAGTATATGGATATAGCTGTCAGTGTACCTAGTGCTGTAGTATATGTATATAGATGTCAGTGTACCTAGTGCTGTAGTATATGTATATAGATATCAGTGTATCTAGTGCTGTAGTATATGTATATAGATGTCAGTGTACCAGTGCTGTAGTATATGGATATAGCTTTCAGTGTGCCTAGTGCTGTAGTATATGTATATAGATGTCAGTGTGCCTAGTGCTGTAGTATATGTATATAGATGTCAGTGTGCCCAGTGCTGTAGTATATGTATATAGCTGTCAGTGTACCTAGTGCTGTAGTATATGTATATAGATGTCAGTGTACCAGTGCTGTAGTATATGGATATAGCTTTCAGTGTGCCTAGTGCTGTAGTATATGTATATAGCTGTCAGTGTACCTAGTGCTGTAGTATATGGATATAGCTGTCAGTGTACCAGTGCTGTAGTATATGTATATAGCTGTCAGTGTACCTAGTGCTGTAGTATATGTATATAGCTGTCAGTGTGCTCAGTGCTGTAGTATATGTATATAGATGTCAGTGTGCCTAGTGCTGTAGTATATGTATATATATGTCAGTGTGCCTAGTGCTGTAGTATATGTATATATATGTCAGTGTACCAGTGATGTAGTATATGTATATATATGTCAGTGTACCAGTGATGTAGTATATGTATATAGATGTCAGTGTGCCTAGTGCTGTAGTATATGTATATATATGTCAGTGTACCAGTGATGTAGTATATGTATATATATGTCAGTGTACCAGTGATGTAGTATATGTATATAGCTGTCAGTGTGCCCAGTGCTGTAGTATATGGATATAGCTTTCAGTGTGCCTAGTGATGTAGTATATGTATATAGATGTCAGTGTACCAGTGCTGTAGTATATGTATATAGATGTCAGTGTACCAGTGCTGTAGTATATGTATATAGATGTCAGTGTACCAGTGCTGTAGTATATGTATATAGATGTCAGTGTACCAGTGCTGTAGTATATGTATATAGATGTCAGTGTACCAGTGCTGTAGTATATGTATATAGATGTCAGTGTGCCTGCTGTCATATAAACATATTACCGATCTTAGTATTCCAAGTCATAGAACAGGAAGAGATGGAAAGGCTACATTACATGTTACATTGAATCTTGACTATACACACAGTATCTCCACTCCAACTGCATGATCAAGTTCCCTTTAAGATATCTGGTGTGGGTAAAGAAACACAGAAGCATTTCCTAGGACACTCGAAATGTTGATTACCAGGCGAGCCCACGGCTATGTGACACTTCTTCAGCCGGACTTTGTCTTGTGGCAGCGGAGTCCCTCCTATGAAAACATGGCACTCCAACCCTTCCATGCGACTCCCTATAGATATAATCACTGAATGGATTTGAACTGCAATTTCTCTTGTTGGAGCCAAAACCAAAATCTAAAAGAAAAAAAAAACTGTTAAAGTTATAGAAATGTGATGGAAAGTGGCGCAGAATGAGAATAAAGAAACGGATTACGGATACCTGTGTTGCAGTATTTTCCAGAATCAAAGAATCTAATGCCACTGTGGAGAAGACACAAGTTTTTCCTGTGCCGGATTTAGCCTGAACGATTAAATCTAAAATTAAGAAAAACAAAAATAATTAAGTGTACCTCTGGCTTTTTTCTTCAAACGAGGGACCAGTGGGCCTCAGTGCTGTTCACTGATGAAAGTCGATTCATGCTGAGCAGAAATGATGACCGCCTATGATGTTGGAGACGTCAAGGAGAGCACTAACTGTTGTCACCAGACGAGCCTTTGGTGATGTTACAGTGTGGGCATGTGTGTCTAGTCAATACAGAACTGCCCTACACTTTGTGAATGGTACAGTGACAAGCCTTTACTACTTGAATAACATCATTATTCCAGTCATTGTGTCTCTGCATGAACAACACAGGCTTAATTTCATCTTCATGGACGACAATGTGCCAGCTCATTGAGGTCGCATCATTAGGGACCAGCTGCTGGAGACTGGGGTAACTCAAATGGAGCGGCCTGCACTGTCTCCAGACCTGAATCCCATTGAAAACCTAAAGGATCAGCTGAGTCGCTGTGTAGAGGCTCATAACTCTGTACCCCAGAACCTCAATGACCTGAGGGCCAGCCTTCAAGAAGAGTGGGATGCCACGCCTCAGCAGATAAGTCGACTTCTGAATGACATGAGACATAGTTGCCACGCTGTAATTGAGGCCACATGACAAGTGACATTGATATTTTTTGTGGGGGTATACCCACCACTGTTGGTGGCTTTTGTTTCAATAAAAAGTTTGAGATGAGGAAATCACCATTGCATGCGTCTACTTAAATGCTCTACTTTCATGATAGAATATCACTGGAGCATGTTTTTTTTACGTTTTCCATAAATTTCACCTGAATTCAAATATCCCTAACGTTTTGTGAGTAGAGCATGTCGCTGGACTGGTCTGGTTTACTGATCTCTCTCTCTCTCAAATGTCACGTCTGTCTGAGTAGCTCGGCCTACTGCCTAGGGTCTCCTGCTCCTCACACCCCCCACTGACATGCTCCTTCAGTTTCCAACTGGGTACAGTGAGACATGCCCAGCTAGCGCTGACACAAAATGCAGCTTGTATTAGCTAACTAGGTGCCAACTGAGGCTCAGTTCACACTACTACAATGGCGCTAGTGCCCACAAACCTTGTGGAATTACAATGGGTTCCATCAAGGTTTCTGTCATCTTGATGGCAACAATAGAGCTGTATGCAGAGGTATTCTGTCAAATCTGCTGAGACTGCTAACGAAGCCTCACGTTAAAGAGTTTCTGTCACCAGTTTTTTCAGTATGAATCAGGCTGACATTAGAGATGTGCTAATGTCACCTGATTCCAAATATATATCTCTTTTATTTACTGGTGCCCCCATTTTTATATAAAATGAACTTTTATTTTATGCTAATAAGGCTTCTAGGTGAAAGGGGCATTACCCCTGCTCCTAGAGGCTCTATTGATTGACAGGACCAGGCAGAGAAGAAACACTCCATTCACCATAGCTTGCAAGGACCTTCAATGATGTCATGACCATGTGATCAGTCACATGGTTTAGGAGGAGACAGGCTGTTTGTGTGATCCTAACCATGTGACTGATCACATGGTCATGACATCATTGAAGGTCCTTGCAAGCTATGGTGAATTGAGTGTTTCTTCTCTGCCTGGTCCTGTCAATCAACAGAAGCTCTAAGAGCAGAGGTAACGCCCCTTGCACCTAGAGGCCTTATTAGCATAAAATAAAAGTTCATTTTATATAAAAATGGGGGCACCAGTAAATAAAACAGATATATATTTGGAATCAGGTGACATTAGCACATCTCTAATGTCAGCCTGATTCATACCGAAAAAACTGGTGATAGAAACCCTTTAAAGAGCGTCTGTCAGCAGGCTCAACCCTATTAAACAGGCATACTGCTTGGTAGGGTTAATCTCAGTGATTAAAATAACGTGTGAAAATCATTCCTGACAAAGACTTTTGTTATTGATGGAAATGAGAACTTGCGTGCACCAGTGGACATCCTTGGCTTGTGCATTCGGAGCACAGATAGATGTCCTTTTTCTTTCACTCACCTAAACCACACCTTCCAAGCGGTATAGCCTTGCTCTGTATTGGAGAGGGTTTGGTAAAGCCAGCTGCCTCTAGACCCTCAAGAACCGGCCGGGACAGGAGCAGAGAGCTGAAGTCACTAGCCTCACCAGGGCCCTGCAAAACATCTCCAGTGCGAGGTCGAGAACCCAACGCGTGGGCCGCCATTTCTCCGGTCAAAAGGAAAAACCTTACAGATGCTTGGAGCACATCCTGAAAGACAATGGACAAACATTCAGAAGTGAGATGGAGCTGATAAAATGTATCAGGATCTGGCATAACCAGAACTGTGATGGAATATAAATGTAAACAGGCATGATACATAGTCTAATCTGAAAAAAAAAAACAACATAAAAATACACATTATAACCAATAATTTTTTAGATGTTTTCACAGCCAGACGGACCCCACAGAAATCAAGACAGAAGTGCCCCCATCTAATGGGCGTTAAAAATAGACAAACAGATGCATACACGGACAAAATGGCCGTGAAAAAGTGACAGTTTATCTGTTTTTAATGTACCTTTAGACTATATTCACATGCAACTTTTCTGTGACTGAAAATCCCCTCCATAGGGTGGATGATTCAGAAGCAAGTCACAGACAATCACAGAAACTTCAGCACATGTAAGCGCAGTGAGAAATCTGATGGCGCCTTTAACACTACATTAGGGTTACATGGTGGAATTTTCACATGGATTTCGTTGTGTACGTCACATGTCACTCACTTCAATGGGAATCTGTGTTGTTACTCATATAAGGACAGATCTGAAATCATCAATGGGATTTTCTAGACTCTCCTGCAGTGATTGCATGTAATGAAGTAACCGTTCACATTGGCTTCCTACGATGCTGATCATGCCATCGCCACGTCGCCCCAGTCTAAACAAGTGGGCAGCAGATGTGACTTGACCACATTAGGGACTGTTCACATCACATCTATTTTTCCTAAGTTTAACATATACGTACCTCACATCCTGCAGAGTCCAGCAACAGAAAATATATATTAATTGACATATGGCTATACATTAATGTACAGCAACCATCTGAGGCATCGGTGTAACATATATGTCATATGTGTAAGCTAAACACGCAACAAAAACTTGATGTGCTCACCGCCTTATACTGCAATGTAGTAGAGAGGCCAATATTGCTGTGAGCACCTAGCCCTAAGAGGAGATAATAATATAGAATTCTACTTCCAGACCTCTGCTGTTCACCCTGCACAGCTCACTGCTGTATATATAGATATATATCTAGTAGATTAGACAGATAGCTACATGTATATACATCCCTCATTCTCAGGCCGGTAGGTGATGAAACAGGAGCCGCACCTGCAGGCCCAGTCACACACACTCACATGGAAAGCCTGCTCTACCTCTCACTTACCACACAGTAGTACAAACAGCTCCGTCTCCGATGTACCTAGTACATAGAAGGCTTAAGGACCTTTGGTGACGTCACCAGCATGTGATCGGTCACATGTGTGGGAGGAGTCTAATGTGCAGCGTCTGCGCGGGAGGAGAGTTATAAGTTCAGGGGGAGTGCAGCAGGCGGGGGTCTATAGACAGAGCTGTGTGGGCTGTATAGTGTGCGTCTAGAGATGTGACTATAGTACGTGAAGCAGTGTCTGGCACGTGCATGCAGCAGAGCAGTGTGATGTGCTTATAGATGGGGAGGATGTACAGTATGTGTCACAGCCCAGGTCTGTGTGTAATGTGCATGCGGCAGAGTTGTGTCTGCAATCTGTCCCCAGCTGAGTGTTGTATGTTTAGGGCTCATGCGGACGACCGTATGTATTTTGCGGTCCGCAAAAAATGGATCCACTAAAAATACAGGTGTCCTACATGTGCATTCTGTATTTTGTGGAATGGAACAGCTGGCCCCTAATAGAACAGTACTATCCTTGTCTGTCATGTGGACAATAATAGGAAATGTTCTATTTTTGGGCGGGATGGAAACAGAATGCACATGGAGTAATTTTTCTTTGCAGACCCATTGAAATGAATGGTTTTGTATACGGTCCACAAAAAAAAAAACAGAACGTACACGTAAAGATAATATGTTCATGTGCATGAGCCGTTATGTTCACTTCAGAGAAGCGATCCCAGTGCAGAAAGCACGCTCCGTATGTTTGATTTCCCATTATGGACACTGCTCTTTTCACAGGAATGCACGGTATTAGGGTAGGACTACACAGCACGGTTGTGCTCCGCGCGTTGAGAACTGCTTGGACAATTAGGCTGCAACTACCTCTTATTTAACTAATGAAGACTGCACTCTATAGGCAGTGTGTATTGTTAAAGGCTGTGTCTGGGCTTTTTCTATACATGACCTATCATCAGGATAGATCATCAATATCAGATCAGCAGGGGTCAGGCTCCCGGAACGCCTGCTGATCAGCTGTATGGGGAGATGGAGCATGCAGTGTGCATGGACTGTCTCTTCCTGTTCACCGCTGCTGTCTAGAGGAAGAGACCTGGGATACACCTCATACAGCTGAGCGGTGGGTCCCAGGTGTCGGACCCCTGCCGATCTGATATTGATGACCTATCCTGAGAATAGGTCATCGATAGAAAAAGCCTGGACAACCCCTTTAATGGCCATGCAGCATCTTTAATACGCTATGGCCATTAACAATGAAGACTGGCTGTACAGTGCAGTAAAATGCAGCCTAAGGGCTCATGCACATGACTATGTATTTTGCGGTCTGCAAAACATGGATCCGCAAAAAATACAGATGTTCGTGTGCATTATGTATTTTATGGAACGGAACAGCTGGCCCCTAATAGAACAGAACTATCCTTGTCCGTAATGCGGACAATAATAGGACATGTTCTATTTTTTTGCAGAACGGACATACGGAATGCACACAAAGTAACTTCCGTAAAAAAAAAAAAAAAGAACGGATGACATCCATGTGACGTCCGTGTTGCATCTGTTTTTTTTGCGGATCCATTGTAACAATGCCTGTCCTTGTCCACAAAAAGGACATGAATAGGACATGTTGTATTTTTTAGTGGAAAGGACTTGCGGACATTCGGAAATGGAATGCACACGGAGTCAATTCCGTTTTTTGAAGACCTATTGAAGTGAATGCTTCTGCAAATGGGCTGCAAAAAGAAAGAAAATACGGTCATGTGCATGAGCCCTTATCCCAGTGATGGCTAACTTTCGGCACTTTGGCTGTGGTAAAACTACGACTCTCAGCATGCTCCAGTCATTTCTATGGCGTTCTAAGAACAACAAGGCAAGTGTGCATCTTGTGAGTTGTAGTTTTACCACAGCTGGAGTGCCGGAGGTTAGCCATCACAGCCTTAGGGCTCATGCACACGAACGTATTTTCTTTCCATGTCCGTTCCATTTTTATTTTTTTTTGTGGACTGTATGCAGAACCATTCATTTAAATGGGTCCACAAAAAAAAACAAAGTTTCTTGTGCCTATCATTGGGGGACACAGCACCAGTGGGATATAGGCAGCTGCCGCTAGGAGGCGACACTAGACAATCAAAAAGAGAGCCCCGCCTGGCAGCCTATATCCCTCCTACGGACACCAGGCTAGCTCAGTTTTTAGTCTAGTGTCCGTAGGAGGTAGACACTGGTGCTTTGCACCTCTGATTTTTTATTTTTAGTTTTATTTCTTTCTTTTTTCTTTCAGGTTTTCAGGGGGGCCGTCGGCGTGGAAAGCCACTTCAGACGTAGTCCCCCCTGAGGGTGCCTGGAGAATATGTTCATATTCTCCCTGCGCCGGTCATCCGTCCCCCATTGTAGCTGCTCCCTGCAGCTGGATGCCAGTGCCCCACTCCGGTGCGAGGTCACTGAAGGGGTGACCCTGCGCGCACCTGAAGCCGTCGGAGCGGTGAGTATGTTGCCCCCCCCCCCCTCCCCCGCGCCCTGTATAGCTGCCTGGGGACCTCCCGGTCTTCTCCTAGCCCACATGCAGGGCCTTTTCCTCCGGTGGCTGCGGTGCTCCGGTCTTCCTCGGCCTCCCGCGTGTTCTCCGGGCTGCCCCCTGGTTCCGGGGACTCTCTGTTCCTCCTTCTGTGCGGGGCAGACGCGGCGCCCCGGGTGTTTCCTGTTCTTCCGGCGGCGCGCCGCGCCGCACCTTCGGCCGGGCGCTTCCCTAATTGAGGCCGCGGCTTTTCGCCTCGCTAGGCCGCATGTGGGCGGGCGCCTCCCAGTGACGTCACGCTGGGCGGCGCGCCCACCCGCTGTTCTGCCGGCCCTTTCCTGTTCCCGCCGGCGGGCTCCTTCTCCTCTTAAGCCCCCTCCTTTTTGTGGGTGGGCCTGCCTTCAGTCTCCATCCTGCGGTGGCTCTGCTCCAGAGACTGTTTTCGGCCGATCTACTCTGCCTTCAGGGGTCCGCACGGCACAGCTCCAGTGGGATACAGCTCCTCCAGTGGTCTGCAGCGTTTTTCTCCAGTGCTTGCACTGCTGCTCCAGGATCTGGTAGGCACCCAGTGGGTGATACTCCTCTTTCCTCAGGCTATTGCTTGTCCGTTGGGCCCTTCACCATGTCTGGTCCCCGGGACGACCCCCCAAGGCAGCATGCTCCGGTGGCTGTGGCGACGCACTTTGCGTGCGCTCGCTGTAGTCAAAAATTCCCTAGCGGTCAGTCTGGCTCCTTGTGTGGGCCTTGCCTTACCCTTGGTACCCTTCCCACTGAGGCTCCCGCTCCTTCTGGCTCGGTTGCGGCCCCACCCGAGTGGGCTAGGTCCCTGACCCAGGCGATCGGTGACCTCTCTAAGTTGTCTCAGGTCATGATCCACGCCATTGACCGGTTGCCGTCCCAGGCGCCCCCCTCTGCGGCCCCTCCTCAGGTGTCTCCTGACTCCCCTTCCAGGGGACGGTCCTCCAAGAGGCGTCGGCGTTCCCCTTCTCGGTCACCTTCCCGGTGTTCCTCTGACCTTTCCCCGGAAAGGTCCGCTGCTGGCGGTTCTCACCAACACCTCTCTGACGTCTCGGGGGACTCCTGTGACTCTGCCTCAGAGTCTGACAGGGAGGACCATTTGGCCTCTGCGGTGCAAGCCTTGGTCCGTGCAGTACGGGACGCACTTCATATCCGGGACGGATCTCCCTCTGCGGCCAGAGGCGAAGTTTCGTTTAGTCGCCATAAGCGGCAACCGCTGGTATTCCCTAGTCATAAGGACTTTGAGAATCTCCTGGACAAGGAATGGAAGCACCCCGATCGGCGCATTCCCTCCTCTAAGCGGGCAGAAGCTCTGTTTCCGTTTGCTGCGGATTTAGTCTCCGCCTGGACGGTTCCACCTACTGTGGACCCCCCTGTCTCCCGGCTGTCTAAATCTACCACCCTCCCCTTAGCGGACGGTGCGTCCCTGACGGATCCCGTGGACAAGAAGATTGACACGTTCTCCAAATCCGTCTTTATTGCGGCGGGTTCTGCCCTTCGCCCTACTTTTGCGGCGTCTTGGGTCAGTAAGGCCTGCTCCGCTTGGGCCAAGCAACTGGTCCGTGACATCTCCTCGGAGGCCCCTCGTGAGGATCTACTTTCTCTAGCCTCACAGATCCTTCATGCCTCTAAGTATCTGTGTGATGCTTCTCAGGAGGCGGCTCGCCTGTCTGCTCGGGCTGTGGCCAACTCCGTTGCCATTCGTCGCTCTGTTTGGCTGAAATCGTGGTCGGCTGACGCCGCCTCCAAGAAGGCTCTTACTTGTCTTCCCTTTACAGGAAACAGGCTTTTTGGGGAGCGGTTGGACAGGATTATCTCTGACGCCACCGGTGGCAAGAGTTCCTTGTTGCCACAGAACCGGCCCAGGCGCTCCCAGCCTCCGAAGCGTTCCAGTCGCTTTCGCTCCTTCCAAGCCCCTGCTCGTCAGCAGTCCTCAAGGGGTGCTCCCTCAGCCTCCTCTTCCGGGAAGCCCTCCTTTAAGCCCCGGCCGTCCTGGCAGCCGCGCTCCCGCCCTTCCAAGGGCCCTGCCCCCAAGCCTTCTTCCTGAAGGCTTTCCCCCACTCGGGTCTTTTCCCCGAGTGGGGGGTCGTCTGCTCTCCTTCAAGGAGGTATGGCTCGCCCACGTCACCGACGCGTGGGTACGGGAGGTGGTGTCTTCCGGATACAGAATCGAGTTTGCGTCCTTTCCGCCTCCTCGTTTTTTCCTGTCTCGGATCCCCCGCTCTTCTGCAGGGCTTTTGGCTCTTTCCCGCGCTGTTCATCACCTCCTTGCTCAGGGTGTTGTGGTTCCTGTTCCCCCCTCCGAGCGTTTTCAGGGCTTCTACTCGAACCTGTTCACCATCCCCAAAAAGGACGGCTCTGTTCGGCCCATCCTGGATCTGAAGCACCTCAACCGCTATGTCCGCCTCCGCCACTTCCGCATGGAATCGTTGCGGTCAGTGGTCGCGTCCCTGGACCAGGGCGAGTTTCTCGCTTCCATAGATATACGCGACGCTTATCTCCATGTGCCCATCGCGCTGAGTCATCAGCGCTTTCTTCGTTTCGCCATCGGTTCTCTTCATTTCCAATTTGTCGCTCTGCCCTTCGGTCTTTCAACAGCGCCCCGGGTGTTTACCAAAACCCTTGCCCCCCTCATGGCTCTCCTTCATGCCAGAGGAGTGGCGGTCATCCCGTACCTGGACGACCTTTTGGTAAAGGGCCGCACCTTACAGGATGCTCAGTCCAGCCTTCAGATCACGCTCGATCTGCTTTCCAGGTTCGGCTGGGTGATCAACTTCCGGAAGTCGTCCCTGCTCCCCTCTCGCTCGATGGAGTTTCTGGGGATGTTGTTCGACACCGAAACGGCTCGGGTTCTCCTGCCTCGCGACAAGGTCTCTTCCCTACGCTCGGCTGTCTCCAAGCTCCGCTCGGGCTCCCCCTGTTCGCTCGGCTTCTGCATGCGGGTGCTGGGCAAGATGGTCTCCTCATTCAAGGCCGTCACTTTTGCTCAGTTCCACTCTCGTCCCCTCCAGGGAGCGATTCTGGGCCAGTGGGACAAGTCTCCACTCTCCCTGGACAAGAAGATCGTCCTCTCCCCGGCGGTCCGCAGGGAGTTGCCTTGGTGGCTGACGTCTCCAGCTCTTCTTCAGGGCCGCTCCTTCCTCCCCCTCCAGTGGCTGGTCGTCTCCACCGATGCCAGCCTGACCGGGTGGGGTGCGATTTTCGGTGTCCTGACGGCTCAGGGCACGTGGACCTTGCCGGAGTCGCGCCTTCCCATCAATATATTGGAGCTTCGGGCAATATTCCTTGCCTTGACTCGTTGGACCGATTTCCTCCGGGGTCGCCCTGTTCGGGTTCAGACGGACAACGCCACCGCCGTTGCCTATCTGAACCGCCAGGGGGGCACCAGGAGCCGCTCCGTGATGGCGGAGGCCGCTCGGATTCTCTGCTGGGCGGAACGGTTCGTCCCGGCTCTCTCTGCCGTCCACATTCCAGGCATAGACAACTGGGCGGCGGATTATCTCAGTCGCGAGTCCCTGGACCACGGAGAGTGGTCTCTCCATCCACAGGTGTTTCGTCAGGTTTGCCGTCGGTGGGGCTTCCCCGACGTGGATCTGTTCGCGTCCAGGTTCAATCACAAGCTCCCCACTTACGTGGCTCGGGCTCGGGATCCCCGCGCGTTCGCGGTGGACGCCCTGGTGACCCCTTGGGATCAGTTCTCCCTGATTTACCTGTTTCCCCCGCTCCCTCTTCTTCCGCGGGTCCTCAAACGGCTGAAGGCTCTCGGCGTTCCCGCCATCCTTATCGCTCCGGATTGGCCTCGCCGGTCCTGGTACGCAGACGTGATCCACCTCCTGGCCGACGCCCCTTGGCGTCTTCCCCTGTGGCCAGACCTCCTTTCTCAAGGGCCGATCTTCCACCCCACTTTACCTCAGCTCAATTTGACGGCTTGGCTGTTGAGGCCGCGGTGCTGAGATTTCGGGGTCTGTCTGAGTCTGTTATCCAGACTATGCTTAGGGCCCGCAAGCCTCAGTCGGCTCGTATTTACCATCGGGTTTGGAAATCCTTTTTTTTCTTGGTGCGAGCAACGTCGTGTGCATCCTCTCGTTTGCTCCACACCTAAGGTCCTCTCTTTTTTACAGTCCGGCCTTGACCAGGGTCTCAGCCATTCTACCCTTCGGTCTCAGGTCTCCGCCCTGTCCGTGCTTTTTCAGAGGGCTTTGGCTCTGCGCTCCCAGGTGAAGACCTTTTTGCAAGGTGTTCTTCGTCTGAATCCCCCCTTCCGCCCCCCCATCGAGCCCTGGGATCTTAACTTGGTGCTCGATGTGCTCCAGGGTCCCCCCTTTGAGCCCTTGCGGGAGGTTTCCCTGCGTCTTCTCTCTTGGAAGGTCGCTTTTCTGGTGGCGGTTACATCCATCCGCCGAGTATCTGAGTTAGCCGCTCTTTCCTGTCGCTCCCCCTATCTTGTCTTGCACAAGGATAAGGTGGTTTTGCGCCCTCTCCCTTCCTTCCTTCCGAAGGTTGTTTCGGCATTCCACATCAATGAGGATATCGTCCTTCCCTCTCTTTGTCCTGCTCCTTCCCATCCTAGGGAACGCTCTCTTCACTGTCTGGACCTTGTCCGGGCTATCCGGGTCTATTTGTCCCTCACAGCTCCCTTCCGTCGGTCGGATTCCTTGTTCGTCATCCCTGAGGGTCCCCGCAAGGGTCTTGCCGCTTCTAAGGTGACCATTGCGCGTTGGATTACGGCCACCATCTCTGAGGCCTATCGCTCTCGGGACAGGTCCCCCCCTTCCGGGTCACTGCCCATTCCACCAGGGCCGTGGGAGCTTCCTGGGCGGTTCGCCATCATGCATCGGTGTCCCAGGTTTGCAAAGCCGCCACCTGGGCCTCGGTGCATACCTTTACCAAGTTTTACCAGGTCCACATCCTGGCTTCTTCTGATGCCAGTCTGGGCCGCAGGGTTCTGCAGGCCGCCATACGTTAGGCTGGCCACGTGGGAATTGTTCTTTTTCCCCACCCTCTGGGACTGCTTTTGTACGTCCCACTGGTGCTGTGTCCCCCAATGATAGGCACAAGAAAACAGGATTTTTGTAAAACTTACCGTAAAATCCCTTTCTTGTGGCTTCATTGGGGGACACAGCTCCCACCCTGTTTTTTTCTGGGTTGTTCTGTTTCCTGGGCTTGTTTGCCGTTTCTTGAGTTCTCGTCCCCGGGTTCAGACTGGTTTGTATCTTTCTGTTTGGCTCCTACTGCTTATTAACTAAACTGAGCTAGCCTGGTGTCCGTAGGAGGGATATAGGCTGCCAGGCGGGGCTCTCTTTTTGATTGTCTAGTGTCGCCTCCTAGCGGCAGCTGCCTATATCCCACTGGTGCTGTGTCCCCCAATGAAGCCACAAGAAAGGGATTTTACGGTAAGTTTTACAAAAATCCTGTTTTCTGCAGGTCCATTCCGTAAAAAAATAGAACATGTCCTATTATTTTCCGCATTACGGACAAGGATAAGACTGTTCTATTAGGGGCCAGCTGTTCCGTTACGCAAAATGTCATCCGTATTTTTTGCAGATGTGTTTGGCGGACAGCAAAATACATACAGTCTTATGCATGAGCCCTTGTACTGATGGCATTATGTCAGTATCATTCAGTAGATGCAAGGTCAGCCCTGATTCTGGCTGTTAACCATTTGATTGCCGTGGCCCATACCAATGCTTGATCAAAGAGGACTCTCCTTACAATCAGGTCACAGGGTTTCCCTTTGACCCAATCAGAAACATCATCACTGCCTGGCCCTGTCTATCAAGGCTGAGCAGGTGTAACGGCAATGCCCCCGCTGGTCCGCCATCATTTTTCTCAGTAATGCGGCACATATGAACATGTGACCAACACAGATGTCTTCAGCTGCCAAGTGCACGTTACCGGTCAGCCAGTATGATAGGTACAAAACTGCTGACAGATGCCCTTTAAAATAAAGTTATAAAATAGTAATCCCATAATGAGATATATTAAAAATGGTGTAAATAATGCAATAAAAAATTGTAAAAATATATATTTTATTTAGAATGGAAGACATTTTATTGTGCACACATTACCATAATTAAAAAAAAAAAAAAAAAAAAAAACATTAGGAACCCCACAACCGTAATTATGGGAAGAATTCATCTATCAGGGTATTTAGTGTGAAATGTGACCAGCATGCATTTAAAAAAAGCACAAAACTTCTTTTTTAACTCTTTATATTTAGGCGGCAAACATTCTATATATTACATCATGTCCTCAGACAGCAATGTCAATGAAAAAGTTCTGGCTGCTGAAATGCAGGGAAAAAAAAACAAAACAAAACTGTCCATTAAAGGAAATGTGTCACCAATATTCATTTCTGCCAGTTAAAATGAGATAGTCACACATATCCTTTTTTCTAATCTGTTTTTATTTTCTGAATTGACAAAAAATAAAAAACTCATCCTGTAAGAAACAAGCCCTCATATGGCTATGTGAATGGAAAAGTAAAAAGTTATGACTCTTGAAAGGCTAATTGGCTTGTTCCCAAGGGGTTTTCTACAAACATATACAATATGGACACAATTATTGGGATACCTTCACATTACACTTAGAGGAGCTTTTATGGCATCACATTCTTAATCCATTGACGTTAAAGTGACCCGGTTAAAAAAAAAATAAAATAAAAAATTCACATTAACTGGGAAAGTTACAGATCACTTACTTGATTCCCGCTTCCATTTTTTTAGCTGCAGATCTGCTAATTACTGGGCTTCTCTTATGCCATCCAAGATGGCCGCACCACTTTTCAAACTAACTAATGCACACAGCATCGGTGGCTCAAGACACCTCCTTGTCCAGCCTTACTCTTGGATTGGCCGGCACTTTTCACCTTTCCAAGAGCTACCAAATACACAGTGTGCATCAGACAGTCTAAGCAGCAATGCAGCCATCTTGAATGGTAGAGGAGGAGCCTGGGAGTTCACAGATCTGTAGCTAAAAAAATAAAAAGGAGGGCACCATGTAGTTGTTCTGATCTGTTAGGGAAACTCCAGTCACCGTCCAGACCACTGCAAGTGTGCCCAAAACTTGCCAAAAGCCTGAAACCTCTTTGGGTAGTATGAAACTAAGGCAACCCTTAGGTGTCACCAAAGCTCGCCGCAAGGCAGGATGGACTTGGCTGTTAAGGACCCAGGATATATCTGCGGATTCAGATAACATTACTGGTGCAGGCACACTAGTAGCAGAACAAGGTAAGTACAAAAAGCGTCAGCAGGCAGGGTCAGAATACCAGGAGAGACAAACATGATGATTGTAGTATACAACAGGAAATCCAGGTGCAAGGCAATGAGAGCAGAATCAGCAACCAGGGAAAATCCAAAACCAGAGAACACAATACTATTCACACAGTACAGAGCCTAGACAAATGAAATACCAGGCACTGATGATCGGGAACAGCTGATTTAAGTGCCCTGCCTAGTTCTATGGACATAGAGACTGAACCTTGATTGGCTCGGTTTTTAGTCATACTGACAGGTCCAGCAGCTGAGGCTTGTCTGCTCGGCTTAGAAACCTCCCAGATTGACACTGCACAGCAATATAAGGAGAGCTCCTGACATAATCATTCCCCAGTTAGGGCTTGTTCACATCAACGTTATACATTCCGTTCTGGCTTTCCATTATAACATCATTATAACAGAATCCATAAGACGGAAATCAAAATGGAAACCTTTAGAGGCATTCCGTTTTGATCCGTCATAATAGAAGTCTATGGGCCTGCATAAGGGATCCGCCTGGCTTCCGTTACGCAGGACGGAAAACAAAGTTGTTATGTCCTGCATAACGGCAACCAGACGGATCCGTTATGCATCTTAATTTCTGTTTATGGCATTGTATTTGATGGATATTTGCTATATCTATTCCCGTAAAATGTATGGGCTCTGCTGAGGTCTTTGTGAACTTGCGGCAAATATCGTGAGACTTGCTTCAAATGACACTCGGTTTTGTAGGCTAAATTCTGATGACAGAAACCCTTTAAAGCACAGAGAGCATCACGAAGACCAAGGAACACACCAGGCAGGTCCGTGATACTGTTGGAGAGGTTTAAAGCCGGATTTGGATACCAAAAGATTTTCCAAGCTTTAAACATCCCAAGGAGCACTGTGCAAGTGATCATATTGAAATGGAAGGAGTATCAGACCACTGCAAATCTACCAAGACCCGGCCATCCCACTAAACTTTCATCTCAAACAAGGAGAAGACTGATCAGAGATGCAGCCAAGAGGCCCATGATCACTCTGGATGAACTGCAGAGATCTACAGCTGAGGTGGGAGAGTCTGTCCATAGGACAACAATCAGTGGAACACTTCACAAAATCTGGCCTTTATGGAAGAGTGGCAAGAAGAAAGCCATTTCTCAAAGATATCCATAAAAAGTCTCGTTTACAGTTTGCCACAAGCCACCTGGGAGACACACCAAACATGTGGAAGAAGGTGCTCTGGTCAGATGAAACCAAAATCCAACTTTTTGGAAATAATCAAAACGATATGTTTGGCGTAAAAGCAACACAGCTCATCACCCTGAACACACCATCCCCACTGTCAAACATGGTGGTGGCAGCATCATGGTTTGCGCCTGCTTTTCATCATCAGGGACACGGAAGACGGTTAAAATTGATGGATGAAAACCTGCAAAAGACCTGAGACTAGGACGGAGATTTATCTTCCAACAAGACAATGATCCCAAACATAAAGCAAAATCTACAATGGAATGGTTCAAAAAATAAACGTATTCAGGTCTTAGAATGGCCAAGTCAAAGTCCAGACCTGAATCCAATTGAGAATATGTGGAAAGAGCTGAAAACTGCTGTTCACAAACGCTCTCCATCCAACCTCAAAGAGCTCGAGCTGTTTTGCAAGGAAGAATGGGCAAGAATTTCAGTCTCTAGATGTGCAAAACTGATAGAGACATACCCCAAGAGACTTGCAGCTGTAATCGCAGCAAAAGGTGGCGCAACAAAGTATTAATGCAAGGGGGCCGAATAATTTTGCACGCCCCACTTTTCAGTTTTAACATTACAAAAAAAGTTTAAATGATCCAATAAATTTCGTTCCACTTCACAATTGTGACCCACTTGTTGTTGATTCTTCACCAAAAATTTAAAATGTTATATCTTTTTGTTTGAAGCCTGAAATGTGGCAAAAGGTTGAAAAGTTTCAGAGGGCCGAATACTTTCGCAAGGCACTGTATGTGCACTCATTGGTGTATGTGTGTGCTTGGTTAGCTGAAACGTCACGTCTGCAATAAAATAATCATCACTAGTATTTTGCAATTAGGAATGCTGTCTCCATCTTTTGTTAATTTGGATTATCCGTTATTTGGAGGGCGGATCTTAGCCCTTGGAGGTGCACACCCACCTACCTGTTCTGTCCATATCGGTACATTGTCTGCAGTATTTGAGTTAAGAGAGTGTAGTCAACTTTTATGCACTATAATCCTCACCACTCCTCGACCCCGAGTTGCTGTGCTTTCTTACACTTATAATACCAGTCACATTTGATCGTGGAATATCCCAGAGGGAAGAAATGTCACTGACTTATTACAGTGGTGGCATCCTATTACAAGACCATGCTCAAATTCAGTGAGCTCCTTAGAACGGCCCATTCTTTCATAAAGGTTTGTAAAGGCAGACGGCATGGCTAAGTGAGACTGGGACCGAAATACCTTAACTCAATGATTAAGAGCCGTGTCCCAATACTTTTGCCCATATAGTGCTTTTCTGAAGATTCTCTATCCCATCAAGTGAGTTTTACGTACCTGTGATAATTTTTAATCTGGAATATTTGAAAATTGGGCACCTATCTGGTCCCTTTGACTCTGTTCCTATATGATTTTACAATGTACTCGTTCAGACTCATATTAGCCATCAATCACTAATACTGATGGTTCTCCCAATTCTATCATATGTATCACTTCTGTAAATGAAAATATGATATTACGTGAGTAACTATTCGACTCAAAAATGCAGTTGTGGGTTCACATTAAAAATCACAATCTAGAAGATTTTTCGACAGTGTCTCCATGCTTCCAGGTGGCTTATGAATTACAGTGCTTTCATTAGGAAATGCTGGGGATTGTCTCAATGTGTAAGTTGCGCCTACATCCAGGAGAGGGCAGCACAGTAGTATCTTTCATTTTCAGACTGCATTCAAGACTAGGATGTAAGATTAGTTTTTAGCAACCACAATAAGACAATTGTGTTTTAATTATTATTATTTTATTACAATACAAATTATTACAAATCTACCACGTTAAAGTCTTTCCATTTCTGATAGGTCTGATAAAGGGAAATATCCAGGATCGATTGTCATTTAAATAGTATAATAAACAAAGCAATATGGGTATGATTACATGCAGGGGCGTAGCTAAAGGCTCATAGGCCCTGGTGCAATAGTTCACCTTGGGCCCCCCTTCCCTCAGTGCTTTGTGGGGGAGGGAAGCACATAGCCTACCTGCTGCTTGAGGCAAAAATTTAACACCCCCCACCATGCCAAATTCTTGACCTAACCCCTTTCCTCCAGCCAGAGGTGTAACTTGACCAGCATGTACTTTCTATAATACCGTTGTCTTCTTATGCACCACAGGGGTCTTTGGGCCCCCTTAGGCTCCTGGGCCCGGTAGCAACTGCTACCTCTGCACCCCCTATAGCTACGCCCCTGATGCCATGTAGTGACAGCCAAGATGCACCAACAATATGGGCAAACAGCCATCATGCAAGACGTCCAGTTTTCCATTTGATTGTTAATGGGCGAGTGATATTTGCAGATTTAACCGCATCAACATTTGAAATTTGGAATTTTTGACAATCAGTTTGGAAGCCACAATACCTTGCTTGTTGGTGCGTTATTTTAGCCATGTCACAGCCATGTCTCAGCTGCCTGGCGACAACTACATGGATCCATTACCTGCCAAATGACGTAATTTAGAAATGGTCCAGACTAGGAAAATGTATGAAAATTAGGATTTTGCCCTAAGGCAGCCACTCAACCCTCAAATCAAAGGGGTATGCCAGGACTTTAATACTGATGGGATTTTTCATCAATAACTGGCGGGCAGGGGTTTGACACCTCGAACCCCCAGCTGTTCCCAAGTAGCTCTGGCATCAGACGTTGGTCCCAGAACTACACAACTCCGTCAACTATGTAGTGGACATAGTTAATGCAGCACATCCATTGAAATGCATGGGAGCTGTGCAGCAGTAGTTACTGGGGCTGGAGCTACATGAGGGTAGGCCATCAGTGTCCTGGAATACCCCTTTACACTTATCAGTGTACTAACATGTCTGTCTATACCAGTGATGGCCCCAGCGGGGCTTGGGAGTCACATGCAGGTTGTGGACCTCTTTTTTATGCCTCTTGCCATTCCAACCCCATTGCAAACCTATGTCCAGAATTCAGCGAGGCTTTTAAAAAACATCAATCATAGATGGACTAACCAAGTTTCTGGCTCCAGGCGCACCTTATGGCTTCTTTGGATGGTGCAGAAATACATCATGCGGGACACATTAATTATCTGCAGCAAAGAACAATTTTACTGCACAATAAATGAGTGGTAGCCCCAAAGGGGACTTTCCTGATCCAGGGACAATGTTTGACCTCAAGGCCCCAGATGTCCAGCTTCGGAACTGTCTTGCAGTTGTCACACTTGCTGTGGGCTTCATTCCTTCCAGTGCTCCAGTGTTCTCAGGGGCTGATGCATGGAGCAAGGCATTGGGCATATTCTTCAGGACATCTTCCACATGACGGCACCGGCTCTACCGTTTCCTTACCCAGGAAGCCCATGTTCCCATCTAGCTGTCTCATCTGCAGACATCTATGGTATCCCACCACTGCTCCCACACCGTTGGGCGGTCACACAAGCCCTCTTCAAATTACCACAGGTCTTTAGCTAGGAACTTAATTGTCTGTGCTGGCTTTGATAATTGATGTTAAAGGAGTGTAAGAGCATTCCTGTAAGAGTATGGCATAATCATAGTGGAAATCAGTGTTGTTTAATAGGGGAGCTTGTATCTGTAATAGTAAGTAATCTGTCAGCACTTTCTATGATTATTGTACGCCCACTTCTCTGTGAAGGTACTATTTTATGAATAATTTTGGTGGTCCCAATGCTATGGATAATCTTATACTGGTGTTATTACTGTGCTGGAATAGACATTGCACTAATAGGGGACAGTCTGATGTGAATGCTACAGTACATTGCTGAAGTCACCTACAGAGGGTTAGGTCATAAATCTGAAAAAAATCACCACATGTGTCTATTCTTCTTTGACTATGCATCTATGGCTGTGTCTTGAATGGGATTATTGTGGCTTTGAAAAGACATTAACCTCGTCACCCATGCTGTATATAGTACTCAATATTGTGTAAAATACATTTACATAGATCGGCCATGCACACAGTGATACAATAGCGGAAATGTTCAATAAAGCACACATTCTTAAAGGAGTGCGGCTCAGACTGGGAGCAATCCTTCTGTAAAATTCTGGATAATGCAATGATTAATTACACACCTCTCCAGTATGACAACGTCCCTTGAGTGCAAGGGCTGGAATTGCGCGCCTGAGCGGCTGTACGTATCCTCCGGCTCTTAATGTGGAGTTGATCTGTAATTTAACAATATCCCGCAGCCTGATTTATTAGCTGTGCAGTTGTAGATAAGCAACTGGGGTGTTGAAATGGAATTGAATTAGACTGTTCATTTGTCAAAAATGTCTAAAGTAGCACTGCTAATTCATAGAGACCCTGAATTATAACTGATCAAGACTTTGCAGGTATTGAGCAGCTAGAATGAATGGCCTCAGCCTTGCCAAGATATAGATCATGTTATTACCAATGTCACTACATGCAACTGACATAGGAACAATAGTCAATCGCGGCATGTGAATGTTAGTGCCGAGTATTTCAGGACACGGAAGTCATAAGGTTATCTAAATCTCTAGGATTTCTATAATGGAATATAGGAACGAAGCTCTAGTAAGGGGCATATAAATAGAAACACAAGATAGTAATTGGATATGTTATAAATAATATTAGAAGTTGTAGGGTTCCTCTGGGGTTGTGTACATAAAGTTCAATGAAATGTGCTCTTGATAATATATGGTGCTCAATCATTTGCCCCTCAAGAGCAGACGTCAGACAGCATGGTACCGGTATGTATACATTCAGCATGTCAATAGGCAGGAACCCTGCAGAATTTTATAATATTAATAATCTTTATTTATATAGCACCAACATATTCCGCAGTGCTTTATAATTCAGGGGTTCACGTACAAACAGAGTCATAAATAACATAGCAACAGAAATGTCAATAATTATAAGAGGTATGAGGGCCCTGCTCGCAAGAGCTTACAATCTATGAGGAGATGGGGTGACACAAAAGGTAGAAGTGCTTGTTTTGTACAATGGTCCGGCCATCTTGGGAGAATAGGGGAGCAAATATAAAGCTGCATGAGCTGGTCAACAGACGATATATGAAGTGCTTCTGGGTGCGGTGGAGAGTTTGGTGGAGGATCTGGTTCAGGTAATGATAGATGATCTATATATGGAGCGGAGTTAGATCAGGGGATGTGATAGGCCAACCTAAAAAGATGTGTTTTGAGGGAGGGCCTAAAACTGTATATATTGTGGTTTAACCTAATTTCTTGGGGTAGGGCATTCCAGAAAATTGGTGCAGCTCGGGAGAAGTCCGGGAGTGACAGGTTTGGATTATGGTAGAAATCAGTCGTAAGTCGTTGACTGAACGGAAAGCATGGGTAGGGTAGTAGACAGAGATATGGGAAGAGATGTAGGGGGGTACAGCACTGTGAAGAGCTTTGTGGGTGAGGACAAGCAGTTTAAATTGGATTCTATACTGTATGGGCAACCAGTGCAATGAAGGCGGAGGCATCAGAGTAGTGGTTGGACGGATAGGCGACCCTGGCTGCTGCATTAAGAATAGATTGGAGCCGGGAGAGTCTGGTGAGGGGAGGCCAATTAATAGTGCGTTACAATAATCAAGGCGGGAATGGATCAGGGCAACGGTGAGAGTTTTAGTTGTTTCCATAGTGAGAAAGGGGCGGATTCTAGAGATGTTTTTGAGGTGCAGGCGACATGAGCAGGAGAGAGACTGAATATAGGGGGTGAAGGAAAGATCAGTGTTAAATATCACACGGAGACAGCAGGCGTGCTGCCTAGGAGTGATGAGAGGGCGATATAAGGTTTTGGTAGGTTAGTAAATGGAGAGAGCACAATAAGTTCAGTTTTTGAAAGATTTAGTTTCAGATAGAGAGAGGACATGATATTAGATACAGCAGAGAGACAGTCACTAGTGTTCTGTAATACAGCAGGGGTGATGTTGGGGGGTGAAGTGTATAGTTGTGTGTCATCAGCATAGAGATGCTACTGAAAAACCAAATCTGCTGACGGTCTGTCCAATTGGGGCTGTGTACAGAGAGAAGAGGAGAGGGCCTAGGACTGAACCCTGAAGAACCCCAACAGCGAAAGGGAGAGGAGAAGAAGTGGAGCCAGCAAATGATGCACTGAAAGAATGGTCAGAGAGATAAGAAGAATAGCAGGAGAGGGCAGTGTCCTTTAGGCCGATAGACTGGAGCATGATGAGTAGGAGATGGTGGTCTACAGTGTCAAAAACTGCATAAGTTCAACCTAAAACTACATCAGGTTTTCAAACAAAGTTCTAAAAGTATACAAAGATCACACAATTAAACAAATGATCCAATAGCATGTGTCTGTGAGTGGCAGAAGTATGTGAACCTTTAGAATTAGCAAATAATTTGAAGGTGAAATTAGAGTCAGGTGTTTTCAATCAATGGAGTGAAAATCAGATGTAAGTGGATCACCTGTTTTATTTAAATGGAGTCTGTCACCTCATTTTCACCTATATAGCTAACAGCAGTGCCCCACAGACGATTGCATACACATCCCAGACATACCTGTGTGCACTGTGTGTGTGTATTATTCGTTCAGAAAAAGCACTTTTATTCTGCAGGAAAACAGCTCCCAAGTGCCCGGCTCTGCTGCTGCTACAAACCAGACTGGAGGGGGGAGGGCAGCTTTAGCTGCTCATATCTTGGGATTAGTAGCAGATAGAAAAATGGTTCTGACCTTCTTTGAAATCTGACATTCCAAGCTTTAAAATTATACCAAAATCACAGCATTACATCCAGTATATCAGAAGATATAGCTGTTAGAAATCGAGTCAGGAGAGAAAGCTGTTTTTAGTTTCACTTTCAGCCGGGCACTTGGGAGTTGTTTTCCTGCAGAATAAAAGTGCTTTTTCTTGACATGTAATACAGACACACAGTGCACACAGGTATGTCTGGGATTTGTATCCAATCTTCTGTGGGGCAGTGCTGTTAGTTATATAGGTGAAAATGAGGTGACAGACTCCCTTTAAAGAACATGGATCTATCAAAGCCTGATGTTCACAACACATTTTTGGAAGTGTATCATGGTGTAAGCCATGTACCGGGGTGGGCTCCCCAGGATACAGCGAAGTCACAGACAAGGAAGGAGACACCAATTCAGGTTGACAAAAACAAGATTTTACTAAGTATTTAACGTTTGTGGGAAGGAAATACCCCAAGCATATATACATACACTCAGCTAGAGGCTGAGGCACTTGTGTTACACAGCACGGTGCTCTATCAGTGTCGCCCAGGCTTCTCCACAGTTTTGCCTATCTGCAGGTTATAGTAACCCAGCAGCTATACCTTTTAATACCCTAATCTCCATGAACAATTCTGTAAGTGTGGTTCAGGAGCGCCGGCGGTATAACACAAACGCTTACAAACTTAACCAATTAACACTAAACTTCAGAAAGAGTATAACTAGTTGTTTGCCACAGTAAACCCCACTTCTGTAGCAAGGTAGCTTGTAGCCTGCAAACCACCTGTCTAATCTTCAGGCTTTTATCCAGTAGCTACTGAATTGGCGCCAATAACATAATGCGGTGCGTGCACGGTTACCCACTGTGTCTGCACAGTGGGCCTCAGTTCTTTCACTGACCCGGGTCCGTTGGCTACCTTAACTTTCAGAAGTATCTGGTAGAGGATCTCATCCGGCAACCACGCAATCTCACTGACGCTTCCACTTGTCCTCTCAGCAGGGCTCCTGATGGTAGTTCTTCTAGTCTGTAATATTGCAACAGTCTCTGTTCCAGATCTCCTTGCAGAGTCTTGCTCCCTTAGGGAATAGTCTCACTTGTGGATCACACTAGGAAACACAGACAGTAGCTCTTTCTCCTCTGCCTCTTCGCAGCACACTCTCAAGATGGCTGCCACACACTTCTCCAGTCTCAAGTTCCACCTCTGCCGAACAGGATCTCTTGGTCATTGCTCCAGGGAGCTATAGTCTTTCCTGTGGTAAACAGTGACATCTTGTGGCCAAAAATGAAATGTCAGTTTAATAACAACTATATTTACAGGAACAGGTGCATTCACAGAATGGAGGCTGTTCCACCACCTTACAATGGCACAAACAAAGGAGAGTTTTGAAGACCTCAAAAGAAGAATAGGTGATGCTCATCAGACTGGAAAAAGGTTGCAAAATCATCTCTAAAGAGTTTAGACTTCACCAGTTCACAGTCAGATTGTTACCCTTCTTACTAGTGGTAGACCAACAACGATCAAACCAAGAGCAAAGCATATAATTGTCCACAAAGGAACCCACGGTAACCTCTAAGCAATAAAGGCCTTTCTGATATTAGCTAGTGTTAATGGTCATGAGGCCACCATCAGCAAGACACTGAACAACAATGGTGTGTACGGCAGGTTTGCGAGGAGAAAGCTGCTGCTCTCAAAAAAACAAAATTGCTGACCATCTGTAGTTTGCCAAAGATCACCCAGAAAAGATAGAAGACTATTGGAATAATGTTTTATGGACAGATGACACCAAAATAGAACTTTTTGGTTTAAATGGGAAGCATTATGTTTGGAGAAAGGAAAACACTGCATTCCAGGATAAAATCCTCATCCCATGTCTGAAATAGGACGGTGGTAGTATCCTGGGTTGGGCCTGTTCAACTGCATCTGGACCAAGACAACTTGCCAATATTAATGGAACAATGAACTGTACCAGCAAATTCTAAAGGAAAATGTCAGAACATGCTGCAAGATGACCTTAAGCACACAAGTTGTTCTACCAAAGAATGGTTAAAGAAGAATTACGTTAAAGAGGCATTCTTTTGGAGGAGAGCTACTCTACATATCTGTTTCCCCATGGAGCATTGACTGGCATGTCACGCCTGTCTTGCACAAGAGAGAATGATCAGCCGTATTGTGACTCATCAGCCAACCATGGGATTGCTCATATGAATGGTCCCGCCAGCAACATGCCATAGTAAACTGGCTGATCAGGCAGTCTGTCCTTAAAAAATGGACTCACCAGTCCTTCAGCATCATGGCAAATGATTGGCCAAATGCAGCTGATTGTGCCATACATATGTAATTTCAGCCGACAACAGCCAATCATATTTTGACAGACAAGTCTGCAGGGAGACATCGCAATCTTATGCACTATTTTAATTGTCAGTCAAAATTGCTAAAATTGCTCATATTGGATGACTTTAATGTTATATGTATGGCTTATTTAAGACTGCTTATGCCGGTGCTTGATGTCTCTGCAAGGAGAAAAAGTACTCTCTGGGAATAAAAAAAAATTACTTTAAGAATTACTCATTGTTCCCCCACTGCCACAGTTTGGACCATCAGGCCACATAGGATTAGACACCTCAGTGATGACCATCATGTGAATAGGCTGGCCAATCATGAACTGCTGCAGTGATGTGTCTACCATAGCGATATCAGTGTAGTGGGCCTTGACTGACTGGTCAGACCATGCCAACATGTCATTAAACGGGTTTTCCAGTTTGCATCAAGACCCTTTAAATAATCGTGTATGAAGGTAGCTATAATTTTGTAACGTATGGTATTTCTTTTAGCTTTATAGATCCTATCTAACAACATGTCCCTGCAACTGTTTCCTATTTCCTGTGATTTTATGTTCATGGGTGTGTCAAAGCAGTAACAGAGGTAGTTATAGGGGAGTGTCTATGTAACTAGATGGGTGGGAGGAGCTATAAACTAGTTGTGCGGTGTTAGGGGCGGTGATAGGGGAGTGTCTATGTAACTAGATGGGTGGGAGGAGCTATAAACTAGCTGGGTGTTGTTAGAGGCAGTGATAGGGGAATGTCTATGTAATTAGCTGGGTGGGAGGAGCTATAAACTAGCTGTGGTGATAGGGGAGTGTCTATGTAATTAGCTGGGTGGGAGGTGCTTTAACCCCTTCCCGACCAGCGCCGTACATGTACGGCGCTGCGGGAAGTGAGTTGCCGACCAGCGCCGTAGAGCTACGGCGCGGCGGTCACGCGGTCCCCGGGCGTAATCGCCGGGGAACCGGGGTATCATGGCTGCACTGCCCGGCAGGCAGCCATGTTCTCTAAGGGCAGGGGGCGGTATTTCCGTCCCCCTGCATCTCCGGTGGCTGCGATTGGCTGGTTTTCACAGGCCAGCCCATCGCAGCTCCCGGAAGCCACCGGAGCTGCAGGGGGATCTGAGGAGGGTCATCTGAAGGTGACAGGTGCTGAACTAGTCAGCACCTGTCCTTCCCGAGGTCAGGCAGGGGACCCCTGTGTTTTGGTTCCCCTGCTAGCGCTGCCATTGGCTGGAGCAACGCTCCAGCCAATGGCAGCGCTACAGCTGCACAGGAAGGGGCAGAACCTTCCTGCATGCAGCCATTCTAGCTGGAGACTGCATGCTGGAAGGTTCTGTCCTTTATCTGTGTGCTGTTGGCTTGCTGGAACTTGTGGTGCACCACCACTGCTATCTTATTTTTTTTATTGCTGAAAAGAAGAAGAAAAGAAGAACAGAAGAAGAACAGAAGAAAAGAAGAAGAACAGAAGAAAAGAAGAAGTTACAGATCCCTAACCCACCCTCTGTCCCTGTCCCCTCCTGTCCCCCCCCTCCCTTCCCCCACCCCCCTCCCGTCCTTTTTTTTTACGGACGCCACTTGGTCCGTGTGTTTTTTGTCATTTTTTTTAACTTTTTAACAATTTTACAGCTCCGTACCGCTTTTTCTGCGTGCGAGCTGTGACCGCCCAGTGCTTTTCAGTGCATACCTGCCTGATCAGCACCTGGGGATCATTTTTTGTGCTTTTTTTTTTTCTCTTTTTTTTTTGGTCAAAAAAGTACAGTTAGGGTTTTATATAAATATACATAGAGCTCCATATCTCTATATATATAGATATAAGTTAATTTTTAGCCAGTGTTCAGTTTTTTTTATACTGTAGTAAATTTTTTAACTACAGTATTTGCACGCACACACGTTTTGTGTGCGTGCGTGCTGTGTTAGCACATTTTTTGAAACTCTAGGTAGTGTCAGTCAGATATATATCATATATATATATACATTTCAGTTAGTGTCAGTGTAGGTTTTTGCACGAACGCACTGTATCTGCGTACGTGCAGTTTGCAGGGGACTGTAGTGAATTTTTTCACTACAGTTTCTGCACCCACACACCATCTGTGTGTGTGTGTGCGTGCTGTAAAAGCAGTATCTGCATCTTTTTTGGGGTTTTTTTTTTTTTTTACTTGTGTGAAAAAAAACAAAACCACAGAGGTAGATAGATAAATTTCAGTTAGAGTCAGTTTAGGTTTTTGCACGAATGCACAGTATCTGCATACGTGCTGTTTGCAGAGGACTGTAGTGAATTTTTTCACTACAGTTTCTGCACCCACACACCATCTGTGTGCGTGTGTGCGTGCTGTAAAAGCAGCATCTGCATATTTTTTTTTTTTTTTTTACTTGTGTGAAATAAAAAAAACCACAGTTAGTGGTAGTTAGATAAATTTCAGTTAGTGTCAGTTTAGGTGTTTGCACGAACGCACTGTATCTGCGTACGTGCTGTTTGCAGAGGACTGTAGTGAATTTTTTCACTACAGTTTCTGCACTCACACACCATCTGTGTGCGTGTGTGCGTGTGTGCGTGTGTGCGTGCGTGCTATAAAAGCAGCATCTGCATATTTTTTGGGTTTTTTTTTTTACTTGTGTGAAAAAAAAAAACCACAGTTAGTGGTAGTTAGATAAATTTCAGTTAGTGTCAGTTTAGGTTTTTGCACGTGTTCTGCGTACGTGCATTTTGCAAGCACTGAGCACCGATCAGTAGTGTCCATTACTGATCACGTCTGCTCTTTTTTTTTTTTGTGCGGTAAAAACTTTTTCCTGCAGCAAAAACTTTTTTTTTTTTATTTATTAGAAGACTTTTATTACTGAAAAGACCTTTTTTTTATTCCCCCTCCCCCTTTTTTTTTTTAATTCAAAGTCAATACTAAAAACACCTTCACGTGTAAAACCACTACACACACACCCCTCACACTAAATAAAGTTTTACACGTTTCACCCATCACACCCCAATAAACTAAAAATGTCCCAATCATCCCAACGAGTGTACTCGGCAGAAGAGGCATACGCCATCCTTGCCTCTGATACCGAGTCGGCCACTGAAGGAGAAGAGGACGCCACTTTCCTCTACTCCTCCACCCCCTCATCATCATCATCATCCGCTGATGAGGGACCCTCTAGGAGGCGCCCCAGAACGACCGCTGAGGCAGCCCCCCAGAGTGACCCCACATGGACCCCACCCCCTGACGTTTATCAGCCCCAAATTCCAGAGTTTGTGGGAAACTCTGGAATTCAAATTGACTGCACGGGCTTCACAGAAATTGATTTTTTCAAAATCTTTTTCAGTGACGATTTAGTAAATCTTATTGTGGCCCAAACAAATTTATACGCCCAGCAGTTCATTACCCAGAACCCCACATCACAATTCGCAAGACCCCTAGGTTGGACCCCAGTAACAGCGTCAGAAATAAAAATTTTCTGGGGGCTTGTGCTGCACATGGGGCTTATTAAAAAACCAGAAATGAGACAGTATTGGAGTGCGGATGTCTTGTACCACACTCCAGTATTTAGTGCCACCATGACCCGGTATCGATTTGAGTCGATATTGAAATTTTTGCATTACAGCGATAATGCACAGTGTCCTCCCCAAAGTGACCCGACATTCGATCGGCTTTACAAAATTAGACCCATCCTTGACCACTTCAGCGCCAAGTTTTCTGAAGTGTACACCCCAGAAGAAAACATCTGTATTGATGAGTCCCTGGTGCATTTCAAGGGGAGGTTAAAATTCCGCCAGTACCTGCCCAGCAAGCGGGCAAGGTATGGCATAAAAATGTACAAGCTCTGTGAGAGTAGGTCAGGGTACACTTATAGGTTCCGGGTCTATGAAGGCAAAGATTCACGGATTGAACCCCCAGAATGCCCCCCTGGCCTAGCAGTTAGTGGGAAACTAGTGTGGGACTTGCTGCACCCACTGCTGGATAAGGGTTATCACCTCTACGTGGATAACTATTATACCAGCTTACCCCTCTTCATGTCCCTAAGTGCCAGGCGTACTGTGGCTTGCGGCACAGTACGTAAAAATCAGAGAGGCCTCCCTAGATCCCTGGTAGGGCAACCACTGAGGAAGGGTGAAAGTAGGGCTCTCCTCCACGAAAACATGATGGTGGTTAAGTACAAGGACAAGAGGGACGTCCTTGTACTGACCAGCATTCACCCCAACACCAGCTCCCCTGCCCGTGTACGTGGTACCACTACCACTGTCCCCAAACCGGACTGCATCCTGGCCTACAACAAGCACATGGGAGGAGTTGATCTTTCAGATCAAGTTCTGAAGCCCTACAGTGCCACACGAAAAACAAAAGTGTGGTACAAAAAACTAGCCGTACACCTTGTACAGATGGCAATGTACAATGCGTATGTGCTATATAAATCTGCAGGACACACGGGAACTTTCCTTCACTTTCAAGAAGTAGTGATCAAGGCCCTAATTTTTCCAAATCAAGCAGAAGAGGCCCCCAGTACTTCTGCAAGTTACGGTGCCCGAGTTGTACCAGGACAACATTTCCCTGGTGAAGTTCCCCAAACAGCTAGGAAGGGAAGGACCCAAAAACGATGCAGGGTGTGTTCCAAAAGGGGGATTAGGAAGGACACTATACACCACTGCGAAACCTGCCCTGAGAAACCTGGCCTGTGCATTAAGGATTGCTTCAGAATCTACCACCAATCCATGGATTAGTTTCATCCCTGATGTACCCTGAATTTTTTTCACTTTACACCTCACATTTAGTCCGTATCTTACATATCCACTTTTCACCATCACTACATATTTATTTCTGTGAGACTCCAGTTTGCTAAAAAGTACCCTTTCTACCACTTAAAATGTCCGTACAGGGGTGCTCTTTCCAAAATGTGGTCACTTCTTGGGGTTTTTAGTTGTTGGGGACCTCAGGAAATTTTTAAAAGCAACATGGCAAATAAAAAACCATGTCTGTTAAATCTGGCCTGCAAAAAACACATTTTGCAGTTTGCCTCTGGTGGCCTGCTGTGCGTCCATACAGCGGGCTACAAGCACACATGGGGTGTTGTTTTAATGGGGAAAAATTGGGGAACATGCATTGGGTGCATTTTCTCCTTTAACCCCTTGTGAATCTGAAAAATTGGGGTCTGCTTGTAATTTTTCATTTTCACAAATGTGTGCTTTGAAATGCTGTTACTTGCATTTCTGCCTTCTGTGAGACTCCAGTTTGCTAAAAAGTACCCTTTCTACCACTTAAAATGTCCGTACGGGGGTGCTCTTTCCAAAATGGGGTCACTTGTGGGGGTTTTTAATTTCTGGGGACCTCAGGAGTTATTTAAATGAGACATGTCTGTTAATTCTGGCCTTTAAAACCCATATATCGCTGTTTGTCTCTGATGGCCTGCTGTGCACCCATACAGCGGGCTACAAGCACAAATGGGGTGTTGTTTTAATTGAAAAAAAAGGGGAACATGTATTGGGGTGCATTTTCTCCTTTAACCCCTTGTGAATCTGAAAAATTGGGGTCTGCTAGTAATTTTTCATTTTCACAAATGTGTGCTTTGAAAAGCTTTTACAAGTGTTTCTGCCTTCTGTGAGACACCTTTTTAGTAAAAAAGTACCCTTTCAACCACTTAAAATGTTCGTACGGGGGTGCTCTTTCCAAAATGGGGTCACTTGTGGGGGTTTTTAATTTCTGGGGACCTCAGGAAATTTTTAAATGAGACATGGCACTAAAAAAACCATGTTTGTTAATTCTGGCCTGCAAAATCCATATTTTGCTTTTTGCCTCTAGGGGCCTGCTGTGCGCCCATACAGCGGGTTACAAGCACAAATGGGGTGTTGTTTTAATGGGGGGAAATGGGGAACATGTATTGGGGTGCATTTTCTCCTTTAACCCCTTGTGAATCTGAAAAATTGGGGTCTGCTTGTAATTTTTCATTTTCACAAATGTGTGCTTTGAAATGCTGTTACTTGCATTTCTGCCTTCTGTGAGACCCCAGTTTGTAAAAAAGTACCCTTTCTATCACTTAAAATGTTCGTACGTGGGTGCTCTTTCCAAAATGGGGTCACTTTTGGGGGGTTTCCACTGTAGGGCCAGCTCAGGGGGTCTTCATGTGCGACATAGCTCCCAATTATTATTTCAGCTAATTTCACTCTCCAAAAGTCATATGGTGCTCCTTCCACTGTGAAGCCTGCTGTGCGCCAGTACATTGGGCTACGAGCACATATGGGGTGTTGCCGTATTCGGGGGGAAATGGTGATCAAAATGTGGGGTGCATTTTGTCCCGTTACCCTTTGTGAAAGTGAAAAATGTGGGTGTATAGCAACTTTTTTGTCAAAAAATTGCAATTTTTCATTTTCACTTCCGCGTGAATCCTAATTCTAGGAAAAACCAGTGAGCTCAAAGTGCTCACCACACACCTTGAAAGATTCCTTAAGGGGTGCTCTTTCCAAAATGGGGTCACTTTTGGGGGGTTTCCACTGTAGGTCCAGCTCAGGGGGTCTTCATGTGCGACATAGCTCCCAATTATTATTCCAGCTAATTTCACTCTCCAAAAGTCATATGGTGCTCCTTCCACTGTGAAGCCTGCTGTGCGCCAGTACACTGGGCTACGAGCACATATGGGGTGTTTCTGTAAACTACAGAATTGGGGTAATAGATTTTGTGGGTTTTTTTGTTGTTAACCCTTGATGTGTTTCATGGAAATTGGATTAAAACTTAAAATCTGCTAAAAAAAAATGGAATTTTGAAATTTCATTCCAATTGTCCGTCAATTCTAATGGAACACATAAAGGGTTAACAAAGTTAGTAAAATCAGTTTTGAATAGCTTGAGGGGTGTAGTTTCTAAAATGGGGTGATTTATGGGGAGTTTCCACTATATAAGCCCCACAAAGTAACCTTATATCTGTACTGGTCATTAAAAAAATGGGTTTTGGAAATCTTCTAAAAAATTTAAGATTTGATTCAAATCTTAGAAGCCTTATAACGTCCTAAAAAGTAAAATGACATTTTCAAAATGATGCCAACATAAAGTAGACATATGGGGAATGTAAAATAATAACTATTTTTGGAGGTATTACTATATATTTCGAAAGTAGAGAAATTGAAATTTGGAAATTTGCAAATTTTTCAAAATTTTTGGTAAATTTGGTATTTTTTTGAAAATAAAAATGAAATATTTTGCCACAAATTTACTACTGTCGTGAAGCACAATATGTGACGAGAAAACAATCTCAGAATGGCCTGGATAAGTAAAAGCATTCCAAAGTTATTACCACATAAAGTGACACATGTCAGATTTGCAAAAAATGGCCCGGTCAGGAAGGTGAAAACAGGCCCGGGGTTGAAGGGGTTAAACAAGCATTGTTAGGGGCAGTGATAGGGGAGTGTTTATGTAACTGGCTGAGTGGGAGTTGCTATAAAGAAAGGAGAAGTGCATCAGGAGTTTGGTTGGATACAGCAACAGGAAGTGCTACATAGAAAACCAGAGCGGTTTGTTTACATGGTGAAAATGGGTCAGGAGTAGGGATGAGCGAACTTTTGAAAAGCTCGGTTCGGTTCGCTTCGGCTCGCTTCGGCGAACTTTAGTGAAGTTCGGATTCGTACGAACCGAACCTAAAACTAACCTTGCTATAATGGCTGAATAATTGCTGCTACAATAATGGGAGTCTGATAGGGTATAGTTTCGTTTACTTGCAGTTGCTATTACAATGAAAAAAGTGGAAAAAATCCAAGTGACTTCAACAACGGCGACGCAAAATATACGCATATTTGAGAATTTACACTAATGCGTACGCTAATGCGAACATTCCCGCACAAATAACGAACATACAGTGTAGCGTTGTTAAAGGTACGCTACTTAACTGAATATGTACGCATTAGCGTACGCATACACTGCGTCTGCGAACATTCCTACTCAAGTAACGAACATACAGTCTAGCGTTGTCAAAGGTACGCCACTTAACTGAATATGTACACATTAGCGTACATTCTCAATAAATATGCGTATATTTTGCGTTGCCGTTATTTTAACCAGATTCGTCACGAACTTTCTGAAAATTCGGTTTGATGATGAACCGAACTTTTGGGAAAGTTCGTAACGAATCTGGTTCGTTACGGTTCGGTTCGCTCATCCCTAGTCAGGAGAGTCCAAGTTGAAGATGTATATGAGGTAAGCAACTACATAAGCATGTCTGTTGAAAACCATAGTAATCCTGGAAAGCCCCTTTAAGCAGACATATAAGCAGGAACATGAACAGCAGCAAAGGAATGGGGAGAATTTCTAGAAGCAAGTATATTGAATAGTTTATTATACTATTTGGGGCACAATAAAAAGAAACCTTTTAAGAGAACATAATTGATCCAGAATGGCAGAATTGACAGCTCAAAATAATGGACAACTGTATTTAAAAGAAGCACAATACAATGCTGTCATATAACCCAGTAGATGGCTTAATCAATAAGACATTTTCAGCCAAGTCTGGTGACCTTTGAATGATATTGTAGATTAGAGTCCCATTTCCATATCTCTAAGGATTGTGTTAGAAAATGAATGGTTAGGATAATGTTTCCGAGGAAGAACCCATTAACACTCCTGAATCAACTGACAAAAAGGTCAAGGAAGTCATTTAGCCTTATAATTATCCCATATACTCAAATATATACTAAAATACATACTCATCCTGTATGAGGCTTCCTTCCTAGAAATTTCAGGAACAGGAAGAATATGTTAAATTTTACTGGAACACAAAGAACGCAAGCAAGAACTTCCAACAAACAGCTATGGCAGGTGGCGGAATTGAAAAATCTGTAATTTTTTGGTGATAATATATCCAGTGCTCATACATCACTGATCAATCTAGTGGACAGCCTCTGTACAAGCTTCTAGTGGAAAGCTTATTGTCACCCATTTTTTTTATTTGTACAGTATATAAATATATATATATATATATATATATATATATATATATATATATAACCATTTGTATTACTCCAATGGAAAGCTTGTTCACTATGAAGAAGTTACACTTGGACCATGGTGTGTACAGTGGCACAAATCTCCTTTAGAACCTAAGAAGACATCTTGCTTCATTGCTTTGAAAAAGGGCTAGGGTATAATGAAAGGCATAAGCCATTTGTACTCTTCTATCAATAAAGAATTTGTTTTTATGAATAGGTTCAGTGCTGCATTTTATATATTGTAAGACATCGCTACCAGAAACCTATGTCATGGATGTTGTTCCTGGCGAGGATTTTGCATTAGGGCCAAGGAACATCAATGAGTCAAGACCACCGGGTATGATTATCTTCATCTATATGACATGTGTGTGTTGTAATGTCTGTATGTCCTTATTTAACCATATATTCACCTTTACCACATGCTCTAGTGACTCTACATGTCCTTGTGTCATTGAACAGATACCACTGACATCATACTATTCTCTTTGAATATAGGGAATGTTTATGTAGATAGTCTATCCATTTTCTTTGTACATGTTCCTACATGACCCTGTGTGTAGGCAGTAGTAAAGTACTGATTCTAATAATTCCTACACCTTGTATCTGTGATCTATCAGACAGCTCCCTGTACTAACTCAATATGATGTGGTGAAGAGCTCATTCTGGCTATTTACCATCTTACTATTTTCACTAGTATTTCATGATCTCACTGTTGGAGCAGACAGCTTTCTCCCTCGGGCACGTCTTGCGTGTCTCATAAGTAGGGATAAGTGATATTTTCATGGAACAGCTGGGTACTGCGCTTTCAATTAGCAATAAAGTGACCGCAAAGCAATTTTATCTTTTACAAAGTGAGACTGGAGAGCGGTCTGAACAAAGAAAATGGGAGGGGAGATAGAATTTTAAACTTCTAAAGTTCTTTAGCCTTAGGGGTCAAATGGTTAAAGGTGCGTTTGTCTTACCCTGTGACTCATACTTACATCTGACTTTTCAGTTTGTTGTGGCATATCAATGCAATCATTTACCTTTGTAGTTTGGCATCAAGTGGATTGATCCGGTATTAAATTCCTGTTTTTATTCTAAACTTACTGACAACTTTATCAGTGAATTCATAAGCAAGATTACATACGTAGGAAAACGATACGTACGGATGGAAGATATGCTCATATTCCAATATGATCATACAGACTTGGAGCCGATGGTGGGATAGCCAATGTGGGGTCCTTCTGGTTGTAACAAGTTATCCCCTATTCACAAGGGATAACTATTAGATCTGAGGGAGTCGCACTGCTGGGACCACCAAGGGACCAGGAACCATGTTCCTATATAGTCTCCTGTAGATGAATGGAGTGTGCATGCTCAACCAGGATAGGGGGTCCCTGTTCTCGTTATCAGTGGGTGTCCCAGTAGTCGGACCCCCACTTATAGAACTGTTTTAACGTTGCATGGGACCTCTACCAATCCCAACAACTAGGGTACAGATGTCCCTTCAACAGTTCCGTGCACTTTAAAGAGGGTGTGTCATCTCAAGCATATTGCTAAGATATGCCACCAATATCTGATAGCCGTGGTTCCACCTCTGGGACCTGCAGCTGTCTCTAAAACGGAGCCCACAAAGTGAAGGAGAGTGTCAAAAATAGCCAAGTGGCATACTCTGCTATTTTCGGGAGCCCCATAGAAATGAATGGGAAGCTTACAGCACAAGCCCAGCCACTGCTCCATTGTATGGTGCTGACAGAGATAGCCAAGCCAGCATTCCCATAGAATGCACGGCCCATTCTCTTTTACTTTGTTGGCTCCGTACTAGAGATATCAGATATTTAGAAATAGCTGTGGGTCCACCATAGGGACCTGCACCTATTAGACATTGGTGGCATATCCTAGCAATATGCCACCAGTGTATGAGGGAAGACAACCCCTTTAAATGACTTGTCAGACCATCACCTACTGTATATCTCTCAATTCTCCTCATATATATGAATGTTTGGTTGAGCATGCATGTATTGTGAATGGGAAGATGGGAGTAATCCATTGCTAGACACCTCTGGCAGCAGCTTATCATTCTGAGAACACAAGGATCAGCTATGTTGAAATCCAACTGCTCAGTCCTTGTGTCCCCAACATCTGGAGGAACCAAACACATTATATGGCCTGCCACTTCTGCTGAAATCTAATGTCTAAGGCCAGCGTACTGCTATTTGCCAGTCTGCAACTGGACTTGTCATTGTTTCAAGTTGCAAGTCCGAGCCCAGCCTGGCTATGAAGTGATACAGCTGGTATTGTTGGATTGATAAGAGAAATACTAGACAATTGTCAGTGCTTCAGTCTTCCCTGAATCTGTACTCACCCTGTGAGGTGGGTAGTCGTTAATGAGTAAATATCATACTCCAGCATTCGCGCTAGTTTTAATGATGTAAGTGAGATTAATGCTAATTATATAAATGAAAATTGCATGCTGCGCCCTGCTGTCTGAGGATCACAAAATAGATTAACAGGAAAAGTGCTAATTATTTTTCAGGAAATTTTTGCCCAAGATATTTTCATCACGTAATAGAGTCCTATGGCTGCTGGCATCACTGCAGAACTGCAGAAGAATCGTGCAGTGACCAGAAATTTGTCCTGGTGTTATCGCTTTTTCTCGCCCCTTTAATTGAGACTGTAAAGAAGAAGGTTAAATTATCTCTATGCAGATGAACAACTGTCATTTTCTGTCCCTTTCTAGAATGCCCCCAGTAATCCTCTACACAAACAGCTGAAGGAAAGATGTAAGTATGTGGAGATGTGGGATCAGCAGAAATGTTATTCCGTCACATTCCTTGGGTGGAGAATGGGATGCTGGCACTGCCTCAATAGCAAAGTATATTTGGTAGCAAATGTCTGTGGGTCAAGGGTAAGTACTTTACATCTAGAAATAGGACTACAAGTGCTAAAATAGAATGCTGTGTCTATGGCATATTCATGGACAATGCATATTTCTGAAGGATCTTATTGGCCTTAGATCTGCCTGAAGTTATCGCACCAGACCATTCCATTCAGGGACGGACTGGGAACTTAAAGTGGCCCCGTTTTGTAGTTGGGTCCAAATTGATGGAAGGCAGGTGAGACCAGTGATACCATAATATGGCACATTATACCACCCCAACAGAGCAAAATACCACAGTCCGTCACAAAATACTGCCCCATCAGCACAAAATACCTCCCCAAAAACTTCCACTGGCCGGCCGTGTGGAGGGCCCAGGCAGCCCCCTGGGCATCGGCCAATCCGCCCCTGATTACTTGGAAGAAACTTCTGACAAGCAGGAATTAAAGGGGCTGTCCTGTACTAATAAACTCATTATTAGGGGTCATACACACAAACTTGATCAGCCTGGGAAACAGTCTGTGTATCCAGTCCATTTGTCCGCCAGATCTCCAGAACCGACTGCAGCTCCCCTTAACTCAACTAACTCAGTTCATAACTGATCACGGATCTCTTCTACTGAACTCACAGTTCAGTACAAGATCTGCAATTAGATATGAACTGACTATCATAAAACACTTTAAATAAAGTCAGTTCAGGGGAGCTGCAGTTGGCCCGAGAGATCTAGCAGACAAAGTGACCAGACACACAGACTGTGTTTCCTGGGCTGATCACAGTTGTGTGCATGAACCCTAAGGGCCCATTCACACCACCGTGTGAATGGGTCCGTATCTATTCTGCAATTTTGTGGAATAGATGCGGCCCCATTCACTTCAATGGGCAGCGTGCGATCTTGCCGAGACTCCACATGAAAAAAAACATGTCATATTCTTGTCTGCAATAGCGGACAAGAATAGGCATCTTCTATGGGGTGCTGGCGATGTGTGTTCTGCAAATTGCGGACCCGCAATACCACGGTCGTGTCAGGCTCCTCCTCCCGCCGTCGGTCTCTTGGTATTGGTGCGCGTTCCTGGCAGGGAGCGGGCACCGTGTTTGAGAGTGCCAAGGACGCGGCGGGTGCGCAAGCTCACTCGCGTTCTCGGTCACTAGGTTCACACCGGAGAACACGAGCAGTTTAATCTATTTGCGATGCTATGCAGAGCTGTTCACCTACTAAGGGTTAATTCTGTGCTCAGGAGTCTCTCCTCCCTTTCACCTGTGGGGGTGGGACTCCTGGCTGCATTTAAACCTTGCAATCACCATCATACTTGCCAGTGTTTGAGTTTCTCTGCACCAGCTATCCTAGTGGTTTATATTCTGCAGTTCTGACCTTGCTTCGTGTTTTTGACCATTGCCTCTGCCCGATCCCTTTGTACTTCGCTACTGGTTGGTTTTGACTTCGGCTCGTTTTTGACTACTCTTTGTTTTGTGATTTTGTCCTGACGTACCTTCCTGGTTTTGACTCGGCCTTATTAACTATTCTTCCGTGTTTGTTTGTCTGTCTCTTGTCTCCCATCCCCTGCACCATAGTCAATGTATATCGCAGTCATCGTGGTCGTCGCCCCACGGTTTAGCGTGGGTCGGGCAATAGGCAGGTCCCAAGTCCCTATTTTAAACACTCCTCCAACCTTCTTGCCACCTTTTCCCCCAAAACAGCTGCACCTTCCCCATTGAGGTGCAGCCCATCCCTACGGTAGAGCCTGTAGCCGAAAGAGAAGTCTGCCCAGTTCTCCTGGAACCCAAACCACTCCTTTCTACGCCAGTTCTTGAGCCACTTGTTTACCTCTCTAATCTCCCGCTGCCTTTGTGGTGTGGCTCGTGGTACAGGTAGTATTTGAGGTCCTTGCACTGCACTTGCGACCTAAATCTGTAAAATAATTTTTAAGGACCCTCCACCTGTGCAGAGTTTGTTCTCCTGAATGTAGATGCCCAACAGCATAGATAGGTTTACAGTAGGTCCTGCCTGACTTAGACCTTTGATCATAATATATTGGCTGAGAGTATTAGATTTTATCATATCAGAATAAGGGCATAGTCCATATATATAATGTTTTCATCTATTGTGTTAGTGCATTATTTTCTGTGATTTTTCTTTTATAAATGTAGCCATGCACATCTGCATATTCATTTATTACATCCTGCATCTATTTTCTGTGATTTTTGTTTAGTCTGACTCTCCACCTACCTCTAACTTTGTCATTGGTTCCAACGTAGACCATGACCGCTGGTTCTTCGCCAGCCCCTCCCAGTAATCTAGCAACGCAATCTGCGATATGTCTAACTCTTTGTGACAGATCGCCCTATTTATACCCCTAATGATCAAGTCTCCCACTACCAGCACCTGTCTGGCCTGCCCTGCTCTCCTGGTCCCCTGCTTACTGGAGCTGACATTTCCCTGACTGACATCCCCCTCATCTGCCAACTTTGCAAACTAGTTAGGGTGTGTCAGATCAGGGCTAGCCTCCTTGGTACTCTTCCCTCTACCCTGCTTTCTACATGTTATCCAGTTCCCTACCTCAGTTTCCTGACCCTCCATACTACCAGCCTCCCCTTCATCTACCCCAAGAGTAACTGGACTTTACATAAACTTTACATAAACTTTCAGTATGTCAGAGTGGCATATCAAGGATCTTGAATAGTGGGGGTTTGAGCGCTGAAACGCCCCTCCGATCCTTAAAACAAGGAAGTTAGACTCGCTGTAGACTTTCTATTGAGTTTGTCTTCACTCCAGTCTCCAGCAGCACGGAGAGACCGCGCTCTGTGAGTGCCTCTGACTCCTTCTTTTAGTGATCCCAGCGATCCAAACCTTTGACATATCAGCAGTTTAAATAACATGGTTACTCTTCAAAGAAATTAAAACTTGGGACATGCTTTAAAGATTTAGATCTGTAACTACAATACTTTTCTATTACTTCTCTTCCCCCTCATAGTAGGCAGAACTTATGCATTAACTACAACCATGGGTGCAAGAAACAAAATAAGCCGGAGGCCTTACACTTATGCTAAAACAAGCAAATCCTTTTAAGATGCTTTTAACCCGGTAGCGTGGAATTATTAGAATTCCCAGTGTGTGCAGGGTTAATAAAACAATTATCAGCTGTCACGGCAGATGTTACGGTGTGAAAGGCTTAATTCATATCCTTAGTGTCTATGATTCATCTAGAAATGTTATTTAGAAGTGTTTATTGCCATGACGACTTTGAAACCTACGACTTTGATTCACCATTACAATTTTCTTGTTATGTTCTGTCAAATTCATTTTTTAATTCAAAGAATACAAGAAAACGGGGGGGTGATGGATTATTTTAATGGTGTATGTGTAAGGATGATATCACTTATTTAAATTGTGTATAAACTTTCAAAGTTAATATTACTAAATCTCTGCCTAGTATGGAAATAAAGCCATTCGGGGCAGAACCATATTGTAGCCACTCTGTATGCCAAATGATAAGAAAATTGCTTACCTGGCATTTAAAAATACTCTGATTTAGGGCTCATGTACACGAATGTGTGCCGTCAGTGCCCATGCTGTAGACCGCAATTTGCGGTCCACAATGCACAGGCACTGACCGTGGGGCCGCCGCATTCGGATCGTGGACCCATTCACTTGAATCGGGTCCGCGATCCCGTAGTCCGCACCGCAAGAAAGTAGTGCATGCACTACTTTTTTGCGGTGCGGAGGCACGGCCAGAAACACCACGTAAGCACAAAGTAGTGATTCCGTGGGGTTCCGATCCATGCCCCCGTTACTCATTTCTGGGATTGCAGACCCATTCAAGTGAGTGGATCCGTGATGCGGGCTGCAATACGGCCACGGCTGGGCAACGGCCGTGTGCCTGAGCCCTTAGTAAGTTGTGTACTCACAACTCTGCTGATGCCCATGGCCGCTCATGCCCAGGCAGTCACGGACCATTCCCACTTTGTTGCACTCTGTATTCCCCTATGTATACCCATTTACTGAGTATAGAATGCAGTATGCCGCTGCCATCAATATATAGAATGCATTTGAATTATAATTTTAAGGGAATTTTGAACTCCTTATGGAACTAACATTTGACAAGCCTCGGTACTGTATATATACCACACATTTTCATAAGACACCATTCACCCAATGAAAGCCAAAAGAGTGTGTCCTTTCACCCTCTGTCAGGCCAGTATATATGAATATACTTTTTTTATGATGTGGAATAGTATAGTATACTACACATTAATCCATATAAACATTTTACAATAGGAACCTATTAGCAATATAACCCACAGTGTGCTCAGTGGCGTAAATACCGGGGAAGCAGGGGAAGCGGCTGCTTCGGGGCCCGGGCTGACAAGGGGCCCGGGAGCAGTGTCTCAAACACACTTACTGTGTGTACATAATTTTACATTTTCAGGCCATGCCGGGCCCCCTTCCTTCACATAGGTGCCCGCTCACCATGCCCATCCACCCTCCATCACATTTATTAAAACAGGGCCCGCTCCGCCCGCCCCCATACATGATACTGAGCTGAGCTGCCTGTTCTGCCTACCTGAATAGCACGCTGCCAGCCAGAGAACAAGCCAGCAGTGTGCTATGCAAATTAATCTCTTCAGTCTTCAGGCAGCTCGGGGGCAGCCCGCCCACCAAGTGAAGTCCTCCTCAAGGGGCGTGGCAAGCAGGAGAAGCAGGCCAAAGGAGCAGCAGCAGGGCGGAGGGAGGCACAGCAGGCATGCACAGCACTTGTTTTTTCAGGTATGTGCCTGGTCCCCCTGGCCCTCCCTTACCTTGCCTGCTGCTGCACAGTGCTTCTGGGGCCTCTCTAGGCATGAAGAAGGGTTAGGGCAGGGAAGAGTGCAAGTGGTTCACCCTTTCCTCCTCTCCTCTCCCAGTCTGTGACAGGAGGAAAGGCCAGGCACAGCAGCAGGCATAGTTCTGAGTGTGCAGCCAGGGCAGGCTGCAGCATGTAGCTGCCACAGGCTGCCATCCCAGTCCCACCAGCCTCCTATATAATAAAAGGCATGCATCTGCTTCTGTTATAGTACAGGAGGCTGGCAGAGGCTGCCAGCCTTCAGCATGCAGCTGCCAGGTAGCCAGATCGCAACCTATGCCTACTCCTTGCTCTGCCAGCCTCCAGTACTATAGCATGCAGTACATGGCAGCCACCCCTCTCTGCTCGCTGTTCTGCCATCTACTAGTGCTTATTATGGCACTCTTAAGTTACATATACACACGTGATGCCAGGATGGTCCTGGGCTGGCATCGGGTGCGTGCATATGTTTGCCATAATAAGCACTAGTACATGGCGGAGCAGCGGAGGCATAGAGGAGAGGCTACCATGTACCGCATTCTATAGTACACGAGGCAGATGAAGGAGTGGGCAGAGGTTGGGATGAAAATTCCAATCAACCCACTTTCCCAATAAAGATAAACTTGAAAAAGCATTGCCATGTCCAAAAGTGTCTTCACTATTAAAAAATAAAAATAATTGTCATGCACATTGTACACCGTGACTGAAAACAATCAAAACACAATTCAACTTTTTTTTTGTTACCGTGTCCCCCAAAAAATTTTATATTAGTGATCAAAAATTGTATCATCGACCAGAAAAAAAAAATCTTCAGCTCTTTAGGCAGAAATATAAAAAAAATACTTTTAGCTGTCAAAAAATGGCAATACAAAGACTTTTTTTTCCGAAATGTTTTATTTTAAGAAAGTGAGCCTGTAAAAAAAATTGCTGTGGGGCCCAGTCAGTTCTAGCTACGCCCCTGAGTGTGCTTATAGGTCATAGCCTTCTGTCAGAGATATATGATCCTCCCAATACATACCTCCAACATATGCTCTGAATGTGATGGAGACAGAGCCTAAGGCCTCTTTCACATGAGCGTGACGGATTAGGTCCGGGTGCGTTCAGTGAAACTTGCACCATTTTGCCAGCAAGTTCAGTCAGTTTTGTCTGCAATTGCGTTCAGTTTTCTCCGCGCGGGTGCAATGTGTTTTGATGCGTTTGTCAAGCGCGTGATGAAAAACAGAAGGTTTACAAAAAACATCTTTTAGCAACCATCAGTGAAAAACGCATTGCATTTGGATTTGCTTGTGGGTGCAATGCGTTTTTTACTGAAGCCCCATTCAGTTCTATGGGGCCAGGGATGCGTGAAAAACACAGAATATAGAACATGCTGCATTTTTCACGTAACGCAGAACTCATGTACACAGACCCATGGAAATGAATGGGTCAGGACTCAGTGCGGGTGCTATGCATTCATATCACACATCACACCTGCGCGGAAAACTCACTTGTTTGAAATAGGCCTAAAGCTGGCCATACACATTATCTTTTGTTGGCCAAACCCACCGAGAATAGCAGGTTCGGCCAACACACTGATGTATGTGGAGCTCCCGATTCTCCCCCAACAGATGATGTCAGGGAAGGCATGGATTGGGCGAAATGAATATTTTTGCCCAATCCTTTTAAACCGCCGCCAGAAGTGTCTGGCAGTGGCATTCTCCATTCTCCCCATAAAATACACATACAAGCTCGGCCGAGCTGTGTATATGTATCAGGAAGTGGGGAGGGAGTCAGGAGAGATAGCTGCTGGCCAAAAGATCGTCCAACAGCTGTTGACTGTGTGGACAGCTTTAAAGGTGTTGCCCAACTTCAGATCATTAAGGCATGATGTAGAGGTGACATGTCCTGCAGATTCTCATGTAGTAAATCCATGAAGTCAAAATGTGAGCAGTATATCCCCATGGTTCTTTTTTGCAGCTTGAAAATCACTGCTAAAAAGTATATGTGAAGGTGTAATATGAAAGAATAATGTACGTTATCATGCATGCAGTTTTATAGCATTTTTTTTTTCGAATGGTAGCGTGAACTTTTTACTGGGACACTCATACAGCAGTCTCCTTCCTTAAAGGGGATGTCTCACTTCAGTAAATTGCATTTATCATGTAGATAAAGTTAATACAAGGCACTTACTAATGTATTATGATTGTCCATATTCCCTCCTTTACTGGCTGGATTCATTTTTCTATCATATTCTAAACTGCTCACTTCCATGGTTACGACCACCCTGTAACCCAGCAGTGGTGGCCGTGCTTGCCCACTACAGGAAAAAGCACCAGCTTATGCGCACTTCCACGGTTCAGGCCACCAGAGAGGCCTTTTTCTATAGTTTGCAAGCACGACCACTGCTGCTGGATTACAGGTTGGTCATAACCCCTGGATATGAGCAGTGCATAATGTGATGGAAAAATGAATCAAGCCAGTAAAGGAGGCAAAATGGACAATCAAAATACATTAGTAAGTGCCTTTATTAAAGGGGTTATCCAAGACTATTAAATTCCCCCCATATGCCTAGGTCCCTCACAATGAATATATTTACCCATGCGTGGATGAAAACATCCGGTGTCAGGGGGGAGCAACCAATGGCAGGCAGGGAAGGGAACGAGCCTCCCTAGCGTCAGCCGCGATGCTAGGAAGGCCCCCCATCCCTGCTTGCCATTAGCTGTCTTCCCCCCGGACATTGGCCAATGTTTTCATCCGCGCACGGGGAGAAGCAGTGGTGCAGGGACCAGGAGCGGCACGGGGGGCCATTCATTGTGAGGGGCCCGGCATATGGGGAACATTCTTATAGTCTTGGATTTACATGATAAATGCAATTTGCTGAAGTGAGACAACCTCTTTAAAAGTCTATTGAGAAAACCGGTCAGATTTATGAAGAATGTGGTCTATGCAGTATTAATACTGTGGTTGAGAGAGAAACTGAGGGGAAAGGCAGAAAATGCATCAAAGCTAAATGCAATTTTCCTGAGGTTTTATATAACTGCATTAAAACATCATGAAAAACGTTTTACATTTTTAATAGCTTTATGCATCTTTCATGTATTTCTAATTTACGTTGTCCTAGCGGGTCCTCTACAGAAAAGAACCATGGATGTGGGAACTTACTGGCACAGACCCTTTCTGCCTCTGTGTGCTGCCATACAGGTTCTGTTGGGTGTTATATGTTCAGAGATAATTCTAAGGGAAAATGCCTCCACATAGGAATGCAAGTATTCCATAATTTCCTCCATATAAAAAAAACCTCCATATATATTCCTATGAAACTACTGTCAGACCTGTCACCACGAGATGCGTGCAATTTGTTATAGAGCAGAAGGAGCTGAGCAGATTACAGTGTATAGTTTTGTGGGAAAAGATTCCCCAAAACTTGTAATTTATACTTTTAAATCTCTGCTCTTTCTGAGCTCAGTTGTACAGAGTGGCTGACTTATCCGTGATTCATGGCATTCTCTGTGTAAGTGTATATATAGTTAGCAGTCAGTCATGATAAGACCACCCACAAAACTATATCAATCTGTTCAGCTGTATCTGCTCTCTAAAGGGCCCTTTACATGTGTCGACAATTCAACCAGCATTACGCTATGATCCAGCTGTGTAAAGCAAAACGCTCGTTCATTGGGTATTTGTATCCTTTTGAGCAGCACAAAGAGTCATCGTTTTCCAGTGTGCTGTGTAAACACGATCTGCTGCCGGGAAACAAGACAGTATTGGGAGGAGCAAAGGCATTAGCAATCAGTCCTCCCCATATTTTGGAGAAGATCACTGCATGTAAATGCAATGTTCTCCTCTGCTGTTGGGAAGGAATGCTTCCATCCAGACAATCTGCTAGATTGTCATACCGTGTAAAGGGACCATAACTGCAGCCTGCAGATTCTAGGTTGAAAGTTCCCTTTAAAGTTAAAGGCTCATATACTTTTGTGGGTTGCATCTTGTGGCTCAGTACCATTTGGAGGTTGTATAGAGCCATAAAACAGCCATGTACAGGAGCCTTAAATTAACCTTCCAGTTCAAGTTAAAAAAAAATAAAAAATTAACTGGGGAACAAAACAAAGCACTTATATAGTGCACTCCTTTTTAGCTGCAGATCTGCTAATTCTCAAGCTTCTTCTCTGCCATTCAAGATGGCTGCACCGCTTCTCAGACTGTCTAATGTATCCATGTGCATTTGTTAGCCCAAGACAATTCCTGCTGCCCTTGGATTGGCCAACAGTGCTCACATGAACAGTGCTGGCCAATCTAAGAGCAGGGCTGGAAAAGTATGAAGTGTCTTGGGCTACCAATGCACAGTGGTGCAGCCATCTTGGATAACAGAAGAGGAGCCCAAGAATTATCTCATCGGCAACTAAAAAGATGAAAAGGAGGTCACCATGTAAACATTCTGTTCATTCTCCAATGAATTTTCTTTTTTCTTGAACCGTATGATTGCTTTAAGTCTTTCCTTTATCCTTTTCCTTTACTTTTGGATCCTTTCCTGGCTTTGGCCAGGCTAGACTCTGAATCCAACCTAAGGAATTTCTTCTTGGAAAACCATGAAAACTGCAACATAAATGTCATAAATAGGATCTGCTGCAGATTTCAAAAGGCAGCGTGAGAATCCAAAGACATAAAACCTAAAATAGACAAAAGTCTTAAGTCCTAAAATATACAAACCACCGAATGTTATAGAACCTGAGTTACAATTGTAATGTATAAATCCTGTAAGCTAAATGTAATATTTGCCAAGGGTGCGGACACGTGCAGGATTTATTATGCAGTTTGTTAAGCCAAAACCTGGAGTAGATTCAAAAAATAGTAAAAATAGTGTCTGTCCTTAATATGTTCTTTACCCAATCCTGATTTTGTCTTCAAAAACTGTATAGAAACCATGCATATCTAGCCTTACCCTAACTCAAGCAGGAAAGCATATACTGTATAAGATGTGTATTGTTGCCTTCACACAGAAGGGTGAAGTGTGCTTTAGCTACCGCCTCTTGTGGGCTTCATGTTACTCATCAGTAGGGCTTGTCTATTCATAAGGAGCGAGGAGCTGCCATTGGCTGGAGGGAGAAGCAGCTATCCCTGCACATTGCTCTCAGCTCTGGGAAAGACTGTCTGCTTAGAAAGCGGCTGTCAACTACTCTGAGCTACCACATTCTCACAGGAGGAACTAAGTCCAGGAAAAGAAGCTCCAAAGTAAAGATCCTGACCCTGGCCACTCAAATGGACATTAATTTAACAGACCTTCTAGATCATTATATACATTATAAGACTGAAAGCTGAGCTGGAACCAGCCTGGATCTGGCAATGTTCTACCAGGACTGATTGCTGGCCATTCCTAAAGGGCAGGCGAATGGACTTCCACAACTGATCACATTTATGAAGACTATGGACCTGTACCTTAGAAGACTGAAGCAGGAGCTGGTAAGAAATCTATGGTACATACATGGTAGAAACGGATAGCTTGTCTTTGTTACACATTATATGGACAATACGAGAAAACAAAAAAGTGCATGCAGCCAGAAAACATTGCAATAGATATATTATTGTTTGCAAATATTAGTTTGCAAATGATAAAAACTATTGTATATATATATATATATATATATATATATATATATATATATATGATCTAGCAAAAATTTGCTGTATTCTACAGGCAATAGTTGTCTGAGGTTTAGACTTCTACTAGAGATCCCATGTTCATTATAGTAAAGAATGTATACACAAAGAGTGCAGATGTCTTGGTGAGGCAGGAAGCTTTTTCAGATTCCTGCTCTTCTCCGGGGGGGAGTGTCTTCAGTGCCTGGTCCATGTTGGCGAAACAAGTGCTAGAAAGAGAAGCTGTGTATATAGATGTGTATTATGTACAACTAGTAGAAAATGATGAACCTGCAAATGTAAATGTTTCACAGGAGGACCAAGCATATAAAGCATGCAGCACATGGTGAGCAAGGGCTTATATAACTGTGCTGGGTTCAATCTGGGACAGCTGGAGTGCTATGAAAAGCAGAGGGCAATTCTGCCCTAATGCTCCTTAAAGAACAGTGCTAAACTGTACCTGTAATGCCACCATGTAATACTAATATAGAACACCTAATTAATACTGCCATCATGATTGTATAATCGCGCCATTTAGTGCTATATAGCCATGTAGTGGTTGTCTGGATGTTATATTTGTATTTGTATTTTTTATAAAAAGGACCAGAATGTAATTGAAAAAGAGGCTATACTCTCCAAACCCCCCTCGTCTCCAGTTCCGATGCTTCCTGCGTCCATGTTGGTCTCTACTTCCTAGTCCCTCTCTACACACAGGAAATGACCACTCATTCAGTCAGTGCCCCAGGCCGGTCACCCCTTTTAATTTATAGCACTACAGTCAGTGCCTAGCTAATACAGTAGCGGGTGCCCCTCGTGGGGTTGGTCACAGGGCAACTGCCTCTTTTGCCCATGTTATAATCTGGCAATTACTGCTTAAACAGAATAAACAGAAAAATTTAAATTCAGCAGCTTTAGGGCGCATTCACCCGACCGCGCCGTGTTTTTCTGTCCACAAATTGCGTATACGCAAAACACAGATGCCACCCGTGTACGTTGCGCAAGGAGTCGGCCCATTATAGAAATGCCTATTCTCGAATAGGACATGCTCTATATTTTTTGCAGGGCCACATAACGGAACAACAGGTGCGGACAGCACACTGTGTGCTGCCCGGATCTTTTGCGGCCCCATTGAAATGAATGGGTCTGCACCCGTTCTGCAAAATTACGGAAGGGATGCAGACTCATTCACAGGGTCGTCTGAATGAACCCTCAGGCCTCGTCCACATTTCCGTGTCAGTGACACGGAATGTCCCTGAAAAAAGAATACTTGTTTCATTCGTGAAGATGTCCGTGAAGGATGCGTGGTTGGTACGTGTGTCCTTTTTTACCATCCATGTGTCATCCGTTAGTCAGTGACGTTCCATGCCATCCGTGTTGTGTCTGTTATTTTCATGGACCTATAGACTTCAATGGGCGTGCTTGGTCTGCATCATGGATCAAAGCAGTGCATGTGTACGTGATTTTTTTACTGACCCTCGGTCAGTAAAAAAATGAAAATGTGAACAAGACCTTATACTGTTATATTTCAGGGTCTTGTTTAGCTATACATCTAAGTCCATAAAACTAAAGGAAAAATGGCGGAATTTATAGTGGGGGGCTGTTTTAGTGGTAAAAGTGGCTATTTCAGTTTCAGTGTAAGTAAAACAGTGGATAAACTGTATCCAAATTCATGTCATTTGAAATAATGGGATGCATATACAGTAGATAAGGAATTGATAGTGGTGCAAATGTGCCATATTCAGAAATCATCTTTTCATTAATGCCAACCGTTCAGGCTTGTTTATAACATGGACCAAATTTATGAACCACATGCCATTTTTCAGATGGGCAGTACATGCGCCAAATTTGTATATGCCCTTCTTACAATTTTGGGAATTTGTAGCAAATAGCTATTCCAGTTAATAGCTATAGACCTATGGGGACATTTATCAAACTGGTGTAAAGTAGAACTGGCTTAGTTGCCCATAGCAACCAATCAGATTCCACCTTTCATTTTCCAAAGGAGCTCTGAAGAATGAAAGGTGGAATCTGATTGGTTGCTATGGGCTACTAAGCCAATTCTAATTTACACCAGTTTGATAAATGACCCCAATAATTTTTTACATGCGTTCCACTGACTAAGAGGTCATATAAAATACACAGAAATATGGCATCAAAATAAATGATACAATGATGCGATGGGATCTTAGACAACAATGCACAGATTGTGGGAAAGGAAGCGTCTGAGGCAGCTAAGTTTAGAAGCTTTCTTTCTAGCATGCACCTGTCCTCATCTGGGCTGAATGACTCCACTCTGGTGTAATGTCAAAGCTAAACTCACAGCGATAGAACAGTCTATGGCTTTTGTGATGGCACACAACAACTGCTACAGCAGAGCTACACAATGCATGATGAGAATAGGTTGGGTACTGAAGCTTTGTTCTATGATATTATACAAAGAATAAATAAAAGAGTTGAATTTAAAGGGGAAGTCCATTTTCTAGTAAATATTCCCTCAAGATAAAACTTAGTGGATATCCCTTCCCAGGGACATTGTCTTAAATGAATTGGATATTGATATTCTGTGAGGTGCCAGGGCCCTTTTCATGATTTCCATACCAAGTAAAAATCGGTGGCTTTGCCTTTCATAAGCACTGCAATCAATTCATGACTAGCTTTCAAGACCTGCAGAAGGGCACGTTGCATTTTTTCACCACTTTAATAACAGCAAATTTGACTGGATGTAGGGTGAATAACAAGTTTAGACTCTTGCTTATGGTTGCACTGTATTTATGTGGGGAGTGTATACAGTATATAAGCATATACAGCAGCTGTCAATTAAAAGGCGTCCGCCAGCATTATCAACCCTAATAATGGGCTGACCCAGTTGATTAAAAACATACCTTTGTTTCCCAAATCAGCTGCTGCATTTAGGAGAAATATATTTTAAATATCAAATTAGGGTCTAAGTGCACGAATGTAGGCCCTAGCAACTCTGCACACCCTAGTTCCTCCGCTCTGCTTTTCTGGACACTTTCCATTAATATAGATGCTTGGCCCGGTCAGGGCGGTGACCAAGGATGCAGAGCGAAGGTACTAGGGTGTACAGAAGTTACTAGAGCCTAACATTAGTGCACTTAAGCCCTAATTTACATATTTTTAAAATACATTTCTCCTAAACACAGCAATGGATCAGGGGAAGAAAATTGTGTTTTAAAGCGTACCTAACCTTTCATTAAACTTTCCCTTAATCAGTAGTACAGTGTGCACATAAGGAATGACACTATTTCTGGCCAATTTATGAGTTGTATCTGCCATCTTTTAGCAGGCTCTGCTTCTAGTTTCTAGTTCTCCCAGGTTTGGTGGGTGAAGACTGGCTACCCACCACCGTACAAAGAAAGTAGAGAAGAATCTGCTTCCTAGCCTTCTTTTTCTTTCTTCAGCTTCAGGATCATTGAGGACATTACAGAGAAGCACTGACCTATACAGTTGTAAATAAAGCACTTGGGCTGCGATATAAACATCCTATGTAGCTGTGCAGTCTCTTTATTGTCTTTCCTGGAGTCTTGTCTTACTCAGCTCCTGTTCACTTCTGTCCCCCTCCCCTCTACATAAACTTGTATCTGACATGCGTAATATAATCTTTCTGTGAGCTGCTCCCGTCCTGGATGTATTCAAAACATTTAACAAGGGAAGGGAGTAGATAAACAGCTGATAACATGAGAACTAGACAGTTCTCAATGTTAAGATATATTACAAAGTTTATTGGGGTTGCTTGTACTATTGATGCAAAGTTGTGTGAAAAGTAGCGAGCATTTAAATCATCATGGTAAGCCCTATAAGGTATTATGGCTAGTTTAATAGGGTTCATCCTGCTGACAAATATCCTTTAAGTGGGTTTTCCAGGGCCAACCTATTGGCAATCTATCCATGGGATAAGCCATCAATATGAGGTTGGTGGAGGTCTGACAATTGGCCTCCCCAATGATCAGATGTTACCTGTAGGCACAGGTTCTAGAACTAAACAATGTATGGAGCATAAACACCACAGCTCCATACACTGCGTAGTGGTCATTCTGCATTTGTATGGTGGTACAGCAACTGATGCTCCTATTCAAATAAATGGGGCCGAATTGAAATACTATACATAGCCCATGGACAGATGTGGTGCATTTTTTTCTGTCATACCCTTTTTTGCTAAGGCCTCTTTCACACATGAATGAATCACTGATGTGTGCTGTCCATGGTCTCCAGAGATTGCTGACACATCCATTGACCTTAATGTGTGTATTCACACACCAATGGCTTTCCAAGAAGCGTGGGTCCATGATGACACAAAAGAAGCAGGCCCTATTTTGTCCACGATTACTGATCCTTCATGCACATTATAGTCTGTAGGTCCGGGAAAACCTTGAGCACAGCATGGATGATTTCCATGTTTAGTCAATAGCTTTCACAGACCATTGGTAGGAGACCATTAGAGACTTATTTTCAGCCTAGCAGTGTCCGTGGAATACGGATGACACACGGACCAAACATTGATCCTTCACAGACATCTTCATGAGTAAACCACTGACCATGTTGTCACGGATCTCATCAAGGGCATGGATGTGTGAATGAGGCCTAACTATGCACAACACTTATTTTATTATTTAAAATGGCAGAGGTTCTATAGAAGACACTATTTTGATATTTTACTGGACATGGTGCCATGATATGAGAGCCAGTGATACCCTGTTGAGTGGTAACATGATGGCAGGGGCAGGACATGCCTCTAAAGGCAGGATTTTTTCAAAATGTTCCATGAATCCACCCATCCTTGGTCCCTAAAGTTTCACGTAATAACTGTTGGAGGAAAAATCATTCAGTTGTTCCTTCTCCACCAAATAATAATGTAATGTACTAATTTATAATCATTAGTTTACATTCTCCTCATTTCTTTCCACCACCATCCCTTGCATACAATTGCAGTACTGAATGAAGGGCCGTCTTACCATATATATTTGGCAGAGTTTTGGTCTCCTGTAGCTTTTCTCATTTTGCATTACTTACTTTGATAATGTAGAAGGTTTATTCCTGTGGGACATGTCCTTGCCAGTGTGCTTACGGAAAGTGCTAAATGGACATCATTAGCTACATAAATTACAGCAACTGAAAGACATCATCCAAATGGTTCTACAAAGAATCCAATTTTTTTTTACTCAGTAATTTTCATCTGCCACAGCTTGTTTGTGCTCTTGGTGGATGTCTACATCACCCACACTTCATCCCAGCCCTGGGTTGTGGTGGCACATGATAATACTATTCATGTCATTCTAAGCACTTCTAGAGAAGCTGCAGATCATGGTGCCAGTGAACTTCTCTTGACTTTAATTTGAACTTCAGGCTGTTCTAAATCTCCACTTCTAAGTTTCAGGCTGTGGTTTCATGAGCCAGTTGTACATTTTATAATTGCCAACAAAATTCTCAGACTCTGCTGCCCCAGGCCAGAGATGCTATACAGTGCTAGATACACTATACTCATCCAAACGGCTTTGTAACACTTGGTAAAGTGGTTGCTGCTCCGTTTTACTAACCCAAAAGTACATACCAGTATGCCAACAGCTTTTGATGTATGACAAGTGATACTGTGCACATCATAGTTTGAACAGCCGTCTTCCTCACTCTTTACTGCAAATGACAAGCAGTTGGTTTCAACAGCTAATGATGGCTAAAAAATACATGTAATGGGGAGCCACAAATTACAGGTTGGGGACTCAGTCTTTTTGCAAAAATGTACACATTTTTTAGAAAATAAATTACATGGAATGCTGAAGTAATTTTTATCTTGGAATGTTTGTTGTCTATGGGTTCTTTTCCATGGGCCAATGCCTGGCCATAATGAGCCCCAATCGATCATTGGTGCTCATTCAAAAGGGCTGCCAATGCAAACTGTCGATGCCAGTGAAAGCAATGCAGAACCAAACAAGACTGTTTGGTCCCCATACAGTTTGCATATTTTCATCAGCACATTCCCTAGGGAGATAGGCTGCCAACAATGATGACTTTTAGTCTTATATGAAAGATGTGATCAACCAACTATTGAGAGTTTTCTCATTTGTCTGCTGATCACTGCCATGTTTACACCAATGTCGTATGTCTGATTATCAGTACATGTAAAAGTACCTTTAGTTAGAGATCTTTAAAAGGGTTTCCTACATTTGGGGGCCCTAAGGTCTGCCTGCTCATGTCACCAGACCTACAGAGGTAAACATACTTACCTACTCAGCGCTTCTGGGTTCTGGCTCCTTTGGTCCCCCACCTGCACTGATGTGCTCTGGTTCAGCTTGTTTGACGGGAATCATGTGTGCCTCTGCAGCCAATGACTGGCCACAGTGGTGATGTGTCCTCCATGGGTGTCGTGGAACGTTTGACCCCTGTCAAACTGGATGTTGGCACATGGAACCAGATTGCATCAGTGGCAGAAGGGGACTGAAGGCATGGAGCAGGTAAGTATGCTTCCTTCCATGAGTCTAGCAATGTGGCGGGGCTAGGGGGCAAGGCCGAAAGGCCCTCAAACATGGACAACCCTTTTAAAGGCATCTAGAAGGCATCTCGAAGAATACATTGGTAGTAGGCTTTATGGCTAGGGCTACACGGCAACTTTAAATTACATGGAAGTTTAATGAAACTTGTGATAGCAATACAACTTGTGTTATTTCTTATGGAGAAAAGATTTACATGAAATCATATCAAGATTTCTGTTGTAGTTCCCATGGTAAAGGGGTCATCAGATATGCAGCATACTCCTCTCTTAATTCTACTAGTGTGGTTAGACCAGATAACTCCTTCAAATACAGTTTTTACCTCATGTTGAATAGTAGAAGTTGTGCTATGACTGCACTGACAATCCAGAAGTTTAACCAGTTAAATAGGAACCAAAAATGAAGCCTGACATTTGCTGTCTAGAAACTCCCATTATTTAAGAGGTGCTGGTCCTGCTGACATTGGCAGACTCTGTTGACATTCATAGACTGGCAATCTTTACAATGTGTCCCATAAAGGAGCAGCCATATGTGAAGGGTTCCACAGTGGAAAACAATAAACCTCTGAAACTTGGAGCCTCTGATACAGATGTGAACATGCCCTCATTGTGATTGGGACAATCCTGCTGCATCACATTTAATCTATACATATAGGGGGAGATTTATAAAACTGGTGTAAAGTAGAGCTGGCTTAGTTGTCCCTAGCAACCAATCATATTCCACCTTTCATTTTCCAAAGGAGCTGTCAAAAATGAAAGGTGGAATCTGATTGGTTGTTATGGGCAACTAAGTCAATGTAACATAGTAACATAGTTTGTAAGGCCGAAAAAAGACATCTGTCCATCCAGTTCAGCCTGTTTTCCTACAAGTTGATCCAGGGGAAGGCAAAAAAAACCCTGTGAGGTAGAAGCCAATTTTCCTCACTTTAGGGGGAAAAATTCCTTCCCGACTCCAGTCAGGCAGTCAGTTCTACTTTACACCAGTTTGATAAATCTCCCCCATAATCTTTATTCATATGGCACCAAAGTATTTGCAGCATTTTACAATAAGAGGGATCACTGACAAACTAATAATTCATTACATTGTAACAAACTAATCTAACTAACAATTAAAACAAGTGAAGACCCTGCTCATAAGAGCTTACAATCTATGAGGAAGTAGGGGAGGCCCAAAAGTTAAGCAGCGCTGTTTGATCTAATGGTCCAGCCAAATAAAGGAGTACATATAACAGTGCATGAGCTGCATTGTGATACTTAAATAAGCAGAATTTAACCAAAGTCATGTATATAGGAACAGGATGGAGCTCTGACTACACAGCAGATTACATCCTACCCTACCAGAGGACTTGGATGATGAACACGTTCTGACATGCCCTGCAGTGTCTCAGTAGTGAAGCTGTGTACCGGATTTGCATAGAGTCTGAAGGGCTTAATTAACCACCTCTGACTGACAATTTGCATAAATATATTTTTAATGGGGAGGGGGGCTACATGTAGCCTCAGCACTAGTGCCAAAAATAAGCAGTTTCGTCTTCTTCTGTGCAGATGGATTGAATACAACCAAACCAGTAGTGTTTTATAGAAATGATCTAAACGTTGCGTTACAAAATTTTAAAAAATAGATTTGATAATCTGAATACTATATTAATCTCTGACATGGTTATGTTTTGTGTGCTTGATAATGTGTATCATATGCCTAATTTTATAAACATTGAAAAGATCCAATCATTCAGGTAAATCCAGATCATGTCAATGTTATGATATATAGTTATAGTTTCCAGTACGGTACAATAATCCGGCCCTATTTTCCATATGTAATTAGGAGCATTGCCAATGCCATTTATATACCGTCACACATAACAATCAAGGTGTGGTCCAAACCACATGAAAATAGTATGAGAAAACCCATGCCAAGTTATTTATAGAGGACCTGTAACCTCTCATGACATGTCTCCTTTAGTAACTACTCGTATTTCCCATGTGATGAAAATTCTGGAGCTAGTTACAATGAAGATCCAGATCAATGTTTTTTACCAGTTGGGGGGGAGGTCCCAGCACAGTCTAACACTATCCAATCGGTGCTGCCAGGGACACCCCCATCCCTAACTTGTAACACCCATCTGGGCCTTTAATGCAAACTGCATTCATAAATTTGAGCAGGAATAATAAAGGAATGGTACAACATAGAGTCATAAGAGTAGAGGCTCCAGAATTATTACATGGGGAATGCTGTAATTACTAAAACTGACATATCAGGAGAAGTGACAGGTCCCCTCTAAAGGGGTTTCTCTGGCAATAATAATGATGTGATCCTGCCTATGATATTCCATCATGGCTGAACAGCCTGACAGGAACACTCTTCAATGTGTAGTATATGCAAGAGCTGGAGCATAGTGTTTAGTGAGGCGATGCCCCCTCAGTCTACTAGGCAGCTTAGCAAGTGGAGGCAACAGGTCCTGCTCTTATTCTAGGACAGGTTGCTGGTAGCCATTCTAAATCATTCCCGGAGGACCCCTTTAACAAGTTTCACATGTAAAAACCTCAACTTTATTAAAAACTGCCTTAAAATGTATGTTTTTTCCTCCAATGCAGTTTTGATGCAGTTTTAACCACCCCTTAACCTCCACTTGAAAATATATGTATACATTTCAGCAGTATCATGTAACATGAAGATTTTACTTGGGCCTGACAATTATAAATCCAGTCCATGATAACATTTTCATCCATAATGAATTAGTGCACCATTTATACCAATTCCAGCAATAATAAAACCTATAACCATGGGAAATCCCTACTCCCATTCCTGCATCAAAGATTCCACCAGCAACATGGTAGACTAAACTGGCCAACCAGGGAGCAAGTTTAGAAAATAAACACTGGACTAGTGCAAAATGTCAAAAGATCGATCAGGCCATACGCTTCTACTATTGGCTGACCGCAGCTAAAATTTTCCAATTAGACAGATCACATTTCCAACAGATAATAGTCTTCCATCAGCCATTGCTAATGATCGTTTGTGTTAACCTTTCATATGATGGTCGGCCAAAATCCTCCATTTCAGGCAACTTTTGTTCCATGTGTACAGGCAGCTTTGGTAAAAACACTGGATATATGTTTCCAAATCTAATGATTAGATCCCCCACTAGTGCACCTGTCAGACACCTGACTCAAGTAAATGATTGTCCCTAGAATATGCATCAAAGAAAAGAGATGGACTTTTCCTTCACTTGTACTAGGGACATTTGTTGGTAAATCCAATCATTTACAGAAATAGTAATACTGAAGAGTGCCTAAATGCAATAATATTGCTATTTTAGAAAACTGTGGCCCAAGGTTGGATTGGCCATAGACCTTACAGGGAGATTTCCCAGTATGCTGACGCCAGGGGGCTGCCCATGCTCTTGGCCACTGGCCAAGTACATGATAAGCTCTCAGTGATAATAAAAGCTGTGAGAATCAGGTACTCAAGTATCCGGCTAGTTACCGCATGTGTTCTCCTGAATTCAACTGCTGTGGCCCGCATCTCACCTCACCTAAACCCCCTGCTCCTATTCTTAATCAGAGACAACAGGAGTAGGACAGAAAATGGCATTGATTGATGGCCACCACAGAGGGACAACTTTGGGGCAATATATTGTCCTGCTCTGTGGTATAGGGTTCTAATGGGACGGTATTTTGTGCTATGGTATTGCTGACCCTGCCTACTTGTGTTTCTCCGCCTTCTGTTAATTTGGACCCGCCTACAACATGGGGCCACGTTTAGTTTTTTTTTTCCAGGGCCAAAAAAAACGCCTACAACATAGGGCCACTTTTAGGTTTTTTTTTCCAGGGCCACTTTAATTTCCCAGTCCACCCCTGCTGTTGCCTAAATAACATCCGATTGCGTCCTAATTTAAGAAGCAAATAAGCTGAGACCACATGGTGAGTCACTATTTGCTTTTCTGCTTAATCTGGCAGTGCGTAGGGGGGGTCCAGGGAAATGGATGATGTGCCAGATTGATGCTGAAGAACCTTACATTTCTGAATTCCTGCTTATGTTACAATTTACCGGCTATCACATTTCAGTTAACGTATCAGTAAAAGCTTTCACCCATTGAATCGTGGGCTGTCTCCTATTTTGTGCGACAAAAATATCAACACAACAGAACAGCAAATCTGGAAAATTGATACTTACTGGCTGACAAGTAATAGGGATCAGTTTCTCATCCTTGGCCACTAGGCATTTACCCACCCATAGAATACTATGATTATGTTACCCTATCTCATAAACTGATGTATACTGTAGCTTATATTACAGTATTGCAGACCTTTCAACAATAGTGTACAAATAAAAGTCAACCAACAGGTCTTTATGCAGCTGTCAATTTACCTTCTAAACTGCTTCTTCTCAGGTCCACAATGATACCCTTATGTTATTGGACCATACACAGCACCCAACTCAGATACATACTGTATCTATCTATCTATCTATCTATCTATCTATCTATCTATCTATCTACACACAGGTTATATCTATGTCCCCAGTTTATGTAACATACTGCAGCTTGGCCCCATTCTGTACAATGGAGTTAAACTACAAGAAATGCCCAAACCATGGACAGGTGTGCCACCGTTTCTGGAGAAAGGCAGTGATGTTTTTCTAACTGAATAATCTCTTTAAAATCAATGTGAGCATTCCCCTTTATTCCCCATTGATGTGTAAACTTCAAACCTTGCCTCCACTCTATCAGCATAGAAAGTTAAAGCACATACATGCATAGTTTAAAGAAATATTATAGATATTGGGCCTTTGAAGTAGTGAGAAGTGGAATGTGCTTGGAACTGTTGTAAATGTTCATTGCTGTCTTGATTTACAGGACTATAACAATTGTAATACAAAGAGAAGAAATCTACCATATGTGAAACTTGCACTACATAATGCACTCTTGTCTTTTCTTTGTTGTCCTTTGTCCCTCTTTCTTTTGTCTTTCTCACATTTCTCTGTTATCTTTATGGGCAGCTCAGGTAGTGTGCTTTACAGCTGCTGTCCTGGAACTCCAGGTCTAAAGACCTGAGGCCACTGCTACCACAACAGTGACACACACAGGCACATATGTCTGCATGTATCTGTGGAAGTAATATTTTACATGCCTATGGCCGCGGATCGTCTGAAAAAGCAGCACGACAATCACAAGCATGCATGCTAGCACTAGCAGGGAGTAAAGAACATAAAGATATTCACTGCTTTCCCCCTGTGCCCAAGATATTCCTGGCTTTCCTTCACTACATCTCAAACAATTTTGTGCAAAAGCAGTACAAATCTGGAACACAGTATAGATTTCTAATCTTTATGATTATCTCGTATTCACCTTTATGTCCTAGAACCAGAGAATACCTTGAAATGGTCACTGTACTTTCACACAATTTTATATAAATGAATAGATCAGTTGAAAATAAGAAACTCTGTAATATATCTTAGCAGAGAAAAATGCTTTCTTCTAGAGTTATCACCTAATTCCCCCCTCGCTTTTTCTAAACTAAAGGGTGTATTAGACAAGTAGATTTGGTGACGATGACGTTTGATGATCGAGTCATTATAGTTTGTAACAGGTCATCACAAAGATTTTAGCACTTGGAGGTCTCACTCTGATTCCACTCCTGTACTATGATGTCTTGAAGCTGAGATGTCATGTTGACGGACGATAATTTTTTGGACAAGTTGAAAGATGATTGAACGAGAATCGAACATTTTCACGATCGCTAGTAACTATAATACAAAAAATTGATGAATAGCAAACGATATTACGATTTTTAGGACAATTATAGATTTGTCTAATACTCCATTAACTTTCTTTCTGAACTTGGTGAGAAATCCTTCTTATGAAACCAAGCCCTGCTTGCTGAAGGATGAAATTACAGCATCTCATAGAGTGGATGAGGAAGGAGGAAGTGCAGATAGAAACAAAGACACAAAGCACATCCTAGGTGCTTTATTCACATCTATTTTGCCAGTTTCTTCTCTATAATCTCCTATATTGTGCTTCTGAGTGAGTGAGAATACAGAAGCAGAATATACTCATTGTAGTGTATGGGGAGCAGTGATCCTCCACCCACCAGCTCAGAGACGTCTGAGAATTAGACCTGCAGTATGCAAAGTAAAAAAAAAACACAAATCATATAATGGTCAGATATAGAGCTGTCACTCATGTATACACACGGCAAAAATATTTTCAGGTACCTTTTAAAGTGACTTCTTGCTTTTTAATGTCACCACTAGAGGGAGCTTACTCTTACTGCCTGCACATTTATTATTGAGTTTAATGGAACTTGTATAAATTTGTATTCAGTAAGCTTCACCATGTAGTGGCTGCGAGAGATTTGTCATATTTGTCTAGACAAAGAATTTGGCATTCTGTATCACAAAAGTGGGAAATTAATCAAAACAAAATTTTTGACCAATTAAAAAAAAATCTAAGTAAACATTCATCTTACATTCGTCCATGGGTTACTTTGTTATTACAGTGCATGTCCTTTCCAGTAAATGGAACTAAACTGCAATACCAGACACAGTCTATGGACAAGGGTGGCACTGTTAAATAAGCAGCTCAACAACCCCTTTAAAGCTGCTGACATTGCATTTCACAGTGCTGTTATGCCTGACACTGTATTCAACCAGTGACTGGGACAATATGTGTATTGGACCTAATAGTTTTGGTATTTCTACTTTTGACTCATGCTCAGTGTACACAATATTGCAGGTGTGTTTGACTGAGAACAATGGTTGATGTCTGTCATCTCCAGCTGGCCTTTCCCATGTCCTTCCTCTTCTAGACTTTCTTACAGCTTCCGGCACACACATCTGGTTTATTCATACAGTTCCCACACACATACACAAAAAAGTGAGCAAGACGACATCTGGGTCTGAGAAGTCAATGACACTCTACCGGATAAAAAACATCTTGTCTCGCCAGTTCCACAGTCAGCACTGTGGATGAAAAATGTAAAAAAAAACAAACAAAAAAAAAAACCATTGAGCAATGCAATTTATTGTTCTGCATTGTAACAGTCAAGACAGGAGTATTTTCAGTAGTACCTTTATTAACAAACTATAAACTATTGAGTCTCTCAGAGCAATATAGATGAGAAAGTTTCCAATGCATTATACACTGAGAATTACTTATCAGGTAACCAGTTACTAGTCTAGAAGCTGGGAACCAGTTATTTGTAAGAAAATATTGTGTCGTAGGAAAAACAGTGCTGAAAGAGACTTTTTGATTTGCAGATTTCACCACATTTATTAAAAGATTGCATGCTACATGCAAGCTTACATATGAATAGTGGCTTAAAGAATTTTTCCATGAACAGCATTTATCATCTCCCCATAGGATGGGTGATAAGTATATGATCACTGGAGGTCCGACTGCTTGGACCCTCAATGATCACAATAATGGAGTTCCCTGAGTCCCATGTGTAAATGGTGCGGCATGACCACCACTTTATTCACTTCCATAGGACTGATGGAGAGAGATACCAGAGCTGTGTACTCTGCAGTCCCATACCTTGAATGGAGCTATAGTCACGCATGTGCACCACTGGTCCATTCATACAGTGGACTCAAGGACCCTCTTGATCACTGTCAGACCCCCAGCAATCATAGATATATCACCTAAATGTTTTTTGTGGGCCAACCCTTAAAGGCTTCCTGACTTTCTTCCAACCGATGATGTAGGGGTTATCGCTAGGATATGCCACCAATGTCTGATAGCTGGACACATATCTCTACAAGGAGCCTGCAAAGTGAAGGAGGGCAGACTACACATGCATTGTCACTTTCCATTAATTTCTATAGAATGGATGAAAATAGCCAAGTGCTATTTTTGTCAGCTCCATAGAAGTGAATGGAGAGGTGCCGGGCTTGCATGTTCCCCTGTCCTAGAGATAAGTGTGGCTCCCAGAGGTGAGACTCACATCTATTAAACATTGTTGGCATACCCTAGTGATATGTCACCAATGCTTGAGATGACACAACACCTTTAATGGTTGTGCATGAGGATTACTCCCCTCCCCCTATTTAGTACACCTGCATGCTCAACCAAGAGCGCATGAGCATGGATGGGTTGTGAGGCATAGCTGTTTGCTGGACCGATACTTAAAGGAGTTTTCTAGAATTTTGATATTGATGGCGTGTTCTCAGGATATGTTATTAATATCTGATTGTGATGAGCCATGTGATGTCCAGGCGCTGTGCTGTGCTTGGTAAGCTGTAAGGAGGCCGTGGTGCTCTTTAGAGTTCCATTGGGATCTGTGGCTTTCTCAAATAGCTGATTTTTATATTGATGACCTATCAGGATAGGTAATAAATATTAGATCTTCAGGGGTCTCACTCCTGGCACCCCCACCAATCTCATATTGATGACCTATCCTAGAGTGTATCCTAAAGTGTACGGTCAACTTAAGTCCAAAAGGAGTATTTACTGTATTTTTCGCTTTATAAGACGCACCTTTTTCCCCCCAAAAGTAGGGGAAAAATTGCCGTGCATGCTATAAAGCTAATACAAGTGAGTGCTTCGATTATGGAAGCGCTCACTTGTATTTATCAGGTGCCGGGACCCCCATCAGATCTCAGATCAGCCCACCCAGCCCCATAAGGATAAAATAAAAACCTCTCTTACCTCTCCTGCGCCGCGGCTCCGCTCCGAGTCCGGCGCTCCTCTGTCTTCTCTGGGCCGGCTCTGCACATGGAGCAGAGCCGCGGTGCAGGAGAGGTAAGAAAGGTTTTTATTTTATCCTCATGGGGCTGGGTGGGCTGATCTGAGGTCTGATGGGGGCACAGTCGGGTAATATTGGGGCTAATGGGCTGATCTGAAGTCTGATAGGGGTAGAGGGGGCTGATATGGGGGCTGATCTGAGGTCTGATGGGGCAGAGTGGGCTGATATTGGGGGCAGAGTGGGCTGATATGGGGGCATAGTGGGCTGATCTGAGGTCTGATGGGGGCACAGTGGGCTGATATTGGGGCCTAGTGGGCTGATCAGAGGTCTGATGGGGGCACAGTGGGCTGATATGGGGGTACAGTGGGGTGATATGGGAGCTGATCTGAGGTTTGATGGGGGCACAGTGGGCTAATCTGAGGTCTGATGGGGGCAGAGTGGGCTGATATGGGGGCACAGTGGGGTGATATGGGGGCTGTTCTGAGGTCTGATAGGAACACAGTGGTCTGATATGGGGGCACAGTGGGCTGATATGGGGGCTGATGGGCTGATTTGAGGTCTGATGGGGGTGTGACATGGAGGGCTGATGGGGTTCTGACATGGAGGGCTGATATGGGGGTCTGATGTGATGTCCTGAAATTTATGGGGGGTCTGATATGAGGTGTGATGAAAAATATTTTTTCTTATTTTCCTACTCTAAAATCTGGGGTGCGTCTTATCATCAGGTGCATCTTATAAAGCGAAAAATACGGTATCTGTTTATTGTCATTGTCACATTACACATTGCAAAAATTAGGTCAGGTATCTCTCGGAGGTTACTGCTTCTCCATGTGGAGATGCCAGCTGGCGAATGGAGTCCCACAGGCAATGCTCCCTGGAGAAAAGACAATTCAATTGCTTTAGCTCAGGTATGACATGAATTCTTGCTAGAAGCCATTTCAAATATTATGTCTGCATCTGTTCTACAGCTGGGCAGATGGAATGGAATGTCAGACCTTCTTTCAATTAGTTTCTGATCTATAGCCCATAAGATTATCATGCTTTACATATCGCTTTTCTTTGTGCCCAGACAGTCCATTTTCTGGGGTTTGTACTATATACTATGTATAAAAATCACAATAGATCTTGTAGTATTAGGTAATGCATATGTCATGTTTAAAACAATTACTAGTACCTTGCAGCGTAGGGATCCAGGGCCTTTATCTCACCAAGGGCAGTATCTGCATGACGTTTGTATTATATTCTTCCTTATCATCTCTTTGTGTGTGGGTTTTCTTAGGTGCTCCAGGTTTCCACCCACGCCAAAGATATATTGATAAACGGTTTCCCATAATTGAAATGTTGAAGGAGTATCTAATTTATAATCAAAAGGTCCGCCCAGTCGTCAGGAATTTTGATAAAAATAACATATAATCACCTATTTCACCCCCCCGCATCCTGTGCTGCCACTTCTGTCCTCCCACCAGGCTGTGTTTGGCATTATCAGTCTCATGCCATATCCCAATGCGGTCACTGATTAGCTGCAGCAGTCACGTGTGGTGTCCAGAACACACAGATAGTATAGACAGTTAGTCTGTGTCAAGGAAGTTTTATAACTCTGCAGCTAATTATTGCAGGAACTCACCTACTATATCCATACACTACTGGTTTCTTAGGGCAGAACGAGCTCTGGACTGGGGGTCAGACTTGGTGTCACAAGACACAGTTGTCTATAATGAAAGGGTTCAAAATGTGTGAATGCAACTGAACAAGGATGAAATTACACTATTAGAACATTGCTATTGAGCTAACCTTATACTTCTAAAAAGAAATAGCTGTAGTGCGTCTTATATAGTACACTCTTTATTTATGATCATATGATCTGCCCTTCAAGGGACTGTTTACTGAGTGCAGTTGTCACAGATAACTATACATACAAACACCCTTACCAATAGTGTTTGTCCAGGTTAAATATTTAATTTATATCCAGTGTGTATAACCTGCAATCTGTACCTCAAGGTCTGCATACAGCCTGCTGTGCCGATATGTAGAGCCCTGTGTCATCATTGGCATCCCTGTACTTGTGGTCTCCTCTCTGTTCAATAATTGAAAGAAGAAGAGATGAGGTGGAGTTATGGCTACATGTGAATGTGGCTCTCTCCATTTTAGTTTATGGGAAAAGCTTATAAAAGAGGTAAAAATCCATGCTTCTCTGTGGCCTCCTCAGCTCCTCCTCTCTGGAGTGCCCAACGGAGGGGCAGGGGACGCCCATTTACTGATAAGTAGAAGTCCCAGAAGTGGAACAATTACTTACTAGATGTTTTTGGCATATACTGTGTAAAATGGGAATACCCCTTTAATTTTTATTGCCTTCCTTGTAATTAGCAGGGTTACTAACCAAAATCTTTCTTTTTTCTGGGCAACTTATCTAAAAATCACGGACAGCCAACATTTTTTATGGGCAAGTTGGAAAACCATAATGAATTATAAAGATTATAAGCAATTCATGTCTATAGCTCAAGAACTCATTACTAGCATTTACTGTAAGCATTAAAATTATGATAATTACCACCAAATTACCAAATTGTCTAGTCAAGTACCACCATCCTCAAAAAAAATTACAGACATACCTATTTTTTTTTTTACGGACACAAGAAAAAAATTTGCCCATTTTTATTGACTGTCTAGAAATTTCTGGACAGTTGGGAACCCTTGTCCGTGGTACAGTCTAACAACATGACCAAAGTAGGTTGTACACCCAACCCTGCTTTGAAAAACGTGTGTGTTTGCTCCAAGATTTATAGTGTATAATATGCAGTTTTTATTATCTTTTATTTATTTATTTAACTGCACAGAGGATGAAAGGCATGTATAGTGGTTGCCAAATATCACAAAATTTACCATGCAAAAATGCTAAAAAACTGGACTGCAGTTTACCTAGATGGGTGGTGTATTCTGATTCCTTATAAATAACCTCCTCAATTTTTAGCAGTACATAATCCAAGGAGCCTTCTGGCCTTTGCTTCATGGGTTGAGTATTTCCTTCAGCAGAGAGCATCACTCTCCCTCCTAAGCTTGCGAGCAAAAAAGCGTCATTACTAGCTGCGGATCCCGGGTCGCGAGCAGTTGACATATGGTTACAGGTTCCTTACTGAGCCAATCAAAACGTAGCTCCCTACTTAGCCCCTTGACAGGAGGGAGGCGACGGGCTAATGAAGTGGCAGCACATGCTGAGATTTTGATGAGTGGGTATTAGAGCTGGCTTTCTGCCATGCAAGTCCATCTCATCACAGGCTGTCAAACCTAGTTAACCTGTTCAGTGCTGTAGCTTTCACCTTTTTAGATAGTTGTGAATCTCTTTCTTACGGCACAAAAAAAAAAACATAATTAGTTTCCTCAATGTTCTAGTCTGCAATGGTCAAATTGTCATTTCATGCAATCATCTTAAAGAATGACAATCACACTCCCTTTCATACAAGAGTCCATCACTTTGCCATATGAAAGCACTGGGGACTTGTTAATTGAGTAGAGCAGTGGGAATTCCATAGAAAGCAACCCTATGGAAAATACATTATACTTCTTATTATAAAAGGGACATCCCCTGATAATTATGAGGCATGGGATATGTTCATCCCATGCATATAAAGCAGATGTTACATATTTCTGAGCATTCTGTGTTCTAGTTCATAAATGTGTGTGATTTCAAAGATCACATTTTATTATATTCAAATATCACATAATGTCATATGATACTATGGAATACATTCTATGTACAAAACCAATATTTGGTGTTTCAACACTTTCACATTGTTATATATTACCATACACCATCTTGAACCCTTATCTCCCTAATACCTGCACGTTGAAATGGTTTAGCCTGGAATGGGTTAAGCTGAAGCGTTGCGTCTTAATCAGGGAAGACAGGATAATAACCCATGAGCATTACAGTCATTTGGACAGAGGAAGGGTCAAGGATCCAGAGAAGAAATGAATGAAACCAAACTTTCATATGATGTGTTACCTCCAAAATGGACTCACATCCATCATTATGTTGAGTGAGTGTTACCGTTATCCATGTAGTTTAGTGCTAACCACATGTTCAGCCTGTGTTTGTCATGTCTATAGGTTTTCTTGGTATTTGCAGACAGTAAACATTCCATAGACAGATGCAGCCATGTTGTCCTTGTTTACTTGCAAAGGTCTGGAGAGCCTCTGAATGTGAACATTGCGTTGTTAAAAGAGAATAATGATCTGTTTGACCTTCAAGTCATCTTAGGACTTCACAAGTTAATATAGCACCTCACTGAAGAATGTGGCTGGATCGTTCCTTTCTTTTTTATTACACTACTATCAAGTTATATAATATAAAAGGAGGCCTGTAGAAGTACATTTCAAGTATATTTCAATATCGAAGTATTAAAAAGCTTAATGATAAATGAATAGTGAACATGGTTTTACCTACTCAGTCCTTCTAGTTTAGGATAAGGCCTACTGTATGTGGTCTACAAGTATGGAGGCTTACTTTTTATAGTTAATATTCTATAAAATACTATAACTTATTTCGAGCTTTGAACTAATTTCTTTAGTGTCCCAACCTCATGCCTGTATCATGTTGAATGCATAACTGGGTATGGATCCAATAGTCAAATAACTGTTAGTGCCCATATACTTCAAATTGCTACCTTTTTGTGCAAATGTCTTTTTGTAAATTTAGCTTTAGAAGTTTCTTTTAGCCCAGTCTATTACAGGGGTTTACAGTTGGTTCATCATGGAGGTCCAACCCCCACTAAACACCAGAATGAAGGACTTCAGTACTCTAGCTACTGCAAAAGAAAGCGTCATCAGAAAATGACCTAGTGTTCAAATCAAATCATGTTTTTATGTTAAAACATTTTGAAGAATTTTGAAGATATTTTGTAAATGTGCCATGTTACTATGTACCATTAAAAAAATCCAAAAACTTACATTTTTACTCTGGCCATTAACCTTAATTACTCCCTTTTCTGTAAAGATCACTTTTCATCAGTCATCTCATTATCATCACAGGCAAGATTACAAATACATCACCGATATATAGATGAATCAGAATTACACCAGTCACAGTAGGTAATCATCAGAGCTTACCTACTCTTTGCACAATGACCTCTGCACAGTTTACAGGGAATGATCATTCTGTTGTGCAAATAATCTGTGTAGCTGTGTAGCATAACTCTAATGCTGTCAACAGTAGCCCCAGGTTGAGTTAAAGATGTGAAATAAGTTAAAAATGTATCTGATTGGAAATTACAGCCATGAAGTGGATAAGAAATAATGCAGGGTTGTTAAAAAAAAGTATCAAGTCTCAAGGGAAATAGCCATGCTTGGTGCACAAGATTCCATGTAGGTTTGAGAGTCCCATGTACAGTATATTGCCATACAAAAGCCTTCATCAGGGCATCTTATCTTTCATGTTTTATTCTTTTGAGGTTTCTGCCTCACTTGGTGTCATTTTACACCATAAACAAATCCACTGCAAAATCTGCAAGGGTTTATCCAGAAGCCTTGTCTATTCTTCAAATTCAATGGTCCAGGGATCCCAAGATGAAATTCCAGCTTCACTACTGTTTAAAGGGGTTGGCCACTTTCTGGTTATTGTTGACCAATCTGTATATAAGATGATTATGTGATACTTTCTAATATACGTAGGCTTTGTTGAAATTCTGCACCATTTTCTATATTTCATAAAGTACACAAAGTCTTTTGGACTGTCCACACAGACTTCTTGTCCATAAGATGGCTGCTGATGGAGGGTCATGTGACCAGGCAAATCACCTCCATGTGACATCTCCTCCATTGAGATACATTGCCCCTGCCATCTGCACTTGTTCTGTTGGGATTTTAGTGCAGGTGCAGTGTATTTGGGTGGAGGAGACATCACATGGAGGTGATTTGCCTGGTCACATAATCCTCCATCAGCAGCCATCTTATAGACAAGACCTCTGTGTGGACAGGACAAAAGACGTTGTGTACCTTATGAAATATAGAAAACAGTGTAAAATTTCAACAAAGGCTATATTACTTTCATATAATCATCTTATATACAGTTGGTCAATAACCAGAAAGTGGTCAACCCCTTTAATGTTTTTATTTCAGTTTTATATATTTACCAACCAGCTTGGCATTTGGCAATATAATTTATTCCTTGCCATTTTTGTAACACACATTATTCCATTTTTCTGGCATATATATGATGAAAATTCCCTCAATATATGCATGTGTATTTGTGTCTGTTTATACAGTATATTGTAAAGGCTCCCTGCTGGATGTATAAAGTCGTATAACATTGCACTTTCTGTGTTATTCCTCTCACTCATTAAAATGCACTCCAAAATGTACCAAATTGTTCCCTAAGGAGAAAAGCTGGTCTGTACGTATCTCTCAGTGTCAATGCAGATAGATCAACTCTTATCCTCACAGGGGATAATGTCTTATTTCATATGTAAGAATCTCTCATTTTCTGTCTAGTACATTGACTGATATGTTCAAAATATTCAAATCTCTGACTGACTGAGCATAGAAAATAGTACAGCTATAAAGTGCGTACTAATACAAGGTCTAAGTATTTTATTTCAAAAGATCCCAATAATGCAACAAGGCCTCTGTTTAATATATTCATATTTTCCATTAAATATTATTTATCTATGTCTAAATATGGTAAAAAATTATAGTTTATGTCGAGAAAAAGAATCTTTTGTAGAAGTTATCTTTCCAAGAAAATTCAGTGTAAAATAGGCAGGTTTTGTGTAAAAGTATATAGTATCATTTCTGTTACTTTTCCAAATTTCATATAAATTGTAACTGAGCCCCACTGAAAAGATGCAGTTTCAGAGTTTGGTATCACTTAAATGGTCACTAATTTTGTACACAACTTTGCATAACTCAATAGTACAAGCGACCATAAGAAACTTTGTAATAAAGCTTCCTATGTAGTTCTGTTATCAGCTTTACCTGTTATACTCCCCCCCCCCCTTCTCTTTGAAATGTCTTTATGCCCTCTCATATTTTAGGGCCCTAGTCCATTAGTTATCAACATTAACATTACCAACAGTGGCTTTACTAATCCCATAGATGGCGTAAAATGCATAATTTTGGTGTAGGGATAGACACTTTTGTCTAACTCTATTTCGTCTATTGGTTGGCTTACTTTGAATTTTTATGCCAGAATTGTGGCATAATTGTGGCATAATTTTTGTGTAATATTTTGCATCTTAGGCTATGCCGCTTTCAAAAATGAAGCGCCACCCTCCTGATTAGCCCCACCCCTTTTCGGGAAAGTCTGAAAAAAGTGTAGAAACCCTAGTTATGCCAAATTGCGCTAAAAATTCTACCAATTTGTGCCAATTTTTAGACAGTTCCCAAGCACAGACACATTAGAAAATCTGGCACAATGGGGGTCAATTATTAAACAGAAATACATAATAAATTAGGCTTATTTCTGGCACACAGGTCCTTTGCGCCGGAATCTGCAACATCTCCCCACTCACGGCTAATCTAAAATAGGGAACATGCTGTGGGCGGGGAAGGAGACTGACCACCAAGCCTGTCTCATTTACCATTAGGTGTAGAAAAGGGTCTAAATGTAAGACAGCTAGGAAGCTACCTTACATTTAGAAGCGGCAGTGGATCCGCCGAAGTTATGAAGAGGCCGGCACCTCTTCATAACTTCGGCGAATCCATCACCAGGTATAGGGATTTATTAAGACTGATGTCTAAATAAATGCGCCCCAATGTGTTTTGTGAGACTCTTACTTTAACTTTGCACTTTCATGTGGTATACTACAGTATATGATAAATATGTGATTCTCAGGGATTCAAATACCGTAATTTAGTCCATGTAATATATGCAAACTAATAACACAAAATATACCTTCCCTTTCTCAAGTATTCATTCATCTGTTTATTGCTAACCAGATAAAAGGGTTAATTCATTGAGTAGTGTGTACCTCTTTGCGTGTGAATGAAGAATGTCAGGGGGTTGGGGAGTCTGAAGTGTATCAAACCTTCAGATAAAGCCGCAGTTAAAGACTGCTGGAAGGGCTTCAATAGTAAACCACAGGCAGCTGTCATGGTGTATTGATCATCATACATCCTCCCATCCGAGGTTGGAAACCTGATATCCAATCACAAAAGGGCAGAGAAGAGTGACAGGAAGAAAGGAATCAGCGTGTGAGGGTTATTCTGTGGTAATACTAGACAGTAGGAAGCTTGCTAACAAAGCAGTTATATGATACCTTTGCTCAGTTGCTAAACACTTGCAGTGCCTTCAACTATGCTGTAAAATATCTTCACTGTAGAAATGACTGTCAAGGAGAAATGTGGCCCACAAAAAAATACTAGTACTTGTTAGTAGCAATCAGATGCGCCTCTGAAAGCCTCTGAGCCCCAATGTGAACCTATGACAAGCCCCCAATTATCATGCAGGCATAAGTTGCTGTAGGACCTCAACTCCAGGGCTTAGGTTCCATCACACACTAGATTGCTTTCTACCCCTACATCATCTGTAGAGGCAGAATCTGGAGCTTTGTTGAAAATGCCAGGTTTGGCCGACAATACTCTAATGTGTATGAGGGTCTTTGGTCATCAAGTGAATTCTTCAAAATGTCAAATGATTTTTGTTATAGACAGGAGTCCTTGTATCACACCAAAAAGTTGAAACACCAGCATTCTAGTAAATATAGAATAGAAATCATTCATGTGCTCCATCCAGTGACGCTAGTTTTTACAAGTCTTGATTTTTTTTATCTTTATTTTCTTATTATTTGTATCAAATATATTCGGCTGATTCGCCCCTCATGATATCATTTTATGTGGTAGATTGGATATCATTGTACTGTACTAGGCAGACAGGCTAACTAGCTTAATCCAAAAATTATGTATATTTTAGCTGTTTCATCTCTTTTTAACTAAACCATTTCTTTTCTACTTGCAGCTGTCAATGAAAGAAGTTGGAGAAGGTTTACAGGAGCAGATGAACTCTATGATGGGTGCACTCCAGGAACTGAAACTTCTCCAGGTTCAGACAGCTCTTGAGCAGCTGGAAATTTCAGGGGAGCAGGATCAGCTCCAAATTATGAAAGCGAATCCATATTGCCAAAGTGTACAAGAGGCTACCGAGGTCAGGCATGAGTCCAGAAAAGAGACTGAGAATATATGGGCAGGTGGAAGAAGTCTAGACAACAGTTCGTTGGCTAGTAGCCGAGGGTCATGGGCTGCAAGCACAGCTAGCTCTGTCTCCATTCCAGGCTTGAAACAAGGTCATCAGGTACTGTCACAAAGAGTAGCAGAGACTGAAACCTCTTTGCCCATATTGCCTTCGGTGGACAGGTGGCCTACACGTGAATTACGGTCTACATCCTCCAGCTTTCATAACCATTCCTTTAATGATAATACACATTCTGACCTCGAGCAAAGCACTGATAATTTTATATCTGATGAAGCCAATGACTGGACATCTTCTCTTATGTCTCAGAGTCGGAACAGACAGCCTCTAGTCTTGGGTGACAATATTTTTGCAGACCTTGTTGGAAATTGGTTAGATCTACCGGAGATGGAGAAAAAAGGAGAAAACTGCGAAAGCCTATTAAGTATCAGCAGATCACATGAAATTTACAAAAAATTTTCCCTGACCGCCAATTTTTTCAAAAAGTTTTTACGAAGCGTACGTCCAGATCGAGATAAACTGCTTAAAGAAAAACCTGGCTGGCAAAATTTTGAAGATCAAAAACCTCAAATCTACAAGAGGAGCAAGAAACCAAGCAAACAGAAAAATGTGTTCTATTTCCCATCGGCAAATGACTTTAAATCTAAAATTGAAAAAACAAGCAGAAGTGATGGGAAAATCATTGGACTAAGTGCCAAGAAAGACCAGAAACAAAAAGATTCAATGTACACAGGGTTTGACATGAACACAGCGGTTTGGGTTTAAGATGCAATTCTTAATGGGAATGCGGTGGTGATGACATTTGTATTGCTGATTCTTTGATGTATATTCTTAAAAGCATTTGCTTTGAGTTTACTTGATGGTATTCAGCTAAGCAGAATACTAAAAAAATATCCATATACTTTTTTTAAAAGTTGTGATCGTTTTCCTGTTGTCGTTTTTGTATATAACAGCTACCATAGACAACTAACAGACCAAGCCGGTTCTTGGTACTCAAGTGTCTTTTTTTGTCTTTCTACTATGTTCTGCTATACCTTGAACACCTACAAAAATATTTTGACAATCTGTCCAAAATGGGCTCGCAGGTTCGCGGATTGCAGAAAAAGTCAGGTTTCGGGCAATTATGAGCCTCAGCAATGAATTTGGTGCAATTATAGAACAATGTAAATTGCCTGTTATTTACACTAATCCCTGACCTGTCAATATGAGCCATCAAAATGATCTCCCTTAAAGCCTTGAACTTTTTACTGCTGGGATCTTCTTGCATCACATATCGTCAGAAAGTCTATTTTTATATAGTATGGATAAAAGGAAGAAGAAAAGGTCGTTGTCTTTTGTCAATGCTAAAAGCAAGAGAAAGTCCTCCTAATACTAACTATGACTGGACAGGTATTTCCAGCAATTACCTCAAATCCTATCATATATTGGTATCAGTTTTGTATCTCTAGAAATATGGTCACTTGAAACTTGAAAGCTGCACATTCAAACCAATTATACTGTATTGACTGTTGCTTAATCTGTGGAAGCATGGACACACATTACAGTAAATCGGTGACAAGGCATGAGCACTGTATACAATTTGCAGTACATTGTAATTATGTTTCGTTAAAAGTATAGTTGCACTCGATCTGTTCAACAGAAGCACTTGTGATACAAGCTGGCAAAGTTGTTTCTTTCAATATATATTGATATCAGCGTAATTCATATGTATGATTATCACTTATACCAGGGTACCATACTATGATGCATGGGAAATAAATCCATCATGGACTGTATAAAGTTCTGAAGATTTCCATACTCATATTTTCCTAAGTGATCACCACTGAAATACTGATCATTTTAATACCCTCTATAGTTTCTTGTGTATCACATAGTTTCAGGGTATCACGTTCAGTTGTATGTCATATAGAAAGAGACTCTCATGTCATTCAACTCACTTCATTATAATGGCAGTATAGCCGTTTAGCCATATGAGCAGTCATGACATATCTTCTTTTCTTCAGTGAGGGCTATATCATTTTTTAGACCTGGACAATTCTGTAAAATTGATGTTAAAGAGACTCTTGTGAACATTTTAATATATGAAATAAAACTGACCAATATGGTAAATTCTGGGATCAGGTAGCTTATCCGTGTTGATTTGTAGAATCTTCTTTAGCTTGGACCTGGGCTACTTCCCAAACTATTCCTCTGAAAAGACACCATTGACCATGCAATATCCTCAGTGTTACTAGTGACCAATAGAAATATTCAATTCCACCTAAGCTCACATGTTTTAATCAAAAAAGATATGGAAAAATTAATGAGATAGGACTTATTGGTACAATACAGGTACAAGCTTTTGTTCTATGACATCTCAATAAGTTTATAGACAAGACTAACATAGATTGGACATGACAAATCTTGTCAGATGCTGACCTAAGTAAGGTTCCTGCTCCCCTTTGTAATCAGACCAGTATTCCACTGTGTGCCATCACAACGTGGTGTTATGTATATGAAGTTTGCCATTATAGGTCTGTAATTCCTATGATGCCAAAATAGCTCAGATTTGCTTCATGTTATTTTGTCACATGATATGATAAACAGTCGCCAAAATAATTGAAATGACTCACGGTGTTCAAAATTGTGCAATTTTTTAAGTAGAGCTTAGAAAGTATACGCTGATCTCATATTGGATGATATGGGTGACAAGCCACTTTTGGCCTTAAGGCTCAATACAACCTTTTTCTGCTGGAGTAGGGAGTGATTTTGGATATGTTCACAATTGCCTTTATTGATATATTTTTAGCTTTTCTTTATCAGATTTTATCATGATTTCATTGTTTAGTGGTAGAATGGTGCATTTGTATGAGAGTATTTAATGTAGGTTGCTTAGCTGTAAACTGGTGTGTGTTTCCATACTGCAGTGAAATAGCTGTGTGAAATGTAACTGAACATATATGTTTTGCTTGTATGCTAGTCCTTGATGTGGAAACTGAATTTAGCTTCTGCTTTTCAGATATAATTTGTCAACCATTTATGCTGTACAGTCTAGGTTTCATGTTGGGACATAAAGTCTATCTGTTAACTGTGCTTATGGCCTCATGAACATGATATGGCCTTGTGCAAAGAGCCTGACATTGGCACATGGAGTCACCATGGCTCTGAACTGTGGAGTCATAGATATATAGAGGGTTTCTCTTCTAGAAGCAATGCTTCTAGGGGAGATTATCTGTGTGATACAGCATCCAGTGGAACATGGCATAACTAAAATTGGAGGTATAGGCACCATATATTATATGAATGCCATATGACAACGGTGTTCAACTTTGAGTTTTTACGGTATGTAGATGAGATATGAGATGTGTGCATGAACCCTTATTGTTAGGCTAGTTTCACACTAAGTCTAAACTGAGCCTGCCAGAGTTCATTGTATCCAGCATAACCGGATACTACCTTTTCCCACCAGAGACCATTGACTATAATCGTTAATGCCAGGATTCCACCGGACAAAAAATATGGCCGAATCTTGGTACTAATGCTGGAAACTGGCTGCATCCACGCCGGGTCCCATTATAGTCAATGGTGGCTGGCAGTGCTCCAGCAGCATCCGGCTATGCCGGATGAGATATACTCAGGTAGGCTGTCCCTCTACTGGAACAGCCTGCTGGAACAGTTTGCCGCTAGTGTGAATCTATGCTGAATGGTAATTCAATTTAGACACTATGTTAAATAATTGCAGTGAAATTTCTCTTATTAACCACAAGATCAACACTGGCCAATTCAGATAGGCCACCTTTTTCTTGAAAGATCAGTGATATTCTCCAATGTGAAGAATTACCAGTTTCCTGTAAAATAAAAATGTTCAATATCTTAATTGTTAGACTAATAATTTCTGTATAGAAATCATTTCTGTATATTCATATCATATACAGTATCCATAGGTTCATTTTCCATCAAGGTTCCTTTATAACATTTGCATGTGACTTGTCTATATTAGATAGTATGATGTGATCCAGCTGTTGACTGCTTCCCTTCAAAGTTAGCACCGGAAAGAAGGTGTAAATACATAGCAGGTCTTAGCTAAAAATACAGACAATGTTATAAATCATTGGCTTAAAATAGACATTAATTAACCAGCTAAACTTCTGCTTGTGAAACTGTGAAATAGAAAATGATTTTTAAAAGTCTCAAATGAACCTCGAGGACTTGTGTCTGCCATTGTATACATTTGAAATTGCTGTATTTGCTAAAATTCCTTATTTCTATGCAGGTACACGAGGCCATTGCCCTGAGTTAAATGTCAATCCAGGGCTTATAGCTATGATGTCACTCGCATGCCTAGAAGGGACAGTCCAGTTTAAAAGGACTGTTCAACAATAAGGTATCATAGCCGGAATGTATGCAATGCTTATGTGGATGAGTACAGTAAAGAGAAAAGCAAAAGTAAAAAGATTTAAAGGGGTTGTCCAAGTTATTTTTTTGTTCTTTATATGTTTCTAACTTGTCAGGTATAACAACTTTCCCATATACTTTGTGTTTCTAAAGCTGCTGGTTTCTCAGAGTTGACTGAGGGTCACATGACCTGTGATGTCACCTTATCTCTCTGCTCTGTGATGTTTCGTTCACAAGCCTCAGAGTTCAGATAACAGTCTGTACACCAGACGTCACTGGCCACACCCCCTCCTCTGCCGCTCCTGCTATCTGCTTTCTCGCTGGTTTCCTTCAGATAATACATTAACCCCTTCAGCCAAAACACACTGAGGGCTCAAGGCTTTACAACAAACAGTAGCTGCAGCAGTGAGAGGAGATAAATGCTGGGCACAAGAGCTGTAGAGGAATTGTATTGTACAAGAACAGGTAGGGAGAATTTCCTGTATGTATTAGCAGTGTCATTGTACAGCTGGGACTTGTAGTCCTACACATACAACATGCTGCTGAGTATTCCAGCAGGCAGACATGTCACTCAGCACTTGTATTCATTCCCTTTGCAAAGAAGGGGGAGGGGCTGAGATTGTTGTTATTGCATGTAAACAAAGGCCAGAAGAGAACCAGGGAAATTAGGAAATATGGATTTTTTTTTTGCCTAAAACTTGCTGAACTTAGTTATATATTGCTGCCCATCAGATTTACAGTGCTATATATTTTTTGTCATAACTCGGACAACCCCTTTAACAATTACCATAGATTAACAGCAAAAATCAGAGTAAAACCTTTCATCTTACCTTGGAATGGACTACACTGCAAAATCGAAGAATTGTTGCAACTGCAAATTCAGATATGTGTATGGCGTTAACTTGCAACCTTGATCAGCACAGGGAAACTCTGAGGTTGTGTCGCTTCCTGTCACCTTGCAGCCTCATCTTTAGTGCAACGTCTTTCTACAGGTAGCCACCCTGGGAGCAATGTTTACATGCCCAACACATCTTTTGTCCCAACTTCAACATTTTAATGGATTTTCAGAAATGTGTTCACAATTTTCCACATTCTGGTAAATAAAAAAAACATATTCCAGTCTGTCTTCTGCTCTTTTTTAATATTATGGACAATAAAATCCATTGCACTTTTACAGGTGTTGTCTCCATTGATCTCTATTTCCTTTTGCGTCTTTGAATTATGGTACTCTATTTTCTACTTTACATTCTTCTCAAGTGGCATGCCAAAAGTGACACGCCAAAGGCAAAGGTGAATTGGCCTGAATTGACAACCCCGCTTACACTCATGATACATTAGCGGAAGATCAACAACAACAAAAAAAACACCTGCTAAAAACATATTGAGATTCAGCTGAGATTGACAAAGTAGAAACTGCTAGTGGTGCTTGGTCAGTGATCACACAACCAAGTTGGTGCACCCTTTATTTTGGGTTCTGCAGCAGGGTATATGTTGAGGCAGGTTCACATTAATATTGGGTGGCATCTCTCCTTGCTGTGATACAGGCTGACATTTTGGCATGGTAATTGTTATACACATGCTGGATATCCTCCTGTGGTATGTAATTTTTAAGATGTTTGTTGAGTGCTGTGCATGGGAGATCCGTTGCCCCATCCAGTCCCAAAAATTGCCTATGGGGGAGAAATCTGCGGATGTTCTGGACACTCCACAGGCTGGTCAATGTTCCCTCCACGAATTCCAGATGAGAACGGTCATGGTAGCTATTGGTGCTCCATATCATGTTATCTAGTGTTGGTCTTGTGTGTCTCTGCACTATTCATGATGGTAATAGGCCCTCTACAGTCGTAATACATACAATGCCTCCAATGGGCTAATTGGCAAATGAGCTAGTAAAGTGGATGAATGCAGTTCTGCTTAAAGTGGATGGTTTCTTATGGTACAGATGGTTTCTACAGAAGGTAGTGCAGAACCAATTTGTGATGCTTTGGTTGTTCTTTGAGATAGAGCAGCTCTTATACAGTGATCTTGGCATGTAGCTGTCTGTCTTCACTATTTAGAAATCTTTCTACATGAGAATGCACTCCAATGACCACCATTGACAACAGCTGGGCACTACAGAAACTTCTCATCCTACCCTTTCCAAAATTTGACAGATGGACCCTCCAGCGTCTCAAAGTTCCACTATTCAGCCCTTTTCTAGCAGCCACAGTGAACCCTTCAATGAAACCCCATTAACAGTCCTGTAAGAGAGTGATGCCGGACAAAATGAAGTCTGTGGAACATCTGTATGTAAAGTATGGATCTTGTAACCTGAGATCTATATGTGACAACCTCCAGCATTGCCATATTGTGAAATAGGCCTTTTATCTCCTTGTAGACATTCTTTTTTCATGTTCCCATGGTGTATTATTTGGCTCTTATGTGAAGAAAAATACATTGGAGTCCTTCACAAAGTTCATGCAATGGCAAGGTTGGACATATCTGTAGGTTCATCTAGCTTTAACAATCAAGGTCTGTGCTGTAACCATTTTATCTACTTTGATGATATTGGCAGATGAAAACTGGTTCTATTGGCCTAAAAAACACTTCATTATCAGAGGAATGCTCGAATTTGCCCTATTTTTGCAGCTTGCCCTCTGTGTGCTAGAACGGAGTGCCACTGCAGGACCCAAGCATACATACATTCATGGCTGCAGCCTCCTCCAGTGATAATAACTGTTCTCCAAGTGTAAGAGAAGTCAGGTCATATCATTCAGCGTGGAATCATGAGACAGCCCCTTTACGTATTCAGTTGTTCTTATGAGTGAGAGTTTTCCGGGCTTAGATTTACCATTTATGACTTTACATTATGTTACATGGGTATGTATATTGTGTAATTTATGGTTACAGCTACATTTTTCCAGTCTACATACAAAAGGCACACAATGTGAGTTTACTACATGTTTTCTCTGTTCCTGAGGTAACAAAATACATACCTAGGTTCTGCTGTGAATGTTCTGGTTTATTCTGCATTGCAGTAAGAGCAGTTCAGACACAGGGAATCTTGACATGTCAACAGACCATATCCATCTGAGATGGTGGAAAAGAGACTATTCTCTGTGATAGTCTTTTGACTGTCAAAAAGGACATAATGCTCTTTAAAGGAAAGTCTTCCATCTGACACTAAATAGGATTATCTCTCAGAGGATTACTTATTCAGACCCGTGCAGCAGCTCTATGACAGAAATGGAGCTGCAATTAACTCTGTCTATCATTTCTCTGTAAATGTAAATTTGGTTGAATTGTGAAATATTTTGTGATGTAAGCCCATAAATTTAGCATGGAAGGTAATTCAGTTCTGGGGGGGGGGGGGATATCAGAGGACTGCCTATTTATCCCTTTAATATCAAATTTGGATTCTAGAGGTGGTTATAAGTCCCTGGATAATACCTTATACATACATTAAATACATACCAAATACATACATTAAAACTTGCGTTTTTATTTCAATGGGAAATAGGTTGGGTTTATCTCCTAGCAGAGCAAAAGATTGGACTTTGTTAAAATAAACCATAATTAATACTTATTTATCCTAACTTCTTGCCTCCATATACCTGTACAAGGGCTGAGTGGGAATTTATAGTAACCCTGGGAAAAAAAAAAAGTGACCCATGTTGTAGGTGGGACCAAATTGACACAAGGTGGGGCGAACATGAGTAGATGAGGTCAACTCAAGTAGGTCGGGCCAGCAATACCATAGAGGTGCAGCAGAACAAAATATCATAGTGCAGCACAATATACTACCCCAGCAGAATCAGATAACACAGAGCAGCATAATATACTGCCCCAGCAGAAGCAAATACTATAGTGCAGCACAGTATACTGCAAAACCAAATACCAAAGTTTAGCAAAATATACCGCCCCAGCAGGACCAAATGCCACAGTATAACACAATATACTGCTCCGGCAGCACAAAATACCTCCCCAGAAGCTGCTCCTTTGTGGTGGCCAGAACCACCTGCCATATTCTGTCCTCCTCCTTCTCGAGTTGTCTCTAATTAAGATAGGGAAGAGGGGACTGAGGAGATGAGATGCCTGCCGGAGCAATGAGCCATACTGTCAACATGCTACCTGGTCATACAGAAGAATACAGCAGTGAATACCTCTAACATCCAGTGACATCTCCTCTGATGTAGACATTCTCTTTCTGTATCTTCTCCATTTCATCAAGAACACCATTACAACTTCTTTCAGCCATGTCTTGTCTCAGCAGATTATGCCACACAGACATCTTAGTTTCCTCGCTTTTCCATCTTCCTCCCCACCTTCTCTGCAGAATCTCCCAATCATGGTAACTAACAGTGCCATCATGCTACCACCCCCAAATATACTGCTTGCTCTGCTCTCAATGACCTCAGAAATGACCGCAGAAAAATAGTGCCCCCACTAATAATAATGCCCCTATAGTGTCCCCAGTAATACTAATGCCCAATGTAGTCTCTAGTAACATAGTTTATAACATAGTTTATAAGGCCGAAAAAAGACATCTGTCCATCCAGTTCGGCCTGTTTTCCTACAAGTTGATCCAGAGGAAGGCAAAAAAAACCCTATGAGGTAGAAGCCAATTTTCCCCACTGTAGGGGAAAAATTCCTTCCCGACTCCAATCAGGCAATCAGATTTACTCCCTGGATCAACGACTCATCTCTAGTAACTATAACCTGTAATATTATTACCCTCCAGAAATACATCCAGGCCCCTCTTGAACTCTTTTAGTGAACTTACCATCACCACCTCCTCAGGCAGAGAGTTCCATAGTCTTATTGCTCTTACCATAAAGAATCCTCTTCTATGTTTGTGTACAAACCTTCTTTCCTCCAGACGCAGAGGATGTCCCCTCGTCACAGTCCTGGGGATAAATAGATCATGGGAGAGATCTCTGTACTGACCCCTGATATATTTATACATAGTTATTAAATCTCCCCTCAGTCGTCTTTTTTCTAAAGTGAATAACCCTAATTTTGATAATCTTTCTGGGTACTGTAGCCCACCCATTCCAGTTATTACTTTAGTTGCCATCCTCTGAACCCTCTCCAGCTCTGCTATGTCTGCCTTGTTCACAGGAGCCCAGAACTGTACACAGTACTCCATGTGTGGTCTGACTAGTGATTTGTAAAGAGGCAGGGCTATGTTCTCATCACGGGCATCTATGCCTCTTTTGATTCAACCCATTATCTTATTGGTCTTGGCAGCAGCTGTCTGACACTGGTTTCTACAGCTTAGTTTGCTGTTCACTAAAATTCCTAGGTCCTTTTCCATGTCAGTGTTACCCAGTGTTTTACCATTCAGTATGTACTGGTGACTTGCATTATTCCTTTCCATATGCATAACCTTACATTTGTCAGTGTTAAACCTCACCTGCCACTTCTCTGCCCAAGCCTCCAGTCTATCCAGATCCATCTGTAGCAGTGTACTGTCCTTTTCTGTGTTAATTACTTTACAGAGTTTAGTGTCATCTGCAAAAATTGATATTTTACTGTGCAAGCCTTCTACAAGATCATTAATAAATATATTGAAGAGAATAGGGCCCAATACTGACCCCTGTGGTACCCCACTAGTGACAGTGACCGAATCTGAGTATGTACCATTAATAACCACCCTCTGTTTTCTATCACTGAGCCAGTTACTTACCCACATACAGACATTTTCTCCCAGGCAAAGCATTCTCATTTTATATACCAACCTTTTATGTGGTACCGTGTCAAATGCTTTGGAGAAGTCCAGATATACGACATCCATTGATTCGCCGCGGTCCAGTCTAGAACTTACCTCCTCATAGAAACTTATTAAATTGGTTTGACATGATCCCTCATGAAGCCATGCTGATATGGAGTTATTTGCTTATTTTCATTGAGGTACTCCAAGATAGCATCTCTTAGAAAACCCTCAAACAGTTTACCCACGACAGATGTTAAACTTACCGGCCTATAGTTTCCAGGCTCTGTTTTTGGACCCTTTTTGAATATTGGCACCACGTTTGCTATGCGCCAATCCTGTGGAACACTCCCTGTCAATATAGAGTCCTTAAAGATCAGAAATAAGGGTCTGGCGATGACATTACTTAATTCTCTTAGGATATGGGGTTGTATGCCATCCGGTCCTGGCGATTTGTCTATTTTAATCTTTTTAAGACGTCGCTGTACTTCTTCCTGGGTCAGACAGGGCACTTATAAAGGGGAATTTACTTTTATATTCTGCATTTCATCTGACAGTTTATTTTCCTCAGTGAATACAGTGGAGAAAAAGATATTTAGTAGCTTTGCTTTCTCCTCATCGCTCTCTGCAACTCCCCCCTCTTTACTTTGTAAGGGGCCGACACCTTCAGGTTTATACTTTTTATCATTTATATAACTAAAGAACATTTTAGGGTTAGTTTTACTCTCTATGGCGATTAATCTCTCGGTCTCTAGTTTGGCTGTTTTTATTTGTCTTTTACATATTCTATTTTTTTCCTTATAGTTTTTCAATGCTTCCTCGCTCCCCTCTTGTTTTAGTGATTTAAATGCTTTCTGTTTGTCATTTATTGCTTTCTTTACAGTTCTATTTATCCACATTGTTTTTTTCTTGTTCCTTAACCTTTTATTCCCATAAGGTATGTACCTCTCACAATTAGATATTAGGATGCTTTTAAAAATATCCAATTTTGTGGCTGTATTTTTATTTTTGAGGACTTTGTCCCAGTTAGTTAGGCCTATGGCCTCTCTAGGCTAAATTTTACTAATGTCCCCTAAAATATAATAATAATGCCCCCTGCAGTGTTCCCAATAATAATAATGTCCCCTAAAATGCCCCCAGTTATAATAATCCCCCTATAGTGCCTTCAGCAATAATGATACCCCTTATTGTGCTCCCGATAATAATAATGTCCCCTAAAATATCCCTCATAATAAAAATCCCCTATAGTATTAGAAGTCCCCAGACCAGAAATTCACCTTATGATGTTCACAGTATTACAAATTCCCCCATAGTGCCCGGGCGAGTAATACCCCATATATTGCCCTCAGTGCAATATATTGCCCCCATATAATGCCTCCTATAGTACTGCCAGCAATGCCCCTCTAGTGCCCCCAGTGAGCAATGCCCCCTATAAGGCCCCAGTAATGTCCCCTATAGTGCTGCCATTCCATTTTATGCACTTAGTGCTTCTATATTCCACGGTGCTGTACAGACATTAGCATCATGCTGTCCCCAATGGGGCTCATAATCTAAAGCTCAGTATGTCTTAGGAGTCTGGGAGGAAACCAGAGTACCCAGAGGAAACCCACACAAACAAGGGGAGAGGAAACCCACACAAACAAGGGGAGAACATACAAACTCCATGCAGATGTTGTCCTTGGTCGGATTCGAACCTTGGACCCTAGCACTGCAAGGCATCAGTGGTAACCACTGAGTTCACCGTGCTAGGCTTGAAGAAGCCTGCGTCTCAGCGCAAGCAGTTGCGATGACATTATCACAACACCAAGGAACCTTTGAGTATTTGAAGAAGATGGGTTGGCACTGCAGTTTGCATGTGGTGCATGCATCCCACTAGTATATAGCGAAGAAGGACCAGCACTCACTTTCTTGATGATATGAAGAGATGTTTATTCAAGGCACAAATAGCATCATCAGAGACTAGTTTCAGCTCAAGCCTTAGCATTTTTCAAACTGTAATGCAGTTGGAAGCAGAGCAATTTGAAAAAGGCTAGTCACTGATGATGCTATCTGTGCGTCTCTTCATATCATCAAGAAAGTGATTTACAGTCCTTCTTCGCTATAAACACCAAGGAGCCGGCGCATGTGGTCAAACTAATATCATGGCTTTGCGACTGCTTACACCAACGTACTGCCTCATAGGGCTCAGACCTTGTAAACTAGGCCTGAGGCCTAAGAGGGTGAACCGCGAAGCAAGGAACCATCAACTCCCATGCCCTGCTTCAGTATTCAACTTTATCCAGGAGTCAAATACAGGAGGGGGACCTGCGGTCACCAGCTGGGTACATAAGTATCTGGTGTTCCCAGCATAAACTAACATGGGGAGCATCAGAACATTATCTGTGGGAAGCTTAGGAAGCCCATTGGGCATTGGCCCGCCAAGAATTTTTCCATTGGGGTCTTTGGCAAGTCTGTCCCATCAACTCCATATGGTCAACTGACCCATATACTTTACATACTTTGACATATTATTTTCAGGTGGCAAAATGGTAAAAATTCCCCAACAGCGAGCCCATTCTGTAACACAATTGAAACTGATTGTGGCACTGTACATGGGAAGGACCCACTTATGTACCTATAATCACCAATCACAGCCACTTTTGAAATGACCAAAGCTGACGTAAGTATGGAGACAGCAGTTTGTGAGCAGATGTGGGTCCCTAGGACTGTGTCTTAAAAAAGCCAGATGTGTGCCTATATCTCAGCCATATAACCAGGGGCAGACTGGGAACTTAAAGTAGCCCTGGAAAAAATACTAAAAGTGGCCCTGTTTTGTAATTGGGTCCATATTGATGGAAGGCAGGGCCAGCAATACCATTTTGTAGCACATTATACCACCCCCAAAAGAGCAAAAGTCCATCATAATATACTGCCAGCAGCACAAAATATATCCCCAGAAACTTCCACTGGCCAGCTATGAGGAAGGCCCAGACGGCCCCCTGGGCTTTGGCCCACAAGGAAATTTCCCTGTAAGGTCTATGGTCAATCCGCCCCTGCATATAACTACCACTGCGCTTTGAGTCCCTGGGAGAAAAGCACATTACAAATGTTTGTCATAGTTATTTGTAATGTTTCTGCATAGTCACAACGTATTGACATACATAAGTATGCCCACATATTGCAATTAAAAAAATGTAAAATGAAAGTACAATTATGGGATAAAAATAGTAAAAAATATGAAGAATATTAAAAAAAAGTATGACACCAGACAAGTCAATGGAGCTGAGCTGCAATATCAGACATTGATAGGCTTTGCGTTGTGGCTGGAGGTAAACAGCCATAAGCCATCTAGTCGTGAAAAAAAAAACAAATTTAGTCCCCCGAAATTAATAAAAAGTACACACTAACGCATACATACCCCATAATGGTACCTGTTAAAACTACAACCCCATATTGCTATTTTAAAGCAAAGCTAAAAAAAAGTTATTGGTTCTGGAGTGGTGAGAAGAAATATTAAGAATGTTGAAAATGTGTTCTTCAGCTGTTGACTTGACCGTCTTTCCCACAAGTTTTAAATATCATCCCAAAGGAATTTCTTCCTCTTCATGTTAATATTTTTCACATGGGATTTCATGGAGCTCAGTGGAATAGCCTGTTAATTTCAAAGAGGCCAGACCTTATGAACGTACAGATGTGTCTCACTGCATACTGCATGTAAGAGTACGTCTACACAACGATTTTGGCCGTGACACGAGTCGCATGCCCATTTGGCGCCCAAGATTCGCACTGAATTGGAAAAAAATCTAACACTGCTGGATTTTTTACTATTTGCTTATTGTGGTCACGGCAAACCTGCAAGCACTGTGGCCCCATCCATTCCTATTGTAGCCTTAGTACACTAAGATACTTGGGTGCGACATAGGCGCGCAACATATGTCACGGCCAAAATCCCCATGTAGATGTACCCTAAAGCTTGTATTAAATGTATCAGCATAGATGGACCAATTTCTTCTCATGTTCATCTTTATATTGAGAACTGTGGACATACCAGATTTATGACTGATACTGCGACCATGGTATGCCATTAGTTCATGCATTAGACCGAAGACTGGCCTTCTTTTCATACTTGTAGCACCAAACGTTCACACAAACACCACACTTTCAGTAATCACATAAAAATATAAAACCCAAGCACATCACAACATGCAGAAAGAACACTGTGAGGTGAAGTCTACACTGACACCAATGTGTTACATTTCACAATAATCACTCTTTCCTTATCCAACCTTCAGCATTTCTTGTCACTATGGTTGCTTTTAACCTTCACTCAACCAGCAGTTCCACCTTAATAATAATAGTATTTTATAGTGATTTATAAGTGATTGACAGCTATCTCTGTATACACAGTCATAGAGGACAGGCTCCATGACTTGAAAGTCCAGAATGAGTAGAAATATAAGTTTTACTGAATCTTTTCCCACAAAACTATATATCAATCTGCTCAGCATTTTCATGGTGAAAGGTTCCCTTTAAAATTGCATGTTTTGTAGATATTGCCAAAGAGTTTACCTATGTAATACTGTAATCATTATAACCAAATTAAGGGATTAACCAGATCCCAACGAGCCATAAACTATAAACGTCAGGCTGATGGATCTTCATCTCTGCACATGCTTTTTAAAACCAGAGATCACAGGTGCATGCTAATCGTGCTTCTGCTGGACATAGGAGCCCACTGTCAGTAACAGCAAGGCTCCCCATAGAGAAGGCAGGGAGGTTTTTTTTTACCATCCTTGGCTTCCCTATCAATCTATACCGAGTGGTCAACGAGCCGCAATGCAGCTTCCTGCTCCACTCCTAGAGGTCATGTGAACACCGTTGCCTGGGAGTCTGGAGCAAGAGCAATGTCAGCCCCAGTTACAAGAAAAATGAGAAATAAATGTAAACAAAATGTAATGTTAAATGTCCCCCAAAGATCTTGTATAACCATATCGGGGACACAAACTGTAAAATAAAAAATAATATAAATTCAAAATAAATAAATGAAATAAATAATAAATAAATGAAAAGGGCAGCATGATGCATCAGTAGTTAGCACTGGTGCCTTGCAACACTGGGGTCACTGTCCTAGGTTCAAATCTGACCAAGGAAATCTGCATGGAGTTTGTATGTTTTCTCTGCAGTTGCATGTTTCCTCCAGGTACTCCGGTTTCCTTCCACACTCCAAAGCGATACTAATAGTAATGTCTGTAAAGCACTGTGGACATATCAGGGCTATATAAGCGAGTAAAATAAATACACCGAACCACAGCTTCTAGCCCCATGACCATAACCCATATATCAAAATAACTGTTATGGAAAGGGGACATAATAAAAGACATTCTGGTTATGCTACTACTAACAAAAGAAATCTGCATATCTGCCTCTTCAAAAGCACTACTTTTAAATAATATAGACATATCGTTACCCTATACAAGAAGCAAATATTATCACCATACATATTACAGTGATAATGACCAATACCACCATTTTGCGACTTAATGCCACCACACTTAATAAAACACTATACAAAGGCCAATATTACCAGCATACAGTGACCATACAGTGGTTAGATACTAGTGCTAAACAGCACTCTGCAGACTGAATAAGAGATTATAGTACAGTTACATCCTATGACTTACAGGTGATGTTCTCTGATTTGAGTAGTTTCCTCCTTCACTGTTGTCACTGCAGCTGCTTGGTGGACAGTCCCACCCCCACCCAGGAGCATTTGGCCCTGGCTCTTGCCTGGGTTTGCCTAGTGCTAACAATGGCCCTGTCAATGAGGCAAGGGAAGCTTTCATGGAAAATGTGAAAACCCAAACTCAACTGTACAAATGACACATGTAATAAACCTGTCATTTGTTAGAAATATATGGCATTACCTGTGAATGTATAGTAAATGTCCTTAACTGAAGTGTCTTAAAGGGGTTGTCACAAGAAATATATTGTACAGTTTTCAAACCAGCATATGAATCTGAATACTTTTGTCATTGCATGTAATTAGCATAGCCATTCAGTTATTCAATAAAATGTATCTGTATAGCGCTGTATAGCCGCACATGCTCAGTTTCATCCTTAAACTGCCTCCTGAGCTGTGATAGGGAGAGAACAGACACGCCTCCTCAGCTGCACAGAAAAGACACTCCCCTTGAGCTGTCAGCTTGATATAAATCTAGCAGAACAATGAATGGGGAGATCTCTGGATCCATGTGAGATACAGGGCTGGTTCTAGCTTTGTTAGAAAGAGGTTGTCATGTACGATGTGATGTCTAATTATCATGTTTTACATTAGTCATTGGATAACCCATTTAACAGAACACATGTGGAAGCTCTTATAAAGCAGAATCGAGTGAGTGCAGTTAATAACTACTAACCATCCACTTCATTGTGTGGGTCTAAATGAAGCTATCACTACATATAGCACCTATTTTCCAGCCTAGATCAGGTACAGTTCTGTCATATATCATGCATGTTGGGCTATATATACAAAGCGCTTAAAATTCTCCTACAATATTTGAAGAATAAATAAAGGATTAGGTAAGGTAAGTTTATTACAAGGTTCAGGGATAAATGTTTGGCCAGGGGATAAGGAAATACCCCATTAGGGTGTCACAGCACACCTAGGTGAGGTTACTGGCTGATAACGATCAACACTATGTGTAGCTATAAGTCTCTTTCACAAACAGTAGTCCACTGAGCCGGCATGGGACAGGAAGGATGAGAGTGGTGATTGAGGCTCTGAGAAGGGTAGTAATACTGACAGTCCTCTCTCTGGCACTCCCTGAGGCTGTGCAGTGATTAGAGAGCACAATCATTCTTCCCTTGGGGCACTCCTTGGTATTGGACTCCTGCCTCGTGATAGGGGGCCCTTGGTGTTCGGCGGGCATTTGGCTGCATGCATGGCAGGAATGCAGATACAGGGCTGATAGATTATGGAGACAATGATCAGGCCCATTGGAAATAGATTACATTAGATTCAACTTTATTTTTATTGAGCAAGTACATGTACCATTCCAATGAAACACAGTTAGGGTCAATTACACCAACAATGTATTATATATACAAATAAATACATAAATGAATACAAAATATTACATCTAAAAATTCATCTCTGAGTTTAAGATCACCACTGATTCTGGGAAGAAAACTTTTCCTCAACTTTGTTGTATGGCAACTCATGTTCTCATGTTCATCTCCCCAATGGAAGTAGGGACTAAAACCTGCAACCCAGGTGAGAATCATCTTCTAAGATTCTTCTCACCGGACTGAAACAACGTGACAGATTGATGCTTTCACATTAGGTCAATTTCACTCCAATAATCCGTTGCACAGATTTAACAACCCTCTGAAGGGCTTTGCAGCACGGAACAGTTGCCGTACTAAACGGAAATGCAATTAGTCACAATAGTCTCAATGGTGCTAGGATAAAAACCAACCAGTATTTTGCTACATAATTGAGCCTTATTCAAAGATCCCTCTGCTGTGCCTTACTAAATAAGGATGAACAATTAGTCAACCACTTAAGATCTTCTATGATATGCATGCTTAGAAACTTAAAACTGGACACCCTTTCAACCTTAACCCCATCAATATAAAGCGTAGATCTATCCTTTCTTTTCCTGAAATCCATAATCAACAATTATTTAGAGTCAAATTATTAAGAAGACACCAATCTGCCAGTTGTTGCACCGTCTTCTTTATATGACCTCGCTTTTTCTCCCTTAATCACCCTACTACTGTGGTGTCATCCACAAACTTAATCACAGGATTCTGGTCACCCATCATGTGTGTACAGGGAGTACAGCAGTGGATTCAATACGGAACCCTGTGGAACCCCGACATTTAAAGTGATAGGTGCTGAAATAGAGTTACCTATCCTAACCCACCTGTACCCTATCCCTTAAGAAATCCTGAATTCAATTACAGAGCAATTTTCAGACCCCCAGCTTACCAAGTTTATCAGTAAGTCTAGATGGAATAACTATATTAAATGTGTAACTAAAATCCACAAAAAGAATGCGAGCATATGCATTCTGTTTCTCCAAATTGGTCAGTACAACATGGAGATTGCATCCTCAATAGATCAGTTCTGTTTATATACAAATTGATAAGGGTCCAAAGTCACCCGTAAACAAAATTTCAAATAGGACAAAACAAGTCTTTCAAAACATTTAGCAACCACAGGACCAAAGTCGTTAGGATTTAACACCGCCACTGTTTTAGGCACTGTTTATCACTGAAAAGAATCCCTTTAAAACATTACTTTAAATATTAATACCTAAAAATATTCTCACTTACACAAACAATGATACACATATCGATAATGGAATATCTGCTGTGCTAATCTGAAGGGCATATAGTAAAGTGCAAAAGTAGGTAACAATTTACACTCATGTGGCACTTCATAAATTCCAAAAATAGAGTTCTGGATCCGTTCCAAAGTATGAAACAACCCCAGAATAAAATCCTCAGTGTCCACAAGGTGTCATCCCACCAGCCCAGGAACAAATTAGCATAAATCGGGACACATGTGTTCCTCATTGCTGTGCCCCTGAGCTGGTGGAAGAATTTGGAGTTAAAGAAGAAATAGTTATGTCTTAGGACAAACTCAAGTAGTTGTAAAATAAGGTTGTTAAGTGCCATATATTGAGTACCCCGTTTTTTAAGAAAATAATGAACAGCTTGGATCCCTCTATCATGGGGGATATTGCTGTACAATGCCTCAACATCGATAAAGGCCAAATGTGCTATTTATTTATTTATTTATTTGGGATTTTGTGCTTTTTGGGACTTTTATTAGCTAGGGAGGGACATTTTTTGCAGGGTGAGCAACCAATAAGTGGGGCTGCCACTTTTGGGGCGATCACTCCACTTTTAGGCAAGGACCTCTAGGATATCTAGGGAAAGTGTCACTTAATACCTTTTTTGGCCTACCAAGCGGATTGTTTTATGGACCAAACTTTCTCCATTCAAGAGGATTTATTGCCGCAGCACCTGATATCTGTCGATATATCCTCAGATTTCTTTCCATGCTTCACTAATGATTTCTAGTCAGATAGTCTTCTCCCAGGGATACACCGCATCAGCTTCTCTACACTATGTACCATGTCCCAGAAACATAGATGGCCATTTTATAACAATCTCTAACCATCCCCTCTAATGGTCCTCCTGCTCCACACACAGTCAATTACAAGCAGCCTAGGACAAGGAGCGGTTTTAACAAATGCTGCTTACCAAACTCCACATTGTGACCCAAGACGGAACTGAGTGACAGACATCACAGAAACACACATCAACAGGAAAACAACAAAAACACACCACAAAGTGTCCAAAGGACACTAATGACTTTGCGCCCTCTTTACAACTTGATGGTTCATAGAGGTGTCAATAGTGACTTACCACCACATTTCTCTGTTGAGTTCAGACCTACTGAAACAAAAAGGTTAATATTTTAGTGGTGTTTTTCTAAAGAAGATAAAGCAGATTGCTTTTACATAAATGCCTCCTCCTCATAGTCATTTCCAAATTGTTCCTCCGTCCGTATGCTGCTTTTGACTTCTTGACTGTCATTCGTTCTTTCAAGATTTCAAACATTCTATATGTAATTATGCCAAAGTAAGACAGATTTAATCCAAGCTACTAATTTCCAAGCGAAAATGTCAACCCTCATTATTGTCATGCAGATCTTTGTACCCTCAAGAACAACGACACAAGTTTATATATTATCTTCTTTTTACTGGTATCCAGCTGCATGGAATTTGCGTGGTTTTTATTTTATTTTTTTCACATTCCTAGGAAGTTTAGGGAATATTCATTTTAAGTACATCTATAGGACAAAATTCAAGCATCTCATACTGGAAGACATTCAATCACTGGCCCTTTCATCTCTAATCCCAGGAATATGCTGAGTTTATATTATTATTGCTATTTATTATTACCCTGTTAACATAATTGGAACAGAGTACAATACATTAGAGAAAGCAGATATATACATATAATTGATAATGTAATTATAATGTAGCAAGATGTTACACTAGTAGATACAATCTGTCCACATAATAATATGATTTACTAGAAATAAGGGCTAAATAGTAGTTTACCCTAAGTAGTAGGGTAAATGAGTAGCAGCTATTAGATTATCGGAGGAGTCAGTGTTGAAGCAGCAGCTGATGGAGACCTCGGTGACCAAAGATGGTTGAGGTTTTTAGGTTCAGATATTGAATTGCATCCTTTGAGCAACAGGCATCCACTGGGTGGACCAGTGGCATTTGAAAAATGAGAAGAAAGGTTATAGATGTATTTAGACATAGCAGTAGAGATGCGGTTCTTGCCACTTGGCTGAGAACAAAGCATCAAAAAACCCATGTGTTTTCACAACTAATTACCACATTTTTGTGGTTCTAATAATTTTCACCTGTTAACTGCTTCAATTAGAGGTAAAAATGCTACACTATTCTAGACAAGATCTATCCCCAACTGCTATGCCTTAAATAGAATCTGTCAACAGTCTTGACCATGCTAAACTGCTGACAGCATTAGTTAAGGGCTTGGGTAAGTAGTACAAAAATACCCTTTGTGGAGTTTTTCTCATGAGAGTAGCGAAACTATAAAAAATGTTCTGCCAAATTCTGCTCCTCAAATTCCCAGATGGCAGAGCTTCATAGTGAAGTGATCTGCAGTGAGCTTCTTCAAAGCTTCTGCCCTCTGCTCTGAGTGGCAATTGTACCATCCAACCAGATGAGCACTATAGCCACCACTCATAGCAGAAGGGAGGGGCTGTGAAGCAGCTCAATCGGGAAAGCAAAGAGAAATTCACAATGAAGCCCCACCCCACTTACAAGATGAGATTAAAGCTTCATATTCTTACTAGTCCTGGTGAGAAGAGGCTCCACAAAAGGTATGCTCGTCCTGCTCTATCCAGACCCTACTTTTTGCTGTCAACAGATTAGCATGGTCAAACCTTATGACAGACTCCCTTTAAGGCCACTTTCACAAAAGCGGCAGCACGGATCCAGCGGGTGAAGGGTCCCACCGGATCCATGCTGATGCAGGTGCACGTGTGGGGCCGGAACCGCGCTCCAGTCCCACACCTGCACCATACACTATTTTGAGGAGGAGGGGGTTAAATTTACCTGTCCCCGCAGCTCCCGACCTCTCCCCGCAGCTCCAGAGGGCGGCGCGCACAATGGGAAGATTCCCCACAGCACCCCCTGCTGGAGGGAGGAGGGAGCTGCGAGGACAGGTAAGTGCAGGGTGACAGATCCGTCATGAACTCCATTGAAAGTCAATGGAGGACGGATCCGTTTACCATTGTGTCACACCGAACGGATCTGTCCCCATTGACTTACATTGGGGGTCATTTCGGATCCGTCTTGGTGCAGATGCCCAGACCGGAGAGCAAACCGCAGCATGTTGCAGTTTGCTCTCCTTCCTGGAGACTGAAGAGAACTGAACTGAATGCTTTTAGGAGCATTCCGTTCTCTTCAGTTCAGTTTTGTCCCCATTGACAATGAATGGGGACAAAACTGAAGCGTTTTATTCCGGTATTGAGCCCCTATGACGGAGCTCAATACTGGAATATATAAACGCTAATGTGAACATAGCCTAATATAACCTTAGTCAAGTATTTTGGTTGCATTATGCATTTTAAAAGGCCAAATGTTGGCAAAATTAGTTTAGGTGTAGGAGCATCCTATGAAGGAGAAAAAGTAGTTTGAGAAAGTAGAATTCTTTTCAGGCCATAGCACCATCCCTTTTGACCTACTATGTTCTTTTTAAAATAAAAACTAACCCCTTTTATAGAAGAATGTCTATTTGGTCATGATCCTTTTGCTGTAAGCTCTGCCTTGTAGCTGTACAGCTTTCTCAATGTGTGTATAGGCACTGGGACTGCTTGTAATGATGCAAATCTTTCTACCATACACAATAAGGATAGCTTTCCAGGTGGTGCTGGGAGACTTTCCCAATACCCGGAAGCCAGGAGGTCTACTCTTTTTCCAAGAGACACCCGAAAGGGAGAGTGACAAGCATGAATAACAGAATATCCCAAATAATAAATTCTCTTTTGAATAGGAGCTGGCACAGGAAAGGAAGTCATGTAGACAATTTAATTATGATACTGTTTCACATCTCCAAAACCCCACAATTCAAAACAATTCCAGTCTTTGGAAGTATTCAATAAATGGTCTATTGTCCAGGGAGGGAAATGGCTAATTGGGCACAATTTGGCAATTTTCACTTAGGGGTGTACTCACTTTTGTTGCCAGGTTTAGGTATTGATGGCTGTGTGTTGAGTTATTTTGAGGGCGCACTTGATATACAAGGTGTACACTGACTACTTTACATTGTATCAAAGTGTCATATCTTCAGTGTTGTCCTATAAAAATATATAATAAACTATTTACAAAAATGTGAGGGGTGTACTTACTTTTGTAAGATACTGTAATTGTGGAGCTGCCATCTTGCCTGAGCAGCTGTTCTGTTAACAGAATTCAGAGATAAGCTTTACAGCAGTCATACAGTATATAAGGGAATGCTCTATGACCCATACAGAGGTTATTGTGCAGGGAGGGGGAGGAAGCGAGCTGTCACCATCAACTACAGTATTGTCATACTTTCAGACTTTGCCTATTGTGAATGGTGTATCATGCGCTATCTATACATTGATGGTACCTTTCACTGCAATCCTCTCTGGGATGATAATGAGATGCTTGTTGAGTGATCTCTACAGAACAGCAAGTGTCAGTCTATTATTAGGCCAGTGTGAAAGCTGCAAGATTTCATGATTTTTTAAATTACATATACATAATAAGCTAGAAAATTGTTAAAAACCACCAAAAGTTATTAACGCGATTGTCTGAGTTAATTAAAAATGCAGGGAAGATTTTAGAATTATATATATATTTTTTTTTTTTTTTTCAGCCCAGCTTATTTGTTCCAGCGTCACTTCTCCTAACCAACCCCACTGCAGCCATGACACCATGTTTTGGGTTCAGCAATGACGTGCCCATATACCATATTGGCTGCAGAAGTGCGCAGTACGGTACGTCACTTCTTCTGTTAGAAAATTCCAGCCCAGTGGGGATAATAGAGCGGAGGGGGACCGGGACAGTAAGTATAACATTTTTTTTAATGATACTAATAGTATCCCTGCCTTAAAAAACTCAGAAAACTACTTTAAAAATATGTTTCACATGAAAAATTTATTTAAATAATAGGTCATTTTCTGATCACACCATACACACTATAGTTTAATATGCGCATATTCATATCACTAATTAGCTCACCTCTCTGAAGATCATAAAATAAAAATATTTTGGTCTTTTTGGATGCTGATGCATAGTAATAATAATAATAATAATAAAATTATAGAATTCCATGAAAGCCTCTTTTATAAAAGATAGAGCCAAAGCTTCTGCCAAAATGGCAAGAACTATATTCAAAAAGTCCTCCTTTGACCTGAGCTGTTCGTTGTAATGAAGTCATTATTGTTTAAAACCTTGCCCGTTTGCCATTCCCAATTTACAGTATCACCTATTATCATCTTACAGCGTGACATGATAATGCTGACAAGACTGCAGCTGTTGTCACCAAAGGTCTCCTGTATGTCTGAACTCTCAGAATAGCCAGACAGATGGTGTACTGAGCATATGCATCCCTTTCACTTTGTAGAGCAATTACTGTGAGCATTTGGGTCACGGATAAGATAATATCCCTTGAGAACGTACAGTGCAGCCTGAGAAGCAGAAGTAGTCCTGTCACAATTATTGTAATTAAACATTTCTTCGTCAGGTCAAATAAATGTTTCCGACCATTAATATATTTAGAAAAATATTCATCGTAAATGTGTCTGATCGAGCTTTGAAAGTAGTTTGACGGGAATTGGCACAATATGGGGGAGATTTGTCATGATGACTATTTTTAAATTCAGTTTTGCAGGAGTTTGCGTTGCCATAATGTACGCCAAGTTCATCAAATATCGCCCAATTGTTTAAAATTTGGTGTATGTTTAAGTCTAATGCTTATGACTTCAGATGTTACTCCACTTTCTCTGCCACTCTTTTAGTGGATTAAGATTGAGATGATGTTGGAGTGAGATTTTTTTTAATTATTGCAGTTGATACAGTTGATAAATTTGACTTAAATCAGTTGGACAGGCTAACCATAGCTACTTTTCACCCACTTTTGGAAACCGGGGTGAGTGGAGTAAAAATGTAAAATGTTGCAAAACACAGTATTTGCGTTAATAAGCCCAAAAAGTTGCATAAATATTTTTGAAGCCAGAATTCTGGAGTACTGCGCAAGATAAATTCGTCCCCCCCCCATTGTTTTTTAACCACTTCCTGACATCCGCCATATACATGCAAGTTTTTTTACAAAGAAGGCATTCAGGGGCAACAGCGCTGATCATTGACTTTTAACCACTCAGATGCCTTGGTCAATTGTGAGGGACGTTTATCCATCGTTTCACACCTCTATCGTGGAATCAACCATATTTGCATCATAATTTGCAACTTTTCACTTCTATTTTTCAAAAGTGGCACGGAAAGTGGGTGGGGCTTGGTGGGAAGGTTTTTGGATTATCTGGTGGTCTATGGGTAGCGGCCTACTGCTATCAAATTAGCAACTGAGAATCATGTAGCCCAAATACCATTCTTGTATAGAGGACATCATAATATAAGTAAGTTTCAGTCAGGTACAGTATGCTACTTAGACATATCAAGTGGGTTTTAGTAAGGGTAGCTGCTTGTCTGGTTCTATGACATCACAAGTGTGTTAAAGTATGCTAAACCACTGTGACATCACAAGTGGGTTTCAAATAGGTGACATGCTGTGACATCACATCTTGTTTTAGTCATGTAGGTAAGAGTGATATCATAAGAGTGTTTCAGTTAGGGCTTGTTCACACATCAGTTATTTGATCAGTTATTTCCATCAGTTATTGTGAGTCAAAACCAGGTGTGGGTCAAAAACACAGAACAAGTGCAGATCTCTCCATTATACCTGATCTCTGTGTAGGCTCCACTACTGGTTTTGGCTCATAATAACTGATGGAAATAACTGATCAAATAACTGATGTGTGAACAAGCCCTTAGAGAAACTGATGTGACATAATATACGGTTTTCAGTCAAGAAAGCTGCAGTGATATCACAACTGTACTTCCATCAGCCAATCTGCTGTAACATCACAACCAGTTGAATTCAGGTGAGCCCAGGGGTGACTGTACCATATATCTAATATATATAAAGCTGAGTGGATGTGTGTGTGTGTGTCCGCTAAAGGAATCCGCACCGTCGCAGCTACAATCAAGAAATCTGGCACACAGGTACATTAGGTGTCCGGGAAGGTTTTAGAACGGGTCTCAGCTCTCCAGGGCGTACCGTTCCTAAGATATACCCAAAAAATGCATTAGCCAATAGAAGCCTGGTCACATGACCCTTATCAGCCAATAGAAGCTCACAGGCAGTTAGTCTCCACACACCAGGTTTCCATAACAACCTAGTCAGTTCACTGCTGTAGGTCTGCTTTAAAGGGGCAGAGTGCTGTGGATGACACTGTTAAAGGAGTATTCCGGTTACCATAAATATAACTCATGTTTTAGACTAACTCATCATCAATCATTACCTCATATAATGTAAATTTCACATATTTTCCGTTCAGTAGTAATAAAAGATGTCTTCTTCAACTGCTACCCACTGTGTTTCCTCCTAAATTACTATGGCATCAACCTGTAATTCAGGCCACCCTCAAAAGAAGGACTTAAAAGCCCCACCCCCAGGTCCCACTAAGTCACGCCCCCGACTCAGTCAGGCCACACCCCTTCCACTCCGCATCTGACCGGGATTGAAAAATGAAGGTAAAAATCAACTTCTGTCAGCTGCAGGGGAGGGAGGGTGAATTTCTCCCTGCAGCTCATGCTCAGACTGCACAGTGCTGCTGTCTGAGAGTGTGCTGTTCAAAAGGACATCCCTGTGTCCATCCAGGCCCTGCACATGACAGAGGACAGGGAGTCTGAAAGCCAGAATGTCCAGCCTTCCCCCAACGTGAAGCCTTGCCACCGGTCCCCGTGAAGCCACACCCCTAAACACGAGGCCACGACCCCTGGTTCCATGAAGACATGGAGGAGAAGCTGTCTGAGCGTGAGCTACTGAAAGGGTGAACATCCCTGTGTCTGTCCAGGCCCTGCGCTGGACGGTGGACAGGGAGTCTGAAAGCCAGACTGTCCAGCCTAAAACTGGACCTCTGGCCAACCTAGCATGCTCGGGTGGAAATTGCGTGCGTTTTTTCAAAATCCGCAGGCAATTCCTACGCATATTTTAGTATGTACACTAATGCGTATGCATTTTATAAATTAGTACGCTAATGCGTTTTGAAAAAACGCACACAATTTCCACCCGAGCATGCTCGCTCATCTCTAATGTCCACCCTTTCAGTAGCTCATGCTCAGACAGCTTCTAGTCCATGCCTTCATGGAGCCAGGGGGAGTGCCCTCATGTTTAGTGGTGTGGCTTCATGGAGACCGGGGGCGCTGCTTCACGTTTGGGGGAATGACTGGTGAGGTCCGGCTTTCTGGGCTGAAGATAGTGGCCACCCTAGCTACTGTGGAGGTCACAGTTAAAGTGGAGGGCGCTGTGGATGTTTCTGTTAAGGGGCAGGCTGCTGTGGAGGTCACTGTTAAAGGGATGGGCACTGTAGAGGTCACTCTCGATATCTTTTAACAACACACACAAACATTAAATGAAATAGATTAAATTTACCCAGGCGAAGCCGGGTCCTTCAGCTAGTACATTTATAGTTCTGAAGTGAGAAGGACATTTTAATTATTCCTCCATTGACATTCCAGTAGAGACCCACCATTGTGTCCTTGATTTTAATAAGGTGTATTCATCTAAGAACAGAAGATAAAGGCTCCAACATGCAAACTAAAATTCACAGCAAGCCCACATAGTTTGTGGTTTATTTATGGAGCTTTGTGACAAGAATACTTGTGGTCATGACTGATCGTATAGAAAATATGGAACTGTAATGACTAAATAATGAATGAATTTTATTTTGCAGTCCTTGAAGCAGACTTGTTCATTCATCAGGAATCGAAAGGATCAATAGGTGAATTCTATTCGAAGCATCACAAGAGACCACCATGTCTTCACACAAGGCCACCATTGACAATGACAGCAACAGTGCCTTGACTCACAGCAACATATTTGAGCTTCATATTATGACACAAAGTCACAAAGAAACCCTTTGCTACTAATGATGTAAGTTATCCAGTCTACAGAAATTCTAATTACATACCACAAACCTCGTTCAATCCTGTATCGCCTCCAGAGATTGATACTGATGACCTTTCAGTCGATTCATTAGGGCACAAAGAGACAATGAGTGGAGAGAGGCCTTTGGCGTCATCACTGATATATTGCTCAGTCTTGTAATGACTAGCTGGTTTTTCTTTTGTAGCAGATTCCCTAAGGCGTGACCTTATCCAGTGATGTGATCAATTTTCCAGAATTACATACAAAAATATTGTAGGATAATTGCCCAATATTTTGCCCTGTTTAAGAAGCTTCATTCAAACTGCTTCTCACTGTGGTCATGCAGAGAGGAGAAACAGGGGGCTCAGAACCTCCATTCTAATGATGGTGGGCGCCCAGCTATTTGATATTTATCGCCTCTCCTATGGATCCTGTGGCTCATGTAGTGTTTAGAGGACAGCAAAAACTATGGTGTAAGCAAGCGCCAGGTACAGTACATCATGTAGTAGACAGAAGGCTAGAGAATTCAGTGAAAGCATAAGGTAGGACAGATGTAAACATTCAGTTATAATAAATGTAAGGGCAAAATAAGCTGAAGGAGTGGGAATTTATTGCTTAAGTTTACATTTCTTGTTTAATAGATTTGGAAGTGATGCTATGAAATCTCAGCAGAATTGAAATTGAAGGTGTATTAAAAAAGTTTCAGCATCTGAAACAAATGTGACATCTTTACTAATCTCACCATTAGGGCTCATTCACACGACCGTATATTTCTGTCTGCAAGATCCGTAATTTTGCGGAACAGATGAAGACTCATTCATTTTAATGGAGCCGCTAAAAGTACTTCCATTCTGTTTCCCTGCAAAAAAAGATAGAACATGTCCTATTCTTGTCTGTAATTGTTGACAAGAATAGGCATTTCTACACAGAAGAAAGACAATCCAATCCACAAGATGAGGAACGCACACGGCCGATATCTGTGTTTTGCGAACCACAAAAATGGATTTGAAAAAAACACACGTAAAATACCTCTCCTCAGTAAGTCCAAAATGATCTTTTCTGCGTCGCAGGTTCCTTCGGTGAGGTGGGTTGAATACACACCATATAACAGTCAATAAAAAACACAAGGTACCGCGCTGCTTTCGGGGGGGTTGTTCCTTCCTCTCCAGATCAGAAACATACGCTGTTACTCTGGCCAGCTCAAACGCTGATATCCACAGGATGAATCCCTCTTTCTCTCCTCATACACCTGTGTTTTAATCTGTGGGGAACACCAAATAGTGACGTACCTCCAGCCAAGTAGTATGTTTAAAATTTATTATACTCACAAGACGTAACATGTTTCAAACATGTCAATAATATAGATGTCCACTCGGGGATAAAACCCCCGCGTATTCCAACCCGACCCGGGTTTCGCCTTTGCTTTGTCAAGGGTTCTAGTTCCGGAAGATAGACTGAGTGTAATCATCGTGCGCATCACATTCTAGTGGACTCACATTTAGAGTTCATCCCTTATTTTAGTGATACAGTTAGTGTGCCTGAGTATATAAGGCCGGTGTATAGAATTATTATAGTATATAAGGCATATTATAACAAATGCCTTCTGTTAGTTGTTGCATTACATAGCGTCAGTATTAGGCCACAGCTCAATACTTTTGCTGTGTACATGTGTGAATTGGAACAAAATTTATCATGGTGAATACCTGTCATAAGCGATACAGTTGTTATACACTACGGCCAACAGACAGTTAATTGGGCTCTCCAAAGGAATGGACAGTTGCAAAAATGATGCTGCAGTCAACACAATTAGCAGCAGAAGAAAAGGTGGTGGTTGCAGCAGCTGCAGCAACAGGCCAGAGGTGCCACTGTCATCTAGTTGTTGCGTTTTGACCAACAATACAGCTGTACTGGAATGGTTGACTAGCTCTTCACAATCATCTCAAGTTACAACAGATACACACAGCCAGCAATTGGTGGGCTCCTTTGGCAACTTGCAGGATAACAGGCTGAACTGGATGGACAGATGTCTTTTTTCGGCATTATAAACTATGTTACTATGTTACTATATATTTTACTTAGTTGCAGGGGCGTTGCTAGGCTAAAACATTCGGGGCCTGGGCCCCTGATGTTTTCTCCAGGGCCCGAATGTCTTGCCTGTTAGACAGATGCAATTGTATTGCCGTCCTCAGGACGGCAGTACAATTGAATCTAATGCAATGCAAGATATGCAGGACCTGTGATGACATCACAGGTCACGTGATCAGTGCCATCCAATCCTGCACTGGTCACATGACTATGACATCATCGCAGGTCCTTTTCAACCCCTGTCTTCTAGGTTGAGTCTAGAATGGAGTTGTTAGAAGGAGGTCCTCCTCCTGGAGTCAGTATTCTAGCCTGTTCAGTGTAGAGCAGGCTAGAATGGAGTTGCTGGGAGGAGGTCCTCCTTCTGAAGTCAGTATTCTAGTCTGTTCACTGTGGAGAAGGCTAGAATGGAGTTGTTAGAAGGAGGTTCTCCCCCTGGAGTCAGTATTGTAGCCTGTTCACTATAAAGCAGGCTAGAATGGAGTTGTTAGGAGGAGGTTTTCTTGTTCCTTATGTTACTTATTAAATTCTTTACATTCTGGATTAAGGAAATAGGTTTACTATTATGAATTTCCTTTATTATTATTTTTTGTATATTTTTATCTATGCTATCAAAAAAGTTCCATCCCGGTTGTTTTCACACATGGATAATAAGAGAAATAAAATGTTTCAATATATGAGCAATGTGTGGCTATTTTGCAGCAACATTGTATAGATTTTAACAATTTTATTAACAGCCTTGTGGTTTTGCATCCTAACATCTCCATTCTACTACATTACTGCAGACAGAGGACCTCCTCCTAACAACTCCATTGTAGCCTACTTTACACTGAAGAGGCTAGAATACTGACTCCAGAAGGAGGACCTCCTGCTAACAACTCCATTCTACTATATTACTGTCTGAAGACAGAGGACCTCCTCCTAACAACTCCATTCTAGCCTACTTTACACTGAACAGGCTAGAATACTGACCCCAGGAGGAGGACCTCCTTTTAACAACTCTATAGGTTACACTGCTGACTATATAGGAGGAGGACCTCCTTCTAACAACTCCATTCTAGCTGATTCTATAGTGAACAAGCTAGATTACTGACTCCAGGAGGAGGACCTCCTTCTAACAACTATGCAGGTTATATTACTGACTCCAGAAGGAGGACCTCCTTCTAACAACTCCATTCTAGCTGATTCTGTAGTGAACAAGCTAGATTACTGACTCCAGGAGGAGGACCTCCTTCTAACAACTCTGCAGGTTATATTACTGACTCCAGAAGGAGGACCTCCTTTCACTTGCTATTCTAATAAGGGTCCACGCACATGAACATATGCCTTCCGAGACATACAGTCCATGAACTGGGCATATGTACCAGAGCGCACAGCTTCATAGTTTACTATAATGCAGTGCGCGTCAGGCCACCTGAGGGACTATTGTCCCGGACTTATATGATCATGGGACACGATTGATGCCGCTCTGGGATATATGGCTTTCTCAAGGAAGATATATTTCAGAAGGCATATGTTTATGTGCATGGGCCCTAACATGCAGTTGTTAGGAGGAGGTCCACACTCTGTAGTCAGTAATATAGTAGAATGGAGTTGTTAGCAGGAGGTCCTTCTCTATTATCAGCACTATTAGCTGAAGAGTTGTTAGAAGGAGGTTCTCCTGTATACTTAGAAATGTAACCTGCAGAGTTGTTAGAAGGAGGTCCTCCTCCTGGAGTCAATAATCTAGCCTGTTCACTATAGAATCAGCTAGAATGGAGTTGTTAGAAGGAGGTCCTTCTCTATTATCAGTAATATAAACTGCAAAGTTGTTAGATGGAGGTTGTCCTCCTGGAGTCAGTAATATAAACTGTCAAGTTGTTAGAAGGAGGTCCTCCTCCTGGAATCAGTAATCTAGCCTATTCACTATAGAATCAACTAGAATGGAGTTGTTAGAAAGAGGTTCTCCTCCTCTATAGCCAGCAATGTAACCTATAGAGTTGTTTGAAGGAGGTCCTCTTCCTGGAGTCAATAATATAAGCTGTAGAGTTGTTAGAAGGAGGTCCTCCTCCTGGAATCAGTAATCTAGCCTGTTCACTATAGAATCAGCTAGAATGGAGTTGTTAGAAGTAGGTCCTCCTTCTGGAGTCAGTAATATAACCTGCAGAGTTGTTAGAAGGAGGTCCTCCTCCTGGAGTCAGTAATCTAGCCTGTTCACTATAGAATTAGCTAGAATGGAGTTGTTAGAAGGAGGTCCTCCTTTATTATCAGTAATATAACCTGCACAGTTGTTAGAAGGAGGTCCTCCTCCTGGAGTCAGTAATCTAGACTGTTCACTACAGAATCAGCTAGAATGGAGTTGTTAGAAGGAGGTCCTCCTCCTGTATAGTCAGTAATATAACCTGCAGAGTTGTTAGAAGGAGGTCCTCCTTCTGGAGCCAGTAATCTAGCCTGTTCACTATAGAATCAGCTAGAATGGAGATTTTAAAAGGAGGTCCTCTTCCTGGAGTCAATAATATAAGCTGTAGAGTTGTTAGAAGGAGTTCCTCCTCCTGGAGTCAGTAATCTAGCCTGTTCACTATAGAATCAGCTAGAATGGAGTTGTTAGAAGGAGGTCCTCCTCTATTATCAGTAATATAACCTGCAGAGTTGTTAGAAGGAGGTCCTCCTCCTGGAGTCAGTAATCTAGCCTATTCACTATAGAATCAGCTAGAATGGAGTTGTTAGAAGGAGGTCCGCCTCCTGTATAGTCAGTAATATAACCTGTAGAGTTGTTAGAAGGAGGTCCTCCTCCTGGAGTCAGTAATCTAGTCTGTTCACTATAGAATCAGCTAGAATAGAGTGGGCAAAAGAAGGTCCTCCTATATTTGCTGTGAATTTTATTATAAGATATGATATACAGGGATTTTAATAAATATTTTTTTAAAAAAATGATATATTTAACCCTTTATAACCTGGCCGATTTTTGTGTTTCCATTTTCTACCCTCTTCCCTAATGTAGTCTGTGTAGAGAAGTCTAGAATGGTGTGGGAAAAAGTAACCAAGCCTGTTCAATGGTTAGGCCTCATGCATACAACCTTTGTGGTCCACAAATTGTGGAACTTTAAAATATGTATGTGACACCATACGCATTTTTTTTGAAGATCCATTGACTTTGATGGGTTCATGGTCTGCATTTTGAGGACGTATTCTATCAGTTTTTTAGTCTTCAAATCGCAGACCCACAATATACGGATGCGGTCTGTGTGGCGTCCAAATTTTTTTGCCTTCTCATCGACAATGCATTTTGCAGACATATTTTAACTTTTTGCAGAACAGATATACAGATGCAGAAAGCACATGGATAATCTGCATCCTTTACATATTCATATTTCTGTTCTGCAAAAGATAGAACATGTCCTATACTTGTGAACCACTGACCTATTAAAGTCAACAGGTCAGAAAAAAATGCAGATTAAACATGGACGGTATCCGTATTTTGCGGACCTTCAATTTCCTAACCGCAAAAGGAGTTATCTGTAATCTATCTTGTTCAGTGGCTAGAATAAGGTCCTCTTTGTGGAGGCATTAATATATCCTGAGCAGTTGTTGGAATGAGGTCCCCCTTCTGGAGTCTGTAATATAGTCTGAGCAGTTGTTGGAATGAGGTCCTCCTTCTGGAGTCTGTAATATAGTCTGAGCAGTTGTTGGAATGAGGTCCTTCTTCTAGAGTCCATAATATAACCTGAGCTGGCTAGAATGGAATGTGTCCTATTTTTGAGGTGAAATCTTACACTCACGTTACTCTTAGGTAAACTATTACATGTATTTGTAATAGAAATTAAAATTGTGGAAGTGGCAGTGTGGAAGGCTTAAACCTGGCATAGTCACATAGATTTTACAGTGAGACGGGTACAATGCTGCCACTCTCGCAATATGTTTTGTAAATGACAAATCTGTTCATAGAACTGTAATTGTTCTAAGGAGGCGGGATATGGAAGACATGCTTTAGGTTTATACAGTTGTAGGTAGTCAGGTGCAGACTCACCATGGGCCCATTTGGCAAGATTCCTTGGGCCACCCAAGCTCTCATCATGGCAGATGGACAGATACACAATGACATGACCCTTCCAGCATTAACACTGGGAGCATCAGGTACTTATGTGCCGGGCCAGAGGCCACAGCTTTCCCCCATGAATTCAACTCTATCACTGCCCTCCGGACAGAAATAAAGTTGGATAATGTTAATAAGACCCTTATTCAGACCCCCAATATTTATAAGATCCTATGTTAATCAGACCTCAGATCTGATAGAAGAAAAAAAACATAACTCTCCTGACGCTCACTGCTCCTGAGATCCTATGCTATTCCTACTGCGTGGTGTTGTGACCTGACATCACACAGCGTGAGGACACAGAGGGCAATGATGTTCTCACACTGTGTGCAGGTCAGAGAGTGGTAAGTACAGAGCCCACACAGGGAGTGCTATATTCACCGCTCTCTGGTCCTCCTGTACTAATGAGCGCTGCCACAATGGAAGTGCTCATTAATATTCGCCCCACAAGACACACTGACATTCTCCCCCTCAGCTTGGTCTTATAGAGAGAAAAGTACAGTATTTGGGGTATTGATGAGTACAGTGGGCACATGATGGGAAAGATGATTGAAAAGTGAGAACTGTAAGTTGTCTTTGTGGCAAACTCTGTAGAGCTGAGACATAGCTGAAAGAAGTTGTAAAGACGGGCTTGACTGACCCTGAATACAGATGAGAAAGCATAATGTTTACATCAGAGAAGACGTCACAGGATGCAATAGGTAAGTAATGCTATATTCTCCATTATATCTGGTGATGCTGAAGGCAGGACTGGCTCGGGGCTGTGGCCTGTATCTCAGAGGCAGATTCTGGGGAGGATTTTGTGCTGCTCTGTTATTTGTGCTTCAGAAGAACCAAAAATCCAGTGGTATCTGTTAATGCTTAGAGGTATTTTGCGCTGAATTATGGTGTTGCTGACCCCAATGTGGGCCACTAACATCCTAGTCCACCCCTGTATGGTAATTTTGTGTATATACCTAGATTTTATTACATGGCAACCTTAAGGTAACAAATTCCCATATTTCACAAAATACAATCGGTTACAGCCCCCCCTTTATGGGCATTCTTTTCTGTGTGGAGTTATCAAACTGGTGTAAAGCAGAACTGGCTTAGTTGCCCATAGCAACCAATCAGATTCCACCTTTCATTTTTCACAGCTCCTTTGCAATGGCCAACTAAGCCAGTTCTACTTTATAGCAGTTTGATAAATCTTCCTTCTATTCCTATAGTGAATTGCATTTTAATGTCAGTACTATACAGAGAGGTGCAGTCTGCTGGGGAACACTCAAGGTTGGCTTGGGGGCTATACTAGGTCCTGGCCTGTATATACTGTACACACATCAGCACTCATTTGCAGGGTCCAATGGGAAACAGAGGGCTTCCACTCCCTCTGTAACCGCTTACATGTGGGAAGTGCCATGTAAGATGTTAAACAGTCCAGATCGGCGCTCCTGCTGGTCCAGGCTATTAGTGCAGGAACACAGCTCTCATGTGCGTACAGCGCTTAGACTGGGTCGCTTATTGATCACCGGAGAAATGCGTATCAGTGGTCACTAAGGGGTTCAAGTCAAATAAAACTATGCAAAAGAAAGGCATGGTTTTTTTTTCTCCAAGACGACAAAGTTTGAAATCCTATTTTCCTCAGTCTGCAGCAGCTTGCATGCCGTTCTGTAGTGAATCGAATCTCTGCAAAACAGGCGTCATGTGCAGCAGGAAAGTCCTAAGAAAACAGAAAAAGAGTCTCTTCAATAATAGGAAAGGTTACGTATAGGGCAGCACTGAGCCTAAAAACCTGAACCATAAGGCTCAGATGATAATGTGTTAACCCCAGGGAATGCAGGTTCCACATGCATGCTGAGCGACACTCTGTATTCCACCTTTCCTAGGTGCCAAATGGCCTCCAATACATACAGGGAGAGCTACAGCTTTATAGCTGCACTAATTAAAATCAGCCAGTGGAGCAGACAGGTTAATGAGAGGCACAATACATTTTAATGTAACAAATGCCCCTTATAATGTGTGCCAGGGCATAAATACCACCCTTAATGCCCCCAGTTGAGCTAATGTCCCAATAATATGTGTCAGTATATCCATATATAAAGCCCCCGATTCAATGCCATCATAGTACTTCTCTCCCCCTTCCCCATAGTGCTCCCATAATGTACCAATATAAAATGCCCTTATATAGTGCCCTGGTGTACCCCATAATTTGCCAGTATAAAATACCCCTTCTTAGTGCCCCCCGTAGATTCCCCCATAGTGCTCCTCTTCCCCCTTCCCTATAATACCCCCATAATGTGTCCCAGTATAAAATGCCCCTATACAGATCCCCCCATATAAAATACCCCTTCTTTGTGGCCTCAGTAGATGCCCCCCAATAATGTGCCAGTAAGAAGTGCCCCCATAGCGCTCCTCTCCTCTCACTAACACTTACCTACATGCTGCTTTCAGTGATGCGATGCCTCTTCCGGCCTGTGTCCCACTCTGTTCAGACCTCTGAGGAATCAGAGGAACGGGGAAGGGAGACACTTGTCACCAGGGCCACACCGCCTGAGGTGATCGCCTCACCTCGTCTAATTTGTGGTGCGGCAAACCGATGCTCAAAATAAAATGGCTCAGTATTTTTCTGATTCAGATGAGCTGAAAGCTCAATGAAAGTGTGAACCCAGCCTCACACTGTCTCTATAAACCCAATGGGGCACGTTTACTAAGACCAGCATTTTATGCCGTTCTTAGGCCCCTTGCAGACGATCTTGAGACACACAGGTCTCCCGCAACGCATCTACTGGCCTGAACTGTAAGGGTTACATAGCATCACAAATCAATATAATGCTATGTGATCCCCGTCAGTGCCGGAGTTCAGGCCAGCAGATGCGTTGCGGGAGACCTGCGTGTTTCACGCTCATCTGTCAGGGGCCTTAGTTTCTTCCTTGCTATGCCATAAGATTAGTCCAATTTATGATAAGGCGTGAGCCTATATGACAATCCTTGTGCCTGGTGATAGAAATAAGCCAGTCCTGGCCCTGCCCCCAACACACCTGCAATCTGCCCCAACTGGCAAACACGGCGTAAAACTGCACAGCTGGTTAAAAAGGGGGCTTGAGACTATTTATAGATGTAGCTCGCTGTGCTATACTGTTTCTGCAGCTCCCACACATCACAATAGGAGCTACTGACACAGCGAGCACCCATGCGCTCCACTGTTTCCCAGCCGGTTGATGGTTAGAACTGTGTTCTGATCTTGCCTTAGTATCGGCGAGCTGAGACAACCCCTCACATTTCAGAACACATGTACAGACCATGAGTGTTCCCTTCAGACAGTAGTTTACATCCCACACTTTTCCACAACGTTCTCATTATACAAAGGATGTCACCTGACAACTGACAACCTATAACACATCCTATCACAGACTATACACTACACCCCGCGGCGACTGCCCCCTCCAGCTACACCCCGCAGCGACTGCCCCCTCCGGCTATGCCCCCTCAGACTACACCCCGCGGCGACTGCCCCCTCAGACTACACCCCTTAAGCACCCACTACATGACACAGCCTGACAACTGCTCTGGGTGCCCACATCCTTCACAAACTGCACCTCATAGCCACTAAAACTTCTCCTCATGATGCTCAGACTGCTCCTAAATCCCATTTTCTCACAAAGGGTCCTATTACACCTGGAGATTCCGCAGGCAATTATCGGGAGGAAAGCGTTCCTTCCTGGCAATCACTTGCTAATTAAAGGGGTTTTCCTAGTTGTTGAAAAAAAAAAAAAACATTGTAAAACCCCTTAGGGCTTACATATACATTAGTTAAACTTATTTATAATAAAAAAAAAACTTACTTACACCTCTGCATAGCTCTGTTATTCTTGCTTTGTTTACATGCTGCAGCAAAAGGTGTGGGGGCGTGTAACAACAATGA